>CM062623.1:47932270-48289770 GCA_025617555.3 Puccinia polysora
AGCTCCTCCTCTGCTGCCACCGTGTGCCCCCACTCCTCCAAGACCAGCTCTTCCAGTTTCATCTGCCCTGCTGCCATACCCATTGCTGGTTCCCAGGTCATCACTGGAGCCCATGGGCGCGCCTTCTCCCATGGTGTTCGAGTTGTCACCGGACCCCGCAGCCCCTGCAACCCCTCTGGCCGCCACTCCCAAGATCCTGGAGATCCCTCTAATTCAGGCACTTCCCTTGGCAAGTTTTGATGCAATGGTGAACAATGCAGACAAATTACTACAGAAATTTCTAGCCGTCCCCTACGCGCACACTGCAAATGCGCAACACAAGGTCTTGGCGGCTTTCAAATCCGTAGCCGCGGCTGCTTGCGTGGATGCGGAGGAAGTGATGAAAACTCAGCCAACATAGGCGGATTTCCCCCCCTTTTCTTATTCCTTCCATCTTGTATCTATCCGGCGCATATCTTGCAAAGAAAAAGGACTTTTTCTCTGCCAAACCAAGTAGCCTTTGGGCTTTGTGAGAACCTTTAGAGAAATAAGAGCTGCCCACAAGATCCACGCTTTTAGAGCAATCCCCAAGAGTGAGAAGAATCTGCACCACTGAGAGTATCTGCTGAGAGTGAGAATAATCCATGCCACTGAGAGTATCCGCTAAAGGTACCTGGACCACCCCAGACAAACTTCCACACAGTTCCCTGTACCCATCTAAAGAACAGAGATAGTACAAAGAAAACCAGCCGCATGCGCACATTCTTGAGAGAGAGAAAGAGAAAAATTATCTTCCCAACACATCCACATCTTCCATCTATAAGATAACCAAAGAAAACTTAAAATGATTTTTTTTTCTAAGCACTGACGCATTGCCAAGCCCGCACCTTTACTCCTTGCTCCTAACCACGCCCTTTCCTAGTTTCCTGAATCATCTGTTGGAGATTTTTTGCTTTTTTTATTCCGGAATTTGGTGCTCTTCCTTGCATCAGCAGACCCATCTTTGCACTGTGCCTATACCTAAAAGAAATCATCCGTTGCCAGCAATAATCCCAAAAGCCAATCCAGAGAGAAGAAAATAAGAAAACAAAAATTCTGGGGTGTATAGTTATTCAGGCTGTGAACTGGCTAGAGCACCCCCTCACCAAATCCAATCATATCCCCTATTCATCCATTGTTCCCCCCCAACTTGGCTGCTGTCCCCAGCAGTCTGCAGTTGTTTACTCCACCAGATGCAAAGTGCGCGCGCCTTCTTGTCCTTGGAAGAAGGATCCACATTGTCGTCCCCTTGCTATCCAAACCAGCCATAAGTCTCCCAGCAACCGCTTTTCCCGCGCTTCTTCCCTAATTCCCACCTGCTCCTCTCTATTCAACTGCCTGCACAAAACAGGAGCCTTCCCCGCGCGGTAACCTTGGCCAACTAGTAAAAATCCACCTCTGGCCCACTCTTGCAAACCAACTCCACGCCGGGGTCCTCCTCCTCTCTTGCTGAATCCTGCGTCCACTTCCCCAACCCCTGATTGCAGATCGTGGTTTCAAAGCTTCCACCATCAACGCTTCTGTCCCCTTCCCTGGATCAAACGTCATTTGCGCCTGGAACCCAAACCTGAATGCCCATCCTAAAATAACCTCCCCAAAATCAACGTATACAAAAGAAAGTTGTTTACAGACCCTTGCAACTTCAACCTCTTCCTTCTCAACAACCCCATCCAGGCAACATTCCCAGCTTTTAAGCGCACAAAGCCCCATTGCCCATTTCTGCCAAACCAATCCCATTTCATCAACCAATCTAGATGGGAGGAGATTCACCATAGAACCGCTATCCACCAGCGCCCGCACCTTCCTTCCAGCAATCTTCATTGGAACGTCAGCCAGTGGAGTTGAAACTGATTTCATCCCCGCTAGCTTGCGTTCAGCGTCATCCCAAGCCAAGATCACCGATTGCACTGTTTGAAGGATCCTATTGTGTCCGCAATCCTTCAGCGCTTGAACCATCTCATCTACTACAACTGGAAACACCACCGCCAACTCCTTCAAGGTCAGGGAAATATTTGTTTCATTCCCCATCACCCTGCGCACAATTTCCACCGCCTTCTTCTTCCCTGCCGGATTCACCTGCCGTCCATCCGTTTCTGGAACACGTGCGATTGGCTTAGGAGCTGCTGGGGGTACCCCTTCCTTGGCATCCACATCCATCCTGTCCACCACCCCTGACTCCTCTGTTGCTAATACCCTCACTTCCGCTTCAATGCGCGGTGGTTACAAGCCCCCAGGACCAGTGAAAATCCCCAGCAAAGCTTGAGCAGTTACCACCAGTTCCTGTTCTTGCGCGTGCACTTTTTCCATGACAGTTAGACTCCCAGGTTTGGTGGGGATCCGCTTGCCCCTTGGGAACATGAATCCCATTCCCACCGGTCAAACCAATCCCTCCTTGAGTTCCTTTGTCATGGTATTGCACCCCTACCGCCAATGTCCCTTGTCCCTGCAGTGATTGCATAACCGCAACGCAGGAAAATTTGACAGCGGAAGCGGTCGCCCAAGGTGAGGAGGGGGATTGCAAGGCCCTCAAAACATTCAAATCAGGAGGATCTATAAATTCTTCATCAATTCCATCATCTTGCTAACCTCCAGGCCCATTGTCAGTGTTGTTGCCGGGGCCCATTCTGTTTTCAAGGGGCCCGCAACCAGAGTGTGGGAAGCTGACTTCTTTGAACCTGTTGGGAACAACCTTGCCATTGTGGTGGTCTTTTATAGATGCAAGTTGCAATTGGCTGCGCGCTGCACGCTCAGCATTAGCAGTGGGCCCAGAAGGAGTAGCTTGCTCAGCAATTGGTGCAGCTTTTCCATGGCAAGTTGTGCTGGGGGCTCAGCAGCAGTCAAACTGGGATCAGAATCTGGAGACGGGGGATGGATTGGATTGGATTGGATGGATCCCATGCAGATCATGCGTTGCAAGAAGCGGATTGGATTGCGCAGATATATCTTGGATATCTGGAATGGGGCGTTGGGAGGATGCAGACATGTGCAGGGGGCTCTGAATTGGGCACAGAGCAAGGGCTGCATCATGAGAAAGACAAACTGGGCGGATGTGATGGAAGGCGGGCAATACAGATGGATATGGGGTATGGGATGTGGATTATGGGATGGGAAGGATAGGGTTGGGGCTAGGGTTCTGTGCTTAGGGGTTTTATTTCATTATTATCACTTGTTTCTGATTGTACTTAGGTTAGGTTTGAGGGGGAGTTGACTTAAACTGCACCCTCAACCCAGATGGATCATCAGACATTGGATCACACAGGATCACATTGGTTCATCATAGGTTTTGGAAGGATCTTTTACTCTCAATTGTCAATCTCTCATTCAAAGGGTGAAAAGTTGCACTCAGGGTTTACAGATGCAAGGGATCAATAACTTCTGATCTTGGGAACCATTAAAGGAGAAGTCCTCTTCTGAATTCCACATGGGGGGGTGTGGCCAAAAGTAATCTGTTGTTCCTTGTCTCTTGAAACTAGCAAGCGCAATGTCCCAGTACCACCCATTGGCCATTGCAGGGTCATCTAACGTTACCTCCACTCCTCTTCCTCCTCCTCCTCCTCCTCCAGCTTCTCAAAAGCAACCCTCATCAGGGGTGGTGTCCCTTGCTCCAAAAATGGCGCCAATCACAAGCCTGTTTGCATCAGGCTGTGGGACTATCCACATATCTGTTTCAACACTGAGGACGTTGAGCAATAACTTGCGCAATACCAAGAAATTGCCAAGGCGGAAGGTTCAAGGGGTTTGAATAAGGCTTGGCTTGTTGTCCTCTTCATCATGTACAAAGAGAAGCTTGGGGATGTGGAGGAGATGGAAGGGTATGAGGAACTTGATTGGCCAAAACTGAAGGCAGAAATGTTGGGGTGGTGGGGAAGGGGCAAACCATGGTCTTGGGAAAGCAACTTCAAGCAAGCTGCAGAGGAAGAAAGCGCAAATGGCGGAGTCCAGATGCAAGCCCAATTTTGGGATTTTCTAGCAATTTTTGATTGTATCTATTGCTACCTGGCAAAGAATGGGGTGATGCAGGGACAGACGGGCGCCATGAAGAGGGCCTTTTTGGGAGGACTTGGTCCCCAACTCTGCCGGCGGTTGCAGCAGCACTTGTATGACAAAAAATTGGTAAAGAGGTTGTTGGATGGGAGTATCAAGCTTCTTCCAGACATCCTTGTCATTTTTTGGGTGGTGGAAATTGAGTTGGATTTGGAAGAACTGATGGAGGACACGGTGTGGAATTCAGAAGAGGACTTCTCCTTTAATGGTTCCAAAGTTTGGAATTTATTGATCCCTTTCTTCTTGAAACCCTTAATTCAACTGTTCACCCTTTGACTGAGAGATAGAGAAATGAGAGTAAAAGATCCTTCCAAAACCTATGATGATCTGATGTGATCCTCTATGATCTGATGTCTGATTCTCCATCTGGGTTGAGGGCGTGGTTTAAGTAACCGCCCCCCTTCAACACTAACCTAAGTACAACCAGAAAAAACCAAGATTAATGAAATAAAACCCCTAATAACAGAACTCTAGCCCCAACCCTATCCTTCCCATCCCATAATCCACATCCCATACCGCATATCCATCTGTATTGCCTGCCTTCCATTATGTCCACCGGGTTTGGCCTTCTCATGACACAGCCCTTGCGCCGCGCCCAACTTGGAGACCCCCTCACATGTCCGCATCTGCCCAAAGCGCCTTTCCAGATATCCAAGATATATCTGCGCAATCCAATCTGCGTGTTGCGACGCGCAATCCTTCCAATCTAATCCAATCCATCCCGCGTCTCCAGATGCTGAGCCCGCAGCGGGGCTTGCTGCGGCAAAGCTTCACCCATTTCTGAGGGCCCAGAAGGCAGCCAATTCCAACTCGCATTTATTAGAGACCACTCACCCTGTAAGAGGACCCAGCGCAACTCATTTGTGTTCTTGAGTGAAGAAAAAATCTCCACCAACAAGTGGACCCCCCCAGCTCACCTTGGGACCAAAAGCAACGCGCCGCTCCAAACCCTCCTTTGCACAAAAGCCATGACTTGGGCTTTCCATTCCATTGGGCTTGATCACTGCAGCGCCAGTACTTTCCCCAAATTTGGGGCTTATTCAAACGCCGCTCACAAGTGGGCTGCACGGGTATGGATGAACGTCCAGTAACAGACCCGCAAATTGTAAACCATCCAACTCCGCCTCCCCCTCCGCCACCGCATCCTCATTCCTCTCCACCGCCACCGCATCCTCCTACTCCCCCAGAACTTCTCCTCTGGCTCCCACTCCTCCACTGCTATCTCCATGACCGGTTCCCAGGTCATCACCAGAACCCGCGCGCACACCAACTCCCATGGTCATTGAATTGTCACCGGAACCCGGGGCCGCCACTGCCAAGATGCCGGAGATCCCCTTAATTCTGGCGCTCCCACAGGCAAGGTTTGAAGCAATGGTGAACAACATGGAAAAACTACTCTGGCATTTCCTGGCGGTTCCCCATGCTCACACCACCAATGCGCAACGCAAAGTTCTGGCAGCCTTCCAAACCCTAGCCGCGGCGGCTTGTGCAGAGGAGGTGATGATTCCTTGGCCAGCGTAGTTGGATTGCCCCCCTTTCCTTCTTTCTTTCTTGTTTATATTCCGTGCCTATCTTTGAAAAGAAAAAGGAATTTTGCGGCTCCAACCTATATTGCCTTTGGGCTTGTGAGAACCTTGAGAGAAATAAGAGCAGCGTGCAAGATCCTCTGTGGTGCTCCAAAACCTAACCTATAGCCATCAGGCTTACTTTTCTAGTAGAAGGACAGACCCAATCGTCAAACAGACCTCAAAAATGGATTCTACACCAAAAATAACCCCTAGTCACTCAGCCAAAGTACCCCTCTATCTCTCATGGTTTAGAAGATACAGCTCAAATCAACCCTGGCTTACCCATACCCCTACCAGGTGTCACAGACCAGTGGAGCTTCATGGACATCCCCTGGATGACTTCAGGTACATACCCCATACAGTACAAGAATACAGAACCAAACAACCTGCAGCAGTATACATAATTAATATATGCAAGGCACTGCATGAAGAACCAAACCAATCACCTGTATACACAGCAATATATGCAAGACACTGCATGCAGAGGCTGTACAGCATCATACAAGACATAATACAGAAGCAATATATGCAGGCACATGCAGTAAAGAAGCAATATATGCAGGAAACTGCCTGCAGAACCAGAACAAACAACCCACAACCACAAGTCAGCCACCAGGTGGCAGCCCCCCCTGATGTCTATAAATAGAGGGCCTCTCTCCCCCATTCAGTTCCCATCATCAGTTCCCCCCATCCTTCCCTCCAGGGGATCACCATGCCTCCTAGGAACCCTTAACCCATACTTTTACTACCCTCAACCATTATCCCATAACCCATACTATCATCATCACCAATCCCATATCATCACCATCACCATCACCATCATCATCATCATCATCATCATCATCATCAACCACCACCATTACCCTGGAACATCCACCATCATCAGCAACTACTTTTGACCATGACCCAATCCAATAACCCATACTTTTGACCCTCCACCACCACCATTATTTACCCAATAAACCATACCTTTGAACATCATCACCATGTCCCCATAACCTGAACATCACCAAACATCATCACATACCTTGACCAGCATCAATCATCATCACCAGTTATCATCACCATCCTTCATCAGCCATCATCATCATCCATCCTCATCATCACATACCTTGACCATCATCAATCATCATCATCACCTACCATCATCATCATCAGTCATCATCATCAGTCATCATCATCATCACCTACCATCATCATCATCAGTCATAATCATCATCATCATCACCTACCATCATCATCATCAGTCACCATCATCATCCATCATCATCATCACCTACCTTGACCATCATCAGTCATCATCATCTTCACCTACCATCATCATCATCAGTCATCATCATCACCTACCATCATCATCATCAATCATCATCATCATCATCACCTATCATCATCCACCTCCATCACCATTAGTCATCAACTATAGGCTCAACCATTTCAACCTTTCTTCAAATCATCACCTGTATCATCAAAGGAGTATCAATCAGTAACAAATAAAAATAAATAAAACAAAAAATATATATAAAGGATAAGAATAGAGAAAGGATTCTTCCCTTACTCAGCTTCTATCCACCAGGTCACCTATCTGTTCCACCATTTCTTCCTTATCAAGCTTGAATACATTGATCCTAGGTCTGATAGAGACTACTATAGTAGCAACTCTATCTGAAAATCAGCCACCAAATCTCTTTTCTTTTATTGTTGTGAGACTACTATAGTACTCAGAGGGGCAGGCAATTCAAAACCACCCTTAGTATTCCTCTATCTTATTTGTAGTTGTAGTACTAAATTCCCCCTCAAGTGACTGCCAGCAAGCTATTTGCTACTTTTTACCCAATCCCAAAGGAGTCTCCACACTGGGCTTTGAGAGTGAGGAGAATCCGGGCCACTAAGAGTGGGAAGAATCCATGCCAAGTGAGAGTATCCGCTGAAGGTACCTGGACCCCCCCAGACAAACTGCCTCACAGTTCCCCGTACCCATCTACAGAACAGAGAGAGCACAAAAAAAACCGGCCATGCAAGCACATCCTTCAGAGGGAGAGGGAGAGAAAAGTAGTATCCACCCCACCCATCTATACCTTTTGTCTTTAAGATAACCAAAGAAAACCTGAAAAGAGAGAGAGTTTTTTTTTTTTTTTTAGCACCAACCTGTTGCCAAGCCCGCGCCTTGCTCTTTGACGCACATCTTTTTTGCGCCATGCGCTTCCCTAGTTCCTTTTATCATCCTTCAGAAATTTTTCTTTTCCCAAATGCTGGGCTTTTCCTTGCGTCTGCGGACCCGGCTTTGCACCATGCCCATACCTAAAAGAAACTCATACCCTAGCCAGCAATAATCCCAAAAAGCCAATCCAGAGAGAAAAAAATAAGAAAACAAACATTCTGGGTTGTCTAGTTTTTCTGGCTTTGAACAAGCTAGAGCACCCCCTCACCAAATCCAATCATATCCCATATTCATCCATTGTCCCCCCCCCCACCTTGGCTGCTGTCCCCAGCAGTCTGCAATTGTTTACTAAGTCAAGTCAAAGCACCCATGCGGGCTTGTCCTTGGATGGAGGATCCACGTTGTTGTCCCCCTTGCTATCCAAACCAGCCGTCTTGTTGAATGAAGTTGAGCCCCTTGCAAACCGCGGTCTTCCATGTGAGCGGTGTTCCATCCAATTCCTCCAACTGCTAACTACCTCTGGTGAACTTGGACATCCTGTGGAAAGGACCATTCCATCAATTTTCAAACAACTTCCCCCATTGAGTTTCCACGCTCTTGTTGTAAAGCAGAACCAAGTCCCCCTTCCCCAACAGATCCCTGAGTTTATGCATGCAGCGCTAGTCCCAGTAGCAGACGGACTTTGTGCGGGTTGCCTTCAGCCTTCCAGCAGCTTTCTCCAACATCTCCTCCCCCGCAGGAGTTGCTTGGCGCAGGCCTTTACTAGATCCACAGCCATCTTAACCTTCCACCAATCAATACAAAGAAAGGTTTACATCTCAATGTCAATTGGAAGCACGGGTCACTGCCCAAATAGCAGCTTGTACGGCAAAAAACCCGTTGACCTCTTCACCAAAATCAAATCCGGAAAAAGAACAACCAGAAGGGTTTCCTTCCACCGGTTGGCATCCTCCCCGCACATTTTCACCATTGCGTCCTTGATTGGCTGGTGAAGGCTCTCAATCATCCCTGCGCCTTCTCATGGATAGTACTCCATCACTTGCCCAAACTTTGCTCTGCAACTTTTCACTAACTCCGCCAACCGTCCCCAGAAATCTGCACCCCCATTGACCATTACCAAGCAAAGTGATCCTTAATGTGCAAACCAGTCTTCCTCCAGAAACTAACCAACTTTCTCTGCCAAGAGTTTCACCAGCGTCCGCGCTTCCACCGATCCCAACAAATTGTCACACGCAACAAGGAGATATGCAAACTTTCCTGCCTTGATGTGCACAACATCCAGGGAAACCCTCCCAAACAGGATGTCCTCCCCAGTGGGAATATGTCAGCTTGCTACTATTGAAAAGCAAGCTGCAAAAGTGACAAAAATAACATAAAAAGAATGATAATACAATTAACCTAAGAAGGAGTAGGAAAACCATAAATATTATTACAGAAATGGATGTTCCACCCAGATGTAGGTAGGGTCCCTCACTGACCCCACCCTTGAAATCCAACTCCTTATATTTTTAAATAATTAAGGAAAGAAAGACCAAAATACTACAGCTCCACTATTCAGCTTTTGGTCAATTAAATATTTCACACACATTGTCACATATAGTTTTCACACCTAAAATTCATTCAGAATTGAGGTGTTGTGTATATTTTAGGAGTTACAGACAGAAATGTGTTTTTTCACAATTCCCACACGCAGCCGCGGCAGCCAATGCACCCGCGCGCGGCTGAGATAAAGACCTGTCACTCTGTCAAGGTCGTGTACGCAGCCCTGGGCCTCTGACAAGTATGCAGCTGCAGGACTAAGGGTTGACAGAGTGACAGGCAGCCTGGGAGGCTTAGGTGCCGCGTAAACATGCTACAACCCACACAGGAACATTCTACATATGTAATAAATGTTCCCGTGGATATTAGATGGTCTAAAATTACATAATAATATATAAAAATACTTAAATAACCCTTATACTTATTCTTTATAAAATATAATTCAAAGTACCAAGAATGTCGAAAATAAGACAATGAAAACTTCTAAAAATATATTAAAATACTTTAAAATACTTTTGTGAGAATTCCTAGACATAAATATTCTCGTGAAATACTAAGAAAACTAATTATGTAACAATATTACATGAATTTGCATGACTTATATTTTTAAGTAATTATTTCAGTAAATCAACTGGAACTTGAAAATGAGGAGTAAAATCAATATCATGACTTTACTCCAGTTATTTGATACATAATGAGAACTCGCCTGAAATCAGGATGTCTGTAGAAATTTCTATTTATATAATTATTAAATTACTGGGAACATTTACTAAGGATAATTAATTAAATAATACATAAATGAGACAGATTAGTGTTATTCAAATGTCCTAATATCTATTATAAAGTAGAATAATTCCCATACCCTGAGGAATTAGATGCTACACGTGCTAAAGCACCAAGAACACGTGACAGGCTACCCCTGGTTACCCTGCTAGCCTTAGTTTTGGTCCCTCTGAGCCCCTGTACCCCTCAGAAGGACAGTATTGGGACTCCAAAAGCTATAAATAAAGAGCTCTTTTGAGGATATTGATGGGCAGAGACCCAGTTATAGTTATATCCAGACAACGTTCCAAGGTAATCAAGTACTAATAAGAGATAGGTAAGTGATTTATGGCTAAGTCTGATCAATAATATCTGTCCTCAACCTCTTTTTTATCAATTAAAACTTCTGAACAACCTTATAACCCCAGTATACAGGTTTAACCCATCAGTGCATGTCTCAAAAAGATACCAAAAGCATTTAATAATATACCAGTGAGTTTAATTATCCTTTCTCTGTTGTGGAAGCTTGGTTACAAGGCCCTGCCACTCCACCGTGTATTTTATATACATATTATCTTTGGGTAAAATATCTTTTAAACTAAAGAGCCCAAAGTAACCAGGACTAGGTGTTTTCATACTGAAATCCCTGAAGAGAGGTGTTAAAGATCCCCAATATAATTGTGGCCCCTCTATAAAAATATTTAATAATCAATTTATTCATATTGATTTAAAACAATAAACCATATCAAAACCACTTAACCTTGCAATAAAGCTTAATCCAAATATTTTATGAATTTATGCTGCATTTATTAAATAATATATTTGTTATTTATTCTATCACCTCTGGTAGCTAAAGAATAGCAAGGGTCTTGGGATCCAGGAGGCTGACAATTGGGGGTCTGTCCAGCAAATATTCCATTTTATTATATTTAATACCTTGGACCAGACATTTCACAAAAAAATAAAAATCAAAGATAAATTTATCTGAATTTATAACCATGATTTATCATTAAATTCTTTTGAAGTGGATTTAAAAACCAATGCAGAATTAATAATCTATTATTTAAATCTTTTAAAGATAAGAAAAGAAGAATATATTAAAAATTATAAACCTACTAGTTGGAAAGCTTTAATTCAAGCTGAGCAACTTAATATCTCTTCTGCACGTAAACACTTAAATAAACCCCTTGAACAAGAAGATCTTGAAAGGCGCATCAACTTTCAGGCCCTATTAAGGAAACATAAATGTTGGAAGAAATACCGTATAAATTACTTTTTGAAATATAAAAGTTAGTATACAACTTGTATTACCATATTATTTTTTAAAAAAATAATATTGATATATTTCATTCACAAATAAAAAAAAATTTTTATAACTGAACCCTCCTGTACCAGAAACCACCGCCACTGAAGTTGATTTATTGGATCAAGGAATCCAAGATATCTCTGGACGCCCTGAAAATATTGATTTGGCAGGTGAAGACCTCATTGGAACACACCAACACCCCGTAGAATTACCTACTAAGGATCAATTTAATCCCAATAATTTCTTGATACCTTTGAACATCAACTTAAGTGAGTTTTGAATAAAACTTTTTTTTACAGATTTTTTCTGTAAAATACTTATAAACATATTACTCAAAAATGAATAGACGTAACACAAGAGCCTCAGGGAGAATTCCCTCCTATGGATCTTTGCCAACAGCTCCCAGTAACTGTCAGACCACCAATAAGGACAACCATGAAGGGACTGGAACCCATGAATCAAATGTTGATGGACAAGGAGCAGCACCAATTACTTCTGCCCTCTCCCAACCTAGAGCCGGAGAAGGTAGTAGAATCAAGCCACCCTCCTTTACAAGAAGATTCCCTGCAGCCAACCCAGGAGAATCTGGCCAAGGAAGCCAGAATCAAAGACTTAGTCAAAGAGCACGTGAAATATTGGGAAGAATTAAAAGAAGCCCAAGCCATGGAGGACAGGGTGTCTATGAAAAAGATAATCTCACATGCAAAAGCCACCCAGATAGCTCTTCAAAAAATGATTTCAAGGAAAGAGGTAGAATCCTACGTAGAAAAGTGCAATCCTTGGGATCAATTAGCCCAACTGAAAGGCAAAGGATCAGGAAAGAAGAGATCCTCTTCCCATCCCAAACCAAAGGGGAAGAAAGACTGGGATCAGATAATATCCCTAGCTCAAAAATGGAAAAAGATATACAACAATTATCTTCTAATTCTGAGACCAAAAAAACCTCTGATGTAATTACTTCCTTTTCTAATGATATGCATCATAATTTCAAAATTTTTTGTGAAAATTTGGATGCTTTTTATACCCAAATGGATAAATTAACCTCAGTAGTAGCCAAATTGATTAATAACCAAACAAACACGGTAGGAATGGAAGAAATCAAAGAACATACAGAACAGTTATTGGAGACAATTAATCAAGGTAGGATCAGACAGACTCAAACAATTGAGAATATGTTATCAGGAATCCAAGAAGATTTTATTATGTTTTTCCACCCCTTAAAAGAAGAATTGGTAACCACTACTAAAAGCTCTATTCTATCCCTTAGTGAAAAACTGGATGTGCTTAATAACAAAGTGGACCTGCAACTTAATCTGATCAAAAATGATCTTAGAGACTTGAAATTCCATCTGACAAACACCTTGGGGAGTACCACAGAGGAACCAAAACCTTGCAGACAAACCACTACTCCTTATGCACCACCCTTATTAGGAATGCACAGGAGTGACACCTTTAGGCCTATTCCTACCCCTGAGATGGAGCAAGCCCTCAAACTGTTACCCCCTATTTCTGAATGGCCCAAGTTCTCCGGTGAAGGAGAATACAATCATATAAATTTTATTAAATTTATTGACTACACTATTAACCCTTATGACCTACCAGAATCTATAGCTGTAGTCAGGCTGCCCAGAATATTTGAAGGAGTAGCATTGGACTGGTATATCAGTAAAAGAGAAGAAGTAGGATCCTTACCATGGAATTCTTGGAAACTTCTGATTAAAGAACAATTTGGTTCTAGAATGTGGAAAAGAAAAATGATGAAAAATTTCGAAAATTCATCATTTGACCCCTCCAAGGATAAACTTCACAAATGGTGCTTGGAACAGAAGAAAATTTTGGATTGATTCTATCCAGATGCTGATAAAGATGAATTAAATGAAAGACTCCTCAACCTGTGTCCTGGCAATCTTAACCTTAGTGTAAGATGTAGGATGAGTATGGATGCTGACTTGCCAACTCAAATCAATGTGCTAGAAGAAGTAATAGACATGAATGGGTTAGACAAGAAAGCCCCTTCTAGACCCAAAGAGAACTATAAAATTAACAAAACCAGAGAACAACCTCCTCTGATGAATACCTCTGATAATAAGAATCCTAATGAGAATAGGGATAAAGAGAGGATGCCTGCAACTTGTTGGAATTGTAACAAGACTGGGCATATGAGACAAGACTGCCCATTAACAAAAATAAAGATAGCAGTCTTGGAAGGAGAGCAGGAGGTTGAAGGGAATAAGAACTATGAAGATATAGCTGATACTGAAGGATCCCTTTCTGAATGTGAATTGGTCCTGACCAACCTTGTTAATGTTATAGAAGGAGATATAGGCTCTTCTGTAGAAATCAATAACATCCATGGGGATTCTAGCTTGCCCCAACAATGGGATCCTAGCATAATTCCTAGACATACTACGGATGTCAAAAAATTAACAGTTAAACCAATGAGTGGGAAAAGTTATACCACTGGTCAAACTTTTTATGCAACAGGATTGTATAAAAACAGACCTATAAGGTTATTACTTGATAGTGGAGCCTTTTTCTCATGTGTCTGTTCTCAATTCTTAAAAAAATGGTACCCCAATTGGAGAGAACACCTTCTGTCCATCCCAAAAGCCAGGTTCAGCTATTCCAACTCTACCATAAATGCTATTGGAGTATGGACTGCTCCTATAATACTACCTCATACTAAAGGATCTTTGAGGATACAAGTGGAATTTGTAGTATTGCTCAACAGAATAGGTGACTAACTGATACTGGGTAATGATTCCTTATGTGTTTATGGTATAGATGTGTTCCAGAGTAAAGGGAGATACTTCACAGTAGGTGGTAATTGGGAAAAGAAGTTTAAGATATGCACCATTCAGTCTAACTTCCCCTCCTCTACTTATCAAAAGCATTTAGAAGACTTTGACCAAGAATATTTCTCTCAAGCAGCTCTGAATATGAAACTTTCTGAGGATCAGAAGGAAGATATATTGAAAGTCTGCTTTGAGAACCAGAATGCTTTTTTTACTAAAGATCATCCCATTGGTGATATTAAAGGACATGATATGGTATTTAAATTGACCATCAAGCCTCCCTATCCTCCAAACTTAAGAAGGCCAGCCTATCCTTATAGTCCTAAGTCTAGGAAAGCTCTTGAGAAACATATCCAAGAACTAATAGACTTACAAGTATTAAGGAAAGTAGGGCATAATGAACAGGTAGATGTGACCCACACCTGTAATCATAGCTTGGCATAATGACAAGTCAAGAATGGTAGGAGACTTCAGAATGCTCAACAATTATACTTAAGCAGATTATTATCCTATACCCCAGATTGATCATGCTCTGCATAACTTTTCCAAGGCCAAGTACATCACTACTATGGATATGCTTAAAGGTTTCCACAAGATAACAATAAGCCCTGAAAGCAGGAAGTTTATGAGAATAATCTGTCATTTGGGAATATATGAATATCTTAGTATGCTCTTTGGTATAAAGAATGCTCCATCACACTTCCAGAGAACAATGGATACAGTTTTAGGCTCATACATCAGACAAGGATGGATGATGGTATATATAGATGATGTTATCATATACTCTGATGATTGGGATACTCATATCAAACAAGTAAGATTAGTACTCCAGACTATCTCCAGAGCAGGATTGAATGTGTCCATGAAGAAATGCAACTTTGGCTATGGAGAATTGAAAGCCTTAGGACATATAGTCTCTGGTCTAACTCTAGCTGCTGATCAAAATAAGATAGCTGCTGTCATGAATTTACCTATTCCTCAAAAAAAACAGAGTTAATGTCTTTCATTAGTTTTTGCAGTTATTACAGACAATACATACCAAAGTTTGCTATGCTAACTAAGAGTCTGTATGAAGTATGCAACAACAACGCTCTCTTTTAAATGACTCATGAGAGACTGAAAAACTATGAGGAACTAAAAATAGCTATGACCTCTACTCCTTTACTCATCCAACCAGATTACTCCAAGCCCTTCAAACTGTACATTGACGCCTGCATGGAATGGTTAGGAGCTGCTCTACATCAAGAAAGGATAGAAGAAGACAGAACAGTAGAGAAACCAGTACTCTTCATGTCTAGACAGATCAAAGATACAGAAAAGAGATACGGAGCCAGTCAGTTGGAATGTTTGGCACTAGTATTGGCTTTAAAAAAGCTACACTATTACTTAGAAGGAACCAATTTTCAAGCAATCAAGGACTGTAATGCTGTAAGAACTCTTATGAAAATGAAAACTCCCAGAAGACATATGCTCAGGTGGCAAATTGCTATACAACAGTATAGAGGTCAGATGACTATAGTGCATAAAGCTGGAGCTAAAAATGAGAATTCTGATAGTCTAAGTAGGAATTCTTTACCTAATGACTCTAACAATCCAGCACATGACCGCGAAGATCAAGATATTTTTCCTATCCTGAACATCAATCTTTTTGCATTGAATGCTCCAATATTAGGGATCCACTTATGTGAATTAGATACTTCTTTCTTCAACCTAGTAAGAGACAACTACTCCCCTGAAATCAAGCTGCTGATTACCATTATGGAATTTGAATCCCCAGAAGCAGCTCTGATAAATATTCTACCTGCTTCATTACTTAAACCCTAAAAAGCAGGAAGGTTTATCTTTTTGGATGGTCTAATTTACTACAGACACCAACCTTCCAGTGTATTAGTACTAAGCAACAAAAAACATATACAACATATACTCCAGGAATGCCATGACAACTGTTCATCAGGGAATCTATCCACAGAAAGAACTTTGGAGAAGTTAAAACAAACTTCTTGGTGGATAGACTGGAAAGAAATCACTATTAAATATGTTACTAGCTGTGAAACCTGCCAAAAATCTAATAAAACTACTGGAAAAAGGTTTGGACTCTTACAGAAAATCTTTGAACTTACAACCAGATGGGAAATCATTAATATGTATTTTGTCACCAGCCTCCCCCCTGGAGGTACTCATTCATATAACTCTGTCCTAGTTATAGTTGACAGATATTTTAAGAAGGCAAAATTCTTACCTAACCACAAAGAAGAGAGTGCTATGGATGTACTTTACTACTCTGGAACAGGATTATAGCTGATGTGGGTATACCCAAAATTATAATCAGTGACAGAGACCCCAAATTCACCTCTGAGCTTTGGAGGAATCTACATGATATACTGGGTACTACTCTAGCATTTTCTACAGCATACCATCCCCAAACTGATGGTTTAGCTGAAAGAATGATACAGACCCTAGAAGATATGTTAAGAAGGTTCTGTAGCTTTGTTCTAGAATACAAAAACTCATATGGTTATTGCCATGATTGAGTAAGCCTACTCCCAGCCCTAGAAATGGCTTCTAACCGCAGCAAACATTCTACTACCAAAGAAGCTCCTTACATACTAGATAGAGGATGGATTCCAAAACTCCCTAGGAATAATTTGAACTATGACTTAGCCACTATTAATCCAACATCTCTTGACTTTAAGAAGATGATAGATCTGGCAAATAATCATTCTCGAAAATGTGTAGAAGAAGCAGTAGAATACATCAAACAAAGATGGGACAAATCACATAAAGAACCTGACTTTAAAATAGGAGATCAGATCTTGATATCTACAACTTATTTCAACAATCTAGCAGGTAACAGAAAACCAAAACAAGCCTTTGTTGGACCAATTGCTATGAAGAAGATGCATGGCAAAAATGCTGTGGAAGTAATCTTGAGTGAAGAATTATCAAGGAAACACCCAGTATTTCCTGTTAGCCTAGTCAAACACTTTCAACCAAGAGAAGGTAGCAACCTCCCTCCAGAAATAATCCCAAGAGAACCTGACCCTGTGATAGAAAAAGGGAAATTCAGCAGGATATTGAGAGAAAAGAAAGAGAGAGTACAAGGAAAATACAATAGACTATACTTAGTAAGATACAAAGGAGAATCTGCAGACAAAGATGAATGGTTACCAGAAAATAACATACCTGATGGACCAATACATCCCAGAAACTACAGCACCAGCAAAAGGAACTGAAACACAAATGAAATTAATTTTCTCCCAACAACCTCCAGATTTTTTTTCAGATATGGCCATATCTGGGAGTGGGGGAATGTCAGCTTGCTACTATTGAAAAGCAAGCTGCAAAAGTAACAAAAATAACATAAAAATTATAATAATACATTTAACCTAAAAAGAAGTAGTAAAACCATAAATATTGTTACAGAAATGGATTTTCCACCCAAATTTAGGTAGGATCACTCACTGACCACACCCTTGAAATCCAACTCCTTATATTTTTAAATAATTAAGGAAAGAAAGACCAAAATACTACGGCTCCACTATTGAGCTTTTGGTCAATTAAATATTTCACACACATTGTCACGTATAGTTTTCACACCTAAAATTCATTCAGAATTGAGGTGTTGTGAATATTTTAGGAGTTACAGACAGAAATGTGTTTTTTCAAAATTCCCACACGCAGCCGCGGCATCCAATGTACCCACGCGTGGCTGAGATACAGCCCTGTCACTTTGTCAAGGTTGTGTACGCAGCCCCGGGCCTCTGACAAGTATGCAGCCATGGGACTAAGGGTTGAAAGAGTGACAGGCCGCCTGAGAGGCTTAGGTGCTGCGTAAACATGCTACAACCCACACAGGAGCATTCTACATATGTAATAAATGTTCCTGTGGATAGTAGATAGTCTAAAATGACATAATAATATATAAAAATACTTAAATAACCCTTATACATATTTTTTATTAAATATAATTCAAAGTACCAAGAATGTCGAAAATAAGACAATGAAACCTTCTAAAAATATATTAAAATACTTTAAAATACTTTTATGAGAATACCTAGACATCAATATTCTCGTGAAATACTAAGAAAACTAATGATGTAACAATATTACATGAATTCCCATGACTTATATTTTTAAGTAATTATTTCAGTAAATCAACTGGAACTTGAAAATAAGGAGTAAAATCAATATCATGACTTTACTCCAGTTATTTAATACATAATGAGAACTCACCTGAAATCAGGATGTCTGTAGAAATTTCTATTTATATAATTATTAAATTACTGGGAACATTTACTAAGGATAATTAATTAAATAATACATAAATAGGACAGATTAGTGTTATTCAAATGTCCTAATATCTATTATAAAGTAGAATAATTTCCAGTAGGGACTAGTCCAATTGCGAATTATACAGTAGTGATGGCTTAGTTAGAAGTAGATGCAAACTAACAAACAATGCATGACCAAGGATGGAATTATGAGGCTGTTGATTGGCCAGGGAAGGAGATTGGATCTCATAATGGATGGCCGACCGGTATGGAGTTTACCCTGAAGTTCGCAAGTATATACTGAGTTGGTCGCCAAGATTGGAAGGTCAGCACAAGCCAGAGGGAATAGCGGATTGCACCATTGATGTTGTGCTTTTATTTGTGTCACGCTTTTAGACTGAGGTAGATGGTACTGAGGAGAGGACATGTCAAAGTGGTGAAGACAATAATCCTTAAGTGCGAAGCGTGACAGTTGCCCAGGTATAAAGACGCGAGCTCCTGCAAGCGTTCAGATAAATTTTCCCATTGATTTCAAGTTGTTAATTATTACTGTATACCCTTATACATTAGTTAATTTATTACCCAATAGATTTATAATTTTTATAGAAATGTCGTCATTGTCGTCCCGCCATTGCAAAAAATGTATTCGCTGCAATGAGTAATGTATTCCTAGTACTGCCGTCCGAGGTCTTCAAGGCAAGTGAAAGCCATTTTGCCTTTGCAAGGTGGCATGCAATTTCCCTATAAATGTTGAGTCGACTGTCAAGGGTCATTTGGAATCATCAAGGGAGATTGGAAGTTGTAGGTCCGCGCCAAGGGTTAATTAAAAGATACCACCGTTGCCGGAGATCAAATACTTGGGGACTCGAGTTCCTGGTGAGTACTAATGTGGACTGACTAATGATCATGAAATAGTAACTAATTGTTTGCTTGTTTGCTAGTGTTGCCCCGTTTCCAAAGATATACTACCAACACACCACCACCACCACCACCTTACTGGGGACCACAAACTGAACTCCCGGGGGCCCAGATCATGAATGCCGAGGTGCAAGGCAAATTGTCCATTGCGGAACCGGTAGGAATTATAACCAAGGAAGCAAGGGAGGAGGAAGGGAATGAAGCGGAGGGAGAAGCAGGAAATGGAGGGAACGGAGATGGAGAGAACAAAAATGGAGTGGATGGATTAGAAGGAGGTAATGAAGGAGATGGAAGGGATGGAGTGGATGGGACGGAAGGAATGGAGGGCCAAGGTGAAGCAGATCCGGTGCAAGTTGTAAGGCCAATCAAAACGGATGCAAGGCGCCTGACGGACAATATTGGAGAAGGCACATTGGGTGGCCAAAGGAAGAGAGCATATGAAGAGCTCTTGGAGGAAGGCGGATGGAATGCTTGGCCAAAGCAAGCTTGGATTGCGAGATGCAAGGAGATTTTCAAGAGGCACATTGTAACAGAAGTGCTGGTTCTCTGAAGAATGTCCGCATTGATCAACGATGAGGACCTGGATACTTTTTGATCCATGGTTGCGGAATTTACGGCAAATTGGGAGGATGTGGAGAAAGAAATAAAAGAAACTTTGTAATTAAAATATATATTTTCTCTTTTTTTTTTTTTTTTTTTATTATTATAAATAGAAATATTATTATTATTATTATTTTTAATAATAAGGAATGAAGTTTTTTTTAGTAGAAATGAAAGGAAAATGAGAAAAAGAATAACACGGTGAGATGGAGGAATTGACTGATGGAATGATGCTGTGAAATAAAATGGGGTTAAATGGGATGGAATATGGAATGGAATGGGATTGGATGAGAGAGAATGCAAGATGAAATGGGATTGAATAAGATAAAATGTGGAATGGAATGGAATGGGATTGGATGGGATGAAATGTGGAATGGAATGGAATGGGATTGGATGGGAAAGAATCATGATTTTTGAGGTTTGCAAGGGTAGCTTGCATGGAAGTCTTGAATCAGATTGGGTGAATTGCAAAGGTGATGGGCTGGTTCCCACGAGGTGCAATCTTTGTTGGACTGGAAGCCAGACCATTCAACAAGGTATTGAAGTTTTCCTTTGCGTAACCTGGAATCCAGAATACTGCTTACTTCCCATTCTTGATGATCAAGGACAGTGACCGGTTCAGGAGGGGGATGAGTCTTGCCCGGGTATAGGACTCCAGCTGGCTCTAGGAGAGACACATGAAAGACCGGGTGGATACCTTTCCATTTTGCAGGTAAAGTAAGTTTAAAGGTGTTAGGGGAGATAACTGATTCTACTTTAAAGGGGCCAAGCTTTCTTTTGGAGAGTTTGCAAGTTGGGCGAGTGCTGCAAATGTTGCAAGCATCAAGCCATACTTGATCTCCTACTGCAAAGGTTGGAGCCAAAGTGCAAGATCGGTCTGCTTGCTCCTTATAGCGCTGGTTTGCTTCTCCAAGGTTGGTTCAAAGTTGTGATTGAAGGGATTGAATTTGTTCAAGGTAATCAGTAGCAGGTTGAGAAGGTGCTACGTGAAGGGAAGAGAAAGTTGGGTTTCTACCATAAAGAGTTTGGAAGGGCAACTGTTTGGTGGAGGAATGAGTGGAGTTGTTTTAGGAAAATTTGGCTAGTGGGAGCCATTGCAACCAGTCTTCTTGTTGATAGGCAATATACATTCAAAGATATTGTTTGAGAATCTGATTAACTTGCTTGGTTTGCCCATCCGTTTCCGGGTGGTAAGCCGTTGATAAATTGCCAGTGATCTTCAGATGTTGGCATAGCGAGGTACAGAAGCTTGAGACAAACAAAGATCCACAATCACTAACTATATTATCAGGGAGGCCATGTTTCAAAAATACATATTCTATGAACAAGTTAGCTAAGTCTTCTGAAGAGGCCGTCACATTACTGCGTAAAAATAAAGCCATCTTTGAGAAGCGATCTACTATTACTAGAATAGCATCATATCCACTAGAAGAAGGTAATTGAGAGATGAAATCCATAGACAGCAAGTGCCAAGGACGAGGCGGAATTGGAAGTGGCTGGAGCAGCCCATACTTCCGGTGTTTCAAGGACTTGTTATGATTGCAATCATAGCACGCGCTAACATAGTCTTTTACTTCTTTGGTCATACCAGGCCAGTAGAAGTCTTGTGCAATCAATTGGTAGGTTTTATCCTTCCCATGATGACCAGCAAGCGGAGAATCGTGCCGCAACTCAAAGATATCTAACTTAATGCAAGAATTATCTGGTACTACTATAGGATTATCATAGACTAAAAAGTCATTATCATCAATACTGTAACCCCTATCTAATAAGTTTGCACTTTTGCAAAGTTTGATGCACTTGGGGTTGTTGCGTTGAGCTTGTCGGAGTTTGGAAGCCAAATCTTGTAAGCAAGCAATGATTGAACTGAGTTGGGCAGATTGGTTTGAGAAGAGTGTCCTAACGTTTTCAGGGTTGTTTTTGGCAAAGGTGCTCCCCCCCTGGGTAAACGTCGTCCCAACATGATAAAGCATCAGGAACTACCGCTTTTTTTTGCCAGGAAAGTACTTAATTGTAAAGTGGAACTCGGAGAGGTATTTGGCCCATTGTGCCTGTCTACGTGTGAGGACTTTTGAGCTCATGAAATACTTCAAAGAATTACAATAAGTTAAAACCTCAAAGGATTCCCTAAGGCTCAAAAGGTATGAACGCCATTTTTTCAAGCAACAAAGGATTGCAAGAATTTCCTTGTCATGAATCTCATAGTTAATCTCTGCAGCGAGCAACTTGCAAGACTCAAAAGCTACGGGATGAAAGAGAGAAGTGGAAGAAGAAAACTGCGAGATTACTCCTGCAATCACATAGTCACTTGCGTCTGTTTCAAAAATAGTGCAAGCTAGCTTGTTGAAGTGAGCAAGTATTGGAGCAGTGGTGAACGCTTTCTTCAGAGCTTTTAACTCCGAAGCAGCTTGTTTGGTAAAAACAAAAGGAGTGTCTTTTTGAAGAAGGTTAGTAAGATTCAGGGCTTTTTTGGGGTAACGCGCAATAAAACTTCTATAGAAATTACTGAAACCAAGGAAAACTTGAAGAGATTTAACCAAAGAAGGTGGGGGCCAGTCTAATATGCGTTTGCTCTTGGCTGGGTCCATTGATAGTCCTTGCTGCGAGACTACGACACCTAGAACTTGAAAAGAAGAGGAATGGAACTTGCACTTAGAGGCTTTTTCAAACAGGTCATTCTTGCAAAGTTGCTGTAGCACCTCTTGCACATGTCCAATGTGATCTTCAAGGTTCCTTGAGTAGACTAGGATATCATCAAGATATACCATGAGGTATTTACGTACAAGATCGGAGAAAATGTTGTTGACAAAATGTTGAAAAGTGGAAGGAGCGTTACAGAGGCCAAAAGGCATGACGGTATACTCATAACTGCCAAACCAGGTTCTCATCGCAGTTAAATACTCATGACCTTCCTTAAAGCAAATTAGGTTATAGGCACCTTGAAGGTCTAACTTTGAGAAATAAGTAGCTCCATGGAAGAGGGTGAGGAGATGTGACATAGGCGGTACTGGATAGGCATTCTTCCGGGTTACCAGGTTCAGTTTCCTGTAGTCAAAACAAAGGCAAATTCCCCCGTCCTTCTTTGCAACAAATAGGACAGGTGAACCTGTATTCAAATTGCTTGGTCAAAGAAATCCTTTTGCTACATTTTCCGCAATGTAGTCTTGAAGAGCAATTGTTTCTTACGTCAAGAGAGAGTAGACTGGTCCTGGTGCCGGAGGTGGGCCAGTAAGTTTGATCTTGTGATTTTAAGGACGGGATGGAGGCAGTTTATCTGCTTTTGCAGCTGAAAAGACGTCAGCAAAGTCATGATAAACCAAAGGTAAAGACTCTCAAATGATTTCTAAATCTTCAATCTTGTCATCTTCAAGCACCGGGTTCAAGGTGCTTGCATGGTGTGAGAGGATTAGGGAGCTCAAAATACACCCTTTGGTTGGTGTCTGTTCCTCTTTGAAGGAACAGGAAAAAGGTAAGCTGGATAGGTAAGCGATAACTCCTAAATCTGAAGAGGGAATTTGGGAATGAAGGTCAGGATATTGCAAATGTCCTTGTGGAAAAGTGTCATCACACTCAATGACAGTGTCAGGTAGGCTGTTTAATTCCTGATTGACGTAAAAATTGGTGTTCTGGGGGTGCAATGTTCAAAGTTTAATTACTCCTTCTTGCCAATTCGCATCCGGATTCCAGTAAACTAGGAAATCATGGCCTAGAATGGTATCATCCATTCTGGGTATAGCCAAGACAAATAAATCCCATTCAAAGCTGGGGAAATTGGAGAATGCAAAGGTCCATTTTGCCTTTTTGGAAATCCAATAAGACGGTTCAGTCGCACTACTTACTAAATAGATATGAAATTTATCTATCTTGGAACGCGTAAGATTTTTGGAAGTGGCAAAAGATTCACTGATGAAGTAAACATTAGCGCCGGAATCAAGTAATACTTGATAAGGAGTGTTGTTGGAATGGAATAGGATAAATCTTGAACTCAGAGCACCTAGTGAATTGCAAGTGCAAAGATTTACTCGCGGTGATTTAGATAATGTGTAGTTTTCCTTGCAAGTATGAGAAAAACTACAAGCTAATTTTTTGACTGCTTAGCCGCTTCATGCGCTAACTGCTTTGCACAGCTTTCAACATCATGTTTTCCTCCACAATACATACACAGCCCATTCTTTTCCCTTTGCAGACGTTCCTTGTTTCGAAGCATCTGGGTTTCTTTGTCCAAGAACATTGGAGTTTTGGCAACGGCTTTCCCTTTTGAGTTGGAGTTCAAAGTTGGGGTTGGTTTGGATGGTTTTGGGTTCCTCTTTTTTTGCTTCGAGGAGTCTTCCACCCTTGAAGCCAAGGTGGACGGTCCATGGTTGTTTCGCCAAGAGCAATTCTTGTCATGATAGCCATTATCAAGCTCAATCACTCAATCAATTAGCTGCTGAAGCAAGGTTGTCTTATGACCCCCAACTGCCAGCTGTTCAATTAAGCGTGCCGGTAAACCCTTTTGGAAATGGAATAGAAGACCGGCCTCGTTCCACTGGATGCAAGACTGCAAGGTTTGAAAATGAGAAATATAAACGGAAGCTCTGCTATTCTCCTTCATAACTAAACTATTAAGTTTGTATTTGGCGTTTTGAACTTCATTGGGATCGCCAAACAGGGTGAACAGTTGTTGCTCAAACCTGTTCCAGTTGTTGAGAATACAAGTGGGACTTTTGTTGGACAAAAGTTTGAGGTAGGGTTCAAACCACTGCAAGGCTCTACCTCCTAAGAAGGACAAAGCATACATAACTTTATGTCTATTGGAAGGGAAATTTTTGGAGTTGTTTGAAAAGATGATTTTACAAGACTGCAGGTAGGATCTAAGCTTATGAGGGTGTTCTCCCATAAAGTGATCAGGTTGTTTTGTGCCCGGAGTGAAAAAGCTAGGATTACTTGGACTAGATCGCTGGGCACCATGAGTGAGGGCCTGGATCAATGTCAAAAGCAGGGTCGGAGCATTGGGCTTGGGAGCAGTAGTGCGAACCCCTGGTCTACCATGAGTCAAGGTTTCATTGGAAGAATGGTCGGAGTCTGCAAATTCCGCGAGAGGGTTTGTTGGAGCATCCTGTGGAGGAGCCCGAGGATCATCGAGGGGTTCAATAGATGGCAATTTAGAAGGATGAACTGGATCTAAGGGTTTTTGGGCCCAAGGAGCGCTGGTTCTCCCTACCCAATGGATCTCATCATTTTAAGGGGTGAGGGAAGCGTTCCCGGTTGAGGGAGTACGTGACATTGAAAAGAAGAAGTCTACTATAGGTTGGCAGGCTACAATAGATGAGTTGAGTTAGTTAATTTACTGTCACACAACCACCCCACGTACTATAGGGCAATTCTTAGATGATTGTGAGTGCAAAGGAATTCCAAGTGCAAGGGCAAGTGCAAATAGCAAGACTCAGTTGCGAAGTGCAAACTTGGTTATGCCACTCAAAAAATGGCAAGAGGGATGGAATGTGTTCCAAAGAAGGAAACTCAACCTGAGTCCAATGTGATAACTAGGTTGTAGCAAATGCGAGAACGTATGAAATTAACTAACTGAGGGGACAATCATCAGGCAAGGGGATAGCCCTTATAAGGTAATCCAAAGTGACTAGATACAACCTGGTGATGAGCTAACTACAGTTGAAGCGGTGAGGCAATAAATGACAGGAACGGGATAGGAAATGAAGCAGTGGTATAGATCCAAGGTCTTAGCGTAAGTGCAAGACAATAGAATCTGAGCGTACAATTGCATGACGGATTGGGACAGGAGCAAGTGATGTTGAAGGTAATGCAAATGAGAGGTAATAGTTTATGCAGGGTAGGGACTAGTCCAATTGCAAACTATACAGTAGTGATGGCTTTGTTAGACGTAGATGCGAACTAACAAACAATGCATGACCAAGGATGGAAGTCCAAGGCTGTTGATTGGCGAGGGAAGGAGATTGGATCTCATAATGGATGGCCAACCGGTATGGAGTTTACTGCAAAGTTTGCAAGTATATACTGAGTTGGTTGCCAAGATTGGAAGGTCAGCGCAAGCCAGAGGGAATAGCGGATTGCACCATTGATGTTGTGCTTTTATTTGTGTCACGCTTTGAGACTGAGGTAGATGGTACTAAGGAGAGGACATGTTGAAGTGGTGAAGACAATAATCCTTAAGTGCAAAGCGTTACAAAGAGATAAGTAAGTGATTTATGGCTAACTCTGATCAATAATATCTGTTCTCAACCTCTTTTTTATCAATTAAAACTTCTGAACAACCTTATAACCCCAGTATACAGGTTTAACCCATCAGTGCACGTCTCAAACAGGTACCCTAAGGATTTAATAATATACCAGTGAGTTTTACTATCCTTTCTCTGTTGTGGCAGCTTGGTTACAAGGCCCTGCCACTCCACTATGTATTTTATATACATATTATCTTTGGGTAAAATATCCTTTAAACTAAAGAGCCCAAAGTAACCAGGACTACCTGTTTTCATACTGAAATCCCTCAAGAGAGGTGTTAAAGATCCCCAATATAATTGTGGCCCCTCTATAAAAATATTTAATAATTAATTTATTCATATTGATTTAAAACAATAAACCATATCAAAACCACTTAACCTTGCAATAAAGCTTAATCCAAATATTTTATGGATTTTTGCTGCATTTATTAAATAATATATTTGTTATTTATTCTATCACCTCTGGTAGCTAAAGAATAGCAAGGGTCTTGGGATCCAGGAGGCTGACAATTGGGGGTCTGTCCAGCAAATATTCCATTTTATTATATTTAATACCTTGGACCAGACATTTCACAAAAAAATACCTGCCATTGATTCTAGAAACTTTTTCATGTGCGGAGGTTCTCCCGCGTCTTGGATTGTAAACAATTTAAGCCGCTGCAGATCATGAACAATCTGTAATGACTTCCCATCCTGCTTAACCACCATGAAAATTGGACTTGAGTAACTTGATGTTGATTGCTTGTAAAGTCCTGTTCCTAAACGCTTGCGCACCAGCTCAAAGAAGGTCCCCCAAACTGCCCCCAGAATTGGAATTGGCTTGATCTTCCAAGGCTCATGCGGAACTGTCAGAATCACATAAGTTTCTCCTATCTTGCTCTTTAACAGTCCCCGCTCTTCAAGTCCAAATGCAAGCGCTCTTTTGCGGAGGACAAGTACCAATGTCAGCAAATCCTGTTCCTCTGCGCTTAACCAACCCAGCGGTCCAAATTTAAGGGCCGCAACCCGCTCATCTGTAATTCGCTCTGATTTTGTTACCCATCCTGACACCTTCAGTGGAGATTCCCAAGGATCCTGCAACCAAATGATTGGTCGCAGTGGTCTGTTCAGATCCTGCTGCATTGCTTCATACTGGGGACAGGCCTTATGCAAAACCGGCTTATACTTCCCCACATTGCACCACGCCATCCGCACGCATTGGTTACCATGGATCCTAGTCAAAACCAAACCGCGGCTTTTGCTTTTTCTCAGAAGCATGACGCAATGATAGTTTTTTTGCAAAGTACCTCTTGGCAATGCATACTGAGGAAGGGGACTTACTTCCAGCGCTTTTGCTTCCCCCGCTTCCTCCCTCCTTCCCACCTGCTCCTCACTGGTTGACTGCCTGCATGAAGCCAGAGCTTTCTCCATGCGTTAAACTTGGCCGACTAATCAAAATCCACCTCCAGCCCACCCTTGCAAACCAACTCGGCCCTGGTTTCCTCCTCTTCTTCTCTTGCCAAATCCCGCGTCCACATCCCCAACCCTTGATTGCAGATTTTGATTTCAAATTGCCCGCCGTACAACTCTTCTACCGTAAACGCTTCTGTCCCCGCCTCTGGATCAAACCCCATTTGCGCTGGGAACCCAAACAGGAATGGCCACCCTAAAATAGCCTCCCCTCGATCAACCAATAGAAAAGAAAGTGGTTTACGGACCCTTGCAGCCTCAACCTCTTCCTCCTCCACAACCCCATCCACGCAACATGCCCCTCCATTAAGTGCACAAAGCCCCATTGCGCATTTCCACCAAACCAATCCCAATTCATCAACCAATCTAGACGGAAGGAGATTCACCATAGAATGGCCATCCACCAGCGCCCATACCTTCCTTCAAGCAATCTTCATTGGAACATAAGCCAGCGGAGTTGAAACCTATTTCATCCCTGCTAGCTTGCACTCTGCGTCATCCCAAGCCAAGTTCACCCATTGCACTGTTGGAGGGATATTGTGTCCGCAATCCTTCAGCCCTTGAACCATATCATCACCACCACCGGCAACAACGCCTCCAACTCCTTCAGGGTTAAGGAAATAGTTGTTTTGTTCCCCATCAGTCTGCGCAAAATCTCCACTGCCTTGTTCTTCCCTACTGGATTTGCAGGCTGCCTGTCCATTTTGAGAATGCGCGCAACTCTGGGTACAGGCTCTTTAGTATCCACATCCATCCTTTCCACCTCTGTTGGTAGTACCCTTACTTCTGCCTCCACATGGGGGGTTTGCCATACCCGCAACCAGTGACAATCCCAAGCAAAGCTTGAGCAGTTACACCCAAATCCTGACCTTGCGCAGGCACTTGCTCCATGACGGTTTGATTCCCAGGTGCAGTGGAGATCTGCTTGCCCGTTGGGAACATGAATCTCATTCCCACCAGTCAAACCAATCCGTCCTTGAGGTCCCTTGTCATGTTGTTGCACCCCAACCGCCAATGCCCCTTTTCCCCACAGTAATTGCATAACCGCGGCACAGGCAAATTCAATGGGGGAAGCGGTCCCCCAATGTGAGGAGGTGGATTGCACAGCGCTGACAACATTTGACTCAGGAAGATCTGTAAATCCTTCATCAATTCCATCATTTTGCTAATCTCTGGGCACTTTGTCAGTGGTGTTGCCGGAGCGCATCCTTTTTTCAAGGGGCCTACAATCGCAGCCTTTGTTGGCGCTGCCAGAGTGTGGGAAGCAGACTTCTTTGACCCCCACCTTGCCATGTCCTCCATCAGTTCCTCCAAGTCCAACTTGCTTTCCACTGCCAAACGGATGATAAGGATGTCTGGAAGAAGCGCAATACTCCCATCCAACAACCTCTTTACCAAGGTGTTGTTGTACAAGTGCCGCTGCACCCGCGCGGAGAGTTGGGTACCAAGTCCACCCAAAAACGCCCTCTTCATTGCGCCTGTCTGTCCCAATATCACCTTGTTCTTTTCCAGGTAGCGGTAGATCAGGTCAAACATTGCTACATACTCCCCCAATTCTGCCTGCGTCCAGAATTTACCATTCACACTTGCTTCCACCGCTGCTTGCTTGAAGTTGCTCTCCCAAAACCAAGGTTTGCGCCTCCCCCACCCCCCCAAGATTTCCTCCTTCAGTTTCAGCCAATCAAGTTCCTCATATTCTTTCATCTCTTCCACATCCCAAAGCTTCTCTTTGTCTGTGATGAAAATTAAAACAAGACAAGCCTTATCCAAACCCATTGCACCTTCCGCATTGGC
The DNA here is from genome assembly GCA_025617555.3 of Puccinia polysora. Lineage (NCBI taxonomy): Eukaryota > Fungi > Basidiomycota > Pucciniomycetes > Pucciniales > Pucciniaceae > Puccinia > Puccinia polysora. Next base: position 47,961,732 of record CM062623.1, read on the forward strand.
AAATACTTTGTATTGCGCAAGGAATTTCTCAACATCCTCACTGTTGAACCAAATGTGCGGATAGTCCCAGGGCCTGATGCGGACGGGCTTGTGATTGGTGCCATCATTGGAGCAAGGGAAACCATATCCCGCCCCTGATGGAGGTTGCTTCTGAGAAGCCAGAGGAGGAGGAGGAAGAGGAGTGGGGGTAATGTTAGACAACCCCGCAATGGTGAATGGGTGGTACTGGGACATTGCCCTTGTTAGTTTTGAGAGACAAGGAACACAAGGTTACTTCCCAGCCAGACCCCAAGATGTGGAATTCAGAAGAGGAATTCTCCCTTAATGGTTCCCAAGTTTGGAAGTTAATGATCCCTTGAGTCTGTAAACCCTGAGTGCAACTGTTCACCCTTTGACTGATAGATAGAGAGATGAGAGTGAAGATCCTTCCAAAACCTATGATGATCCAATGATATGTGATGTCCTCCACATCTGGGTTGAGGGTGTGGTTTAAGTAGCCTTCTCCTCAACCATAACTTAAGTACAACCGCAAGTAAACAGGAATAATTAAATACAACCCCTAAATACAGAAACCTAGCCCAACTCTATCCTTCCAACCCCATCCCATGATCCACATCCCGTACCCCAATTCAATCAGTATTGCCCGCCTGCCATTACGTCCACCTGGTTTGTCCTTCTCATGACCCTTCCCTTGCACTGCCCCCACCTTGGAGACCCCTGCGCATGTCCACATCCGCCCAACGCGCTGTTCCAGATATCCAAGATAAATCCGCGCGTCTCAAGACGCGCAATCCGTCCAATCCAATCCAATCCAATCCACGTCTCCAGATGCTGAGCCCAATTTGACTGCTTCTGAGCCGGCAGCACAGCTTACTACAGCAAATCCACACCCATTTCTGACCCCGCTGCTACTGCTAAGCGTGCATACAATTCCAACTTGCATCTATAAAAGACCACCACACAACCACACCCTAATCAGAGACCCCCGCTTGTCTGTATCCACCTCAGGCACCGCGTGATTTCCTGCCCTGTGCCTATAGCCCCAATTGCCCTGCCCTACCTCCCCAAACTAGCTGCCCACAAACCTAGTTGGGCCAGCTCCATTTTTGGGTCCGTAATGTCCAAGCCGGCCGCAGCCTGCCACATCCAATCAAGCCTGACCCATGCCTGGTATGTTCAAAGGCCCGCAATGCCTACTGCAAATCCCGCTAAAGTTGCTTCTGAGACCGCATGCATCCAAGTTCTGAGCCTGACATACCAAATGGTGAGCATGCCAACCACAGCATGGTTCCCAATACAAGGCTATATACCGACGCCACAACACCCGCCGGTTACACCCCCCCTCATGAGTTTTTGGCCGGACCCAGAGTGATTTTGGGTCAAACCTGACCATTTTGAGGGCCTGGTTGCAGCTTGCAAAACAACCTTCCATTCATGGAGACTGACTCAGCATCCACTTGCAAAACTTGCAGTCAACTCTACCTTGGTCAACCATCCATTTGGGTTCTGCCCTTTTCACCCTGGTTATCAATAACCCTTGGGCTCCCATTTCCGGTCACATTCTATCTCTAGTTTTCACCCACACTAGTCAAGCCATCTCAACTTTATAGTTTGCAAATGGACTAGTCCCTTACCCTGCATAAACTACACTTTCATATTTGCATTGCTTCTGGCGTCATTCCCTCTTGTCTCAACTGTTACATCCCAATACATTTTTCCCCTATTGTCTTGCACTTACGCCAAGACCTCTGAAACAATTCATACTGTCATTTCATTTTTTACTCTGTCCATGTCATTCATTGCCTCATTGCTCAAAACTGTAGTTGACCATCCATTAGGTTGTATCTAGTCATTTTGGGTTACCTTTTAAAGGCTACTGCAATTGCCTGAGGATTTTCTCCTCAGTTAGTTAATTTCATTTGTTATTGCATTTGCTAAATGCAGTCATCACATTGTACTTGGGTTTGGTTTCCCTCCATCAGAACATTCATCCCTCTTGCCGTGTGTTAAGATACTCCACCATAAGTTTGCACTTCATAGTTAGCCCTTGATACCTGGCACTTTCCCTTGCACTCAGCTTCCTTTTGCACTCACAATCACCTAAGATTTCCCTATAGTACTTGGGGTGGTCGTGTGACAGTAAATGAACTAACTCAACTCATCTATTGTAGTTTGCCAACCTATAATAGATTTCTTTTACAATTTCACGTCCTTGCTCAACCAGGAACGCTTCCCTGACCCCTTACAATGATGATATCCATTGGGTAGGGAGGTCCAGTGTTTCTTGGGCCAGACAGCCTTTAGATCCTGTCCCTTCTTCAAAATCTCCTTTGGTTGAACCTTTTGATGATCCCCTTGCTCCCCTGCGGGAGGAAGTGTAACCTCTCAAAGAAATTGAGGACTCTTCCAATGAAACCTTTACTCGTGGTAGATCACGGGCTTGCACTAATGCTCCCAAACCCGGTGCCTCAACCTTACTCACAACTCTGATCCAGGCACTCAATCAAACTGCCTTGCAATCTGGTCCAAGTGGCCCTAGTTTTTGCACCCCAGGCATGAATCAGCCTGATCACTTTACTGGGGAACACCCTCATAAGCTTAGATCCTACCTACAGTCTTGCAAAATCATCTTCTCAAAGGATCCTCACAATTTCCCTACTGATAGACTTAGAGTTAAGTATGCATGTTCCTTCCTTGGTGGAAGAGCCTTGCAGTGGTTCAAACCTTACCTCAAACTATTACATAACACTATCCCCACTTGTATTCTCAACAATTGGGACAAGTTCAAGCAACAGCTGTTCACCCTGCTTGGAGACCCTAATGAAGTTCAAAACACCAAATACAAACTCAATAATCTAGTCATGAAGGAAAATAGTAGAGCTTCTTTTGATATTTCAAATTTTCAAACTCTGCAGTCTTGCATCCAATGGAACAAGGCAGCCCTTTTATTTAATATTGGAAAAGGTTTACCAGCACGCCTTATCAAACAACTTACAGTTGGGGGACATAAGACAACCTCCCTTCAGCAGTTAATCAACTACGTGATTGAGCTTGATAATGCTTATCATGACAAGAACCACTCTCAACAAAAAAACCATGGACCGTCAACTTTGACTCTTAAGATGGACAAATCCTCAAAACAATCTTTGAAGAATCCAACGCAATCCCAACCAAATCAAACCTTGCCCTCCAACCTGAAAGGAAAAACTGTTTCCAAAACTCCAAAGTTCCTGGATAAAGAAACTGGGATGCTCCGGAATGAGGAACAGTTAAGGAGGGAAAAGAATGGGTTATGTATGTATTATGGAGGTAAAAATGATTTTGATATTTGTTCAATGCAGCTAGCGTGTGAAGCGGCTAAACAGTCAAAAAATTAGCTTTTAGTTTTCCTGAAACTTGCAAGGAAGGCTACACATTATCTAAATTACAGAGAGTCAATCTTTGCACTTGCGAGTCGCTAGGTGTTGCAAGTTTGACATTTGTCCTGTTCCATTCCAACAACTCTCCTTATTGATTCTTACTCAATTCTGGTGCTAATTTTTCTTTTATAAGGGAATCTTTTGAAACTTCCAAAAACCTTAAGTGTTCCAAGATAGATAAGTTCCCTATCTATTGAGTAAGTAGTGCAACTGAGCCATCTCATTGGGTTTCCCAAAAAGGAAATATGGAACTTTGCATTTTCTAATTTCCCCAGCTTTGAATGGGATTTATTTGTCTTGGATATTCCCAGAATGGATGATACCATTTTAGGCCATGATTTCCTAGTCCACTGGAATCCGGATGTGAATTGGCAAGAAGGAGTAATTAATCTTGAAACCTTGAAGCCCCTGGAAATTAACCCTTTTTTCAAACAGGAATTAAACAGCCTACCTGACACTGTCATTGAGTTGGATGACACTTTTCCGCCAGGAGATTTGCAATATCCTGACCTTCATTCCCAAGTTCCCTCTTCAGATTTAGGAGTTATTGCTTATTTTTCCAACTTGCCTCTTCCTTGTTTCTTCAAAGATAAACAGGCACCAATCAAACGGTGTATTTTGAGCTCCCTAATCCTCTCGCATCATTCAAGCACTTTAAACCCTGTGCTTGAAGATGACAAGATTGAACATTTAGAAATCATTCAAGAGTCTTTTCCTTCTGTTTATCATGAATTTGCTGATGTCTTTTCAGCTGTAAAGGCAGATCAACTTCCTCCATTCATTTCTTGCAATAATAAGATTGAACTTACTGGCCCACCACCGGCACCCAGACCAGTCTACTCTCTCTTGAAGCAGGAATCAACCCCGCTTCAAGAATACATTGCAGAAAATGTATTGAACGGATTTCTTTGACCAAGCAATTCAAACACCGGTTCACCCATCTTATTTTTTCCAAAGAAAGATGGTGGACTTTGCCTTTGTGTTGACTATAGGAAACTGAACCAGGTAACCCAGAAGAATGCCTACCCAGTACTGCCTATGTTGCACCTCCTCACTTTATTCCATGGAGACACTTATTTATTGAAGTTGGACCTTTGAGGTGCCTATAACCCAGTTTGCATTGCAAAAGGCCATGATTATTTGACCACAATGAGAACACGTTTTGGCAGTTATGAGTATACCGTCATGCCCTTTGGCCTCTGCAATGCTCCTTCCACTTTTCAAAATTTGTCAATGAAATTTTTTCTGACCTTGTAGAGAAATACCGTGTGGTGTATCTTGACAATATACTAGTCTACTTGAAAACTCTTGAGGATCACATTGCACATGTGCAGGAGGTGCTGCAGCAACCTTGCAAGAATTACCTGTTTGCAAAAGCCTCTAAGTGCAAATTTCATACTCCTTCTCTTCAATTTTTAGCTGTCATAGTCTTGCAGCAAAGAATATTGATGGACCCAGCCAAAAGCCAAAGCATATTGGACTGGCCTCCACCTTCCTCTGTTAAATCCCTTCAAGTTTTCCTTGGTTTCAGTAGTTTTTACAGGAGTTTTATTGATCATTATGCTAAGAAAACCATGAACCTCACAAACCTTCTTCAAAAAGAAACTCATTTTGTTTTCACGGAACAAGCTGCTTTGGATTTTGAAGCTCTGAAGAAATATTTTACCACTGCTCCAATACTCGCTCACTTTAATGAGCTAGCTCGCACTATTGTCAAAACAGATGCAAGCAACTATGCAATTGCAGTAGTAATCTTGTAGTTTTACTCCTCTTCTTCTCTTTTTCATCCCGTAGCTTTTGATTCTTGCAAATTGCTTGCTGCAGAGCTTAATTATGAGATTAATGACAAGGAACTTCTTGCAATTGTTTTTTGATTGAAAAAATGGTGTTCATACCTTTTGAGCCTTATGGAACCTTTTGAGGTCTTAACTCATCACAATTCTTTGAAATATTTCATGAGCTCAAAAGTCGTTACAGCAGACAGGCACGTTGGGCCAAATACCTATCCGTGTTCAACTTTACAATTATGTACCATCCTTGGAAACAAGCGGTAGTCCCTGATGCTTTGTAACCTTGGGACAATGTACCGTCCTGGGAAACAAGTGTTAGTCCCTGATGCTTTGTCATGTTGGGACAACGTTTTCCCAGGAGGGGGGAGCACCTTTGCCAACAACAATCCTGAAAAAGTTAGGACACTTTTCTCAACCCTGTCTGCCAAACTCAGTTTGGTCATCACTCAACTTCAAGATCTGGCTTCTGAACTACAACAAGCTCAACTCAAAGACCTCAGGTGTAGCAAACTTTGCAAGAATTCAAACTTATTAGATATTGATTATAGTATTGAAAAAAATTATTATTTAGTTTAAAAAAAGTTTATAGTAGTACCAGATAATCCTTGCATTAAATTAGATATCTTCAAGTCCAGGCATGATTCCCCGCTTGCTGGTCATTATGGGAAGGATAAAACCTACCAATTGATTGCACAAGACCTCTATTGGCCTGGAATGACCAATGAATTAAAAGACTATGTTAAGGCATGCTATGATTGCAATTGGAACAAGTCCTTGAAACACTGAAAGTATGGTCTGCTTCAGCCACTTCCAATTCCGCAGATTCCTTGGCACTCACTTTCTATGGATTTCATTTTGCAATTACCTATTTCTAGTGGTTATGATGCTATTTTAGTAGTAGTAGATTGCTTCTCAAAGATGGCTTTATTCCTTTGAAGTAATGTGACAGCCTCCTCAGAAGACTTAGCTAATTTATTTATAGAATATGTGTTCTCAAAACATGGTCTCCCTGATAAAATAATTAGTGATCATGGATCTTTGTTTGTATCTAGCTTCTGGACCTTGCTTTGTCAACATTTGAAGATAACTCGCAATCTCTCAATGGCTTACCACCTGGAAACAGATGGGTAAACCAAGCCTATCAATCAGATCCTCAAACATTATATTCAAATTTACGTCTCCTACCAACAGGAAGACTGGGCACAATGGCTCCCATTAGCCAAATTTGCCTATAACAACTCCACTCATTGCTCCACCAAACATTTATCCTTCCAGAATCTTTATGGTAGGAACCCAACTTTCTCTTCCCTTCATGTAGCACCTTCATAACCTGCTACCAGTGACCTCAACCACATCCAATACCTTCAATTGCAACTTCAAACCAGCCTCAAAACAGCAAACCAGCGCTACAAGGAACAAGCAGATCAACTTTTCAATTTGGCCCCAACTTTTGCATTAGGAGATTTGGTATGGCTTGATGCTTGGAATATTTGCAGCACTTGCCCAACTTGTAAACTTTCTGTAAGAAAGATTGGCCCCTTCAAATTCAAATCAATAGTCTCCCCTAACACCTTTAAACTTACCTTACCTGCAAAATGGAAAGGTATCCACCCAGTCTTTCATGTGGCTCTCCTAGAGCCAGCTCAAGGCCTATACCCAGGAAAGACTCATCCCCCTCCTGAACTGGTCTGATTCCACAATCAGCTGGAGTGGGAAGTAAGCTGTATCCTGGATTCCTGGTTATGCAAAGAAAAGCTTCAATACCTTGTTGAATGGACTGTCTGCCAGTCCAATGAAGATTGCACCTTTTGTGAACCAACCCATCACCTTTGCAACTCTCCCAATTTGGTTAAAGACTTCCATGCAATTTACCCTTGAAAAATTTGCCAATTGTAGCTCCCATTCCATTCCATTACTTCCATCCCATTCCACACTTCCATCCCATTCCTTCCCATTAGTCTCATCCCATTTCCTCATTTAATTTCATTTACCTTTCTCATAACTTTCCCCTTTCTTCTATTCACAAATTCATCCTTTCACGTTTCATTTCAAAATCAAAAATCCTATTTTCCCTAAACACACAAAATATATATATATATATATATAATAATAATAACATAATAAAATAGTAAAAATAAAATAAATTTCTAAAGATTATCCTTTATTTCTCTTTCCGCTTCCTCCCAATTCTCATTTAATTCCTCTACCATCAACCTAAATTATTCCAAATCTTTATCATCCACCAAAGAAGACAATCTTTGCAAGATCATCACTTGTGTCACTAGAAGTCTCTCAAAGATTTCCTTGCACTTTGCAGTCCAAACCCTCTTTGGGCGGGTATTCCATCCACCTTCCTCCATGAGTTCCTCGTGAGCTCTCTTCCTTTGGCCCCTTGAAGAACCTTCTTCAAAATTGCCAGCCGATTGCCTTGCATTGGTTTTGATTGACCCTTTGAATTGCACTTGGCTTGCCTCATTTTGGCCTTCCATCTCATTTCTTTCCTTTCCACCCCGTTCCTCCACCTCCCGTTCCATTCCACTCCTTCCTTCTATTCCATGTCCTTCTTCCTCATTTTCCTCCCTTTGCTCTGGTTCCACCTCCCCTTCAGCCATTCCTTCTTCCCTCTTCTCTTTGATGGTCTGCCTTTCCTCAGTTTGCACTTCACTTTGCACCTCACTTTGCAATTCCAACCCAATTGACCCAGTATATGGCAGTGGAGGCAGAGGCATGTTCGTGGTATAATTTTGGAATCGTGGCAGTAGTACATCAACAAAGATTATGTTAGTTCCATTTCTCTTTTCTTTTTTTTTTTTTACTTATTGTTAGTCTCTAAGCCTTGACTAACCAGGGTTTCAAATACCTAAGAACTTCATCTCTGGCACTGGCAGTATATGATAATTGCCTTGCGGCGCGGACCTTTGAATCTGCACCTCCCTTCCAGAGGCTTCTGGGACATCTACAACCGGCTCACTATTTATAGGGAATGTACAAGCAAACTTGCGCAAGCAAAATTGTTTGCACTTGTCTTGAATACCTCACGTGGGTGTACTAGCAACACATTGCTTGTTTTTTCAAATGCAGTTTTTGCAACAGAAGAATGATGATGACAACATAATTAATTATGAATCTATTTAAAACAAAGAAGTAACAATTAATGGGTGTACAGTAATTGTAAAAACTTTGGAATCCATGGGAAAACTGTCTGAAGGCTTGCAGGAGCTTGCCTCTTTATACCTGAGAAACTTTCACTCTTTGAGCTTAAGTTTTATTGTCCTCCCACTTTGACATACTATTTTCTTCAAGTACCATCTAATTCAGTCCATAAGAGTGACAAACTAGAAGCAAAACATCAATTGTGCCTTCCGCTTATCAACTCTGGATACCACAACAACCTTCCATTCTTGGCGACTGACTCAGAATCCACTTGCAAACCTTGCAGTCAACTCTTCCTTGGTGGACCATCCATTTGGGTTCCACCCTTTTCACCCTGGGTATCAATAACCCTTGGGTTCCCATTTCCGGTCACATGCTATCTCTAATTTGCACTCACACTAGTCAAGCCATCTCAACTGTATAGTTTGCAAATGGACTAGTCCCTTACCCTGCATAAAATACACTTTCATATTTGCATTGCTTCTGACATCATTCCCTCATGTCTCAACTGTTACATCCCAATACATTTTTCCCCTATTGTCTTGCACTTACCCTAAGACCTTGGAAACAATTCATACTGTCATTTCATTTTGTACTCTGTCCATGTCATTCAGTGCCTCATTGCTCAAAACTGTAGTTGACCATCCATCAGTTTGTATCCGGTCATTTTGGGTCACCTTATAAAGGCTTCTCATATTGCCTGAGGATTGTCTCCTCAGTTAGCTAATTTCATACATTCTTGCATTTTCTAAATTCAGTCATCACATTGGAATTGGGTTTGTTTTCTCTCAATTGGAACATTCATCCGTCTCTCTTTGTGTTAAGTTACTCCACCATAAGTTTGCACTTTGCAGTTAGTCTTTGCTACCTCACACTGGCCCTTGCACTCAGCTTCCTTTTGCACTCACAACCACCTAAGATTTCCATATAGTACGTGGGGTGGTTGTGTGACAAGAGCCCATTTGGGGTGGAATTTTTGCCTTTTCCTTGTCTATACATGAGCTTCACATGAGCACCATCTTTTTTATTTAAGGAGCTCTTATCCCTGCTGTTTTCCACCCATTCATTCATCAATTCATTCACATTCACAGGTGTGCCATTGCCTCTGCCTCAGATTAAGGATCAATCATAAGACATTATTGTCTCAGAATTTCTTTTGCTTCAAATACTGCTCTTTGACTATGCTTGTGAGCCAATAATTCTCACAAATTTTTCCCATTCAATTTGGAATTCTCATTTAAAATTAACAAATCACAAGGCTATACAATTTCAAATGTTGGTCATTATAATCAGGATCCAGTGTCCACCTGCTGGTAGTTATAGTTTTAATTTTAAAGGTGTAGATCCAGAAATTTTTCAAAGTATTTGTTTCAAACCTGGAAACAAGATTTCATTTGAAACTGGAAAAAAAATTATCATGAGGTTTTTAATGCCATTCATTGCTGAAATTGAATACTGAGATTTCTATGATATATGATTTTTTTGATTGTTTATCTGTTGAAATACTGGAGAAATATTTCATTTTGCTATTTTTTAATTATTTCCCTGGATTTCCAAATTGATTGACATCATTTGAGCCAGTAAAATCCTAATCAGTCCCCAAATCTGGTGGAAATAATCTAGTAGTGCTCTAATTATATTAACCAAAAGTAGTGACACAATATTTGTAAAAATATTTTTTATTCAAAGATAAAACAATTAGAATAAAAGATGTGAACCACCCCTTTTATTTCAAATTATTTTCACTTTTATCATCTAGATAACCATGTCATAAGGAATAAAAACTTCTATGCATTAATTGAGTCATTGATGGATTTTTTTCAAACTTTATATTTAACAGTTTCCACCATCAAAACCAGCTTTTCACCATAGTTATTACTTATTTAACCCATTCAGGCTTTCATTAACCCTTTTCCTTTATTTTCAGGTATTCTGGAGGTCATTTTCTACCCAGTAAATTTCCACATTCTTCTCTTTTTGTCTTCTAACTTTTACCCATCAATTAAAATGGATAATTCCTTCTTTTCTTAAGTAAGAAAGGTTCCAATCATCCCGCAATTACAGATTATAATTCTAAATTGCTGGACAAGAGGTTTTAAAAATCTCCAGTCTTACTTTGGTTCCTCCTCCTATTTCAATGCTAAATAATTTATTAATTAATAAATTCCTTAAAATCACCAAAACACTTCATTTCACTGGCCTTATCTAAATTTTTATGGACTATTTCCACATTAGTTTGAATAGTATAATTATTCTAATCATAATCACCTCTAGTAGCTAAACTATTTAAAGGATCTTGGAATATAGTAGGCCAATAATATTGTTTTAATTCATATCCTTTATTTTTGCTTTCTTCTCAAATAAATCAGATAAATATTTGATTTCCTCTGTGCTGAAATAAAATGTAAAGTTTTCAATCAGCCAAATATCTGCTTGACTTTGCCAAATTTCACTCCAAGAAAAAATTTGGGTGTTTATACTGGCTCCTCTTGGTGGTGCAGATTGATCAGCTGAAAGTAAAATTTATGCCATTTCTCCAAAAAAAACAATGACCTGAATCCCAACTTGAATTTATGTAAATCACTACATTCCACAAAGAAAAAAAAACAATTAAAATTTAACAAAAACAATAAACTCTTTATTGAAAATGGTTTCCCAATAAGGTCCCCAAATAAATGCCCTAAATTTTAGATTTAATTAAGTATCTTGTAGATCTATAAGTATTAATTTTCAAATTTTTTGATTATCCACAGTATTTCCTGAAAAAATTTTTAACTGCAAATTCAACAGCACTTTTCCACCACAAAATTCAGCAGTATTAAAATCCTTCCTGGGTGGTTCCACTTTTTCACTTGCTACTTTTTGGTATTAATCACTCTATGAAATAAGTTTAAACTCATATTTCAAATTTCCTGAAACAAAAGATGAAATAAATATTCAATAAGAACATCAAAAATCAGTGAAATTATGAGCTTTTTTTCACTGAACCTCTCCCTCTATATTCCATATCTCCGTTCTTCCCTTAATCTATCTAAAACAATCTCCCTATTAAATAATAAATTAAAAAAAAATACTCCAAAATTCCTTCTATTTCTTGGAAACCCTTCCCAGAATTCTCTCTACTAACCTGCTTTTTGCATAATACCAGACCTGAAAACTCACATTTCACTTATCATCTCTGACATTGTGCTTGTTTTCCTATGCAATAAATACTCTCACCAAATATCCACTTTTCTGGGACCAATGCCTCAAACTGCAAATTCCCACCCAGAATCTCAACAATGACCTTTTCAGTTGTTGGTTTATTCCAATAACTGGGTTTCATATTTTATCTGTTGCTCTCCCTGCAGATAAAACTTGATTCCTTCATTCAGAAGTTTTTGTTTTCTCCTAGTTGCCTTATCCCCAGACTCATCTTTATTTTTCTGAAAATATTTCCAATTGCTTTTTGAGATTTGCAAAAGATTGTATGCTCTGTTTTTTTTTTCAACTTCTGGGAATGCCTGTTACAAAATATTGTGCTTTCAAAGTTTCTTGCATATTCCCTTTCTGGTTTTTCATTTGGATGGAACAACCCTAATCTTTTCCCTTGAAATAGGGATTTCAAGAACCGGAACTGGCCTCTCTTTATCTAAATCTCCCACAAAAACTTTTGATTTGTGTGGTCACACACAAGGGGGTATGGGTGGATGTGTCAATTTTTGGCTTTGAAGAACATAGGAAGTTGGGTACTATTGAAAAAAATAGGGAATCATAATTTCATGAATTTCTCATCCTTTTTGAGTGAAACCATCTTTCCATGCATGTTGAGCAATTGTGAAAGAAACCAAGCTTCATTCAATTGTGACTCCTGATTAGGGCTGGACCCTGAGGCATAACAAACCCCAAAAAGCAGTTCCAACGCGCAACCTGCCGGTATACCTGTTGGTTGGGTATCAAATTTTGATGGCCCAACCCAATACCCGCAGGTATTGGGTATACACCCAAGGCCTAATGCCCAAATGGCCTCTTTCCTTTGTTTTGATGTTATTCCCATATAATCCCCACATCCCCTTTTCATTTTCCACCCTTTTTTCTATCCCAAACCCCCTCACAAAACATCTACTCCATTAACCATCCATCATCCACCCCCCTTCTATCCATTGACCACCCCCCTTCTATCCATTGACCACCCCCCTTCTATCCATTGACCACCCCCCTTCTATCAATACATTATATCTTCCAGCCCCATCAATCACAAGGTATGTTAGTATCCCAATATTAAGTTGTTCATATTGAATTGGATTGAATCACTGACCACCGCTTTACTTCCACGCTCCAACTCAATCTGGTAGCCATTTCCATGTGGTTGGACGGTGACTGTACATGTTCCAATATTCCATGTACATTATCTCTTTGGCATCACCTATCCAACCCTATGCCCTTGTGTTAATCTATCTCCATTTTTCTCCCTCTGCACTCTTTTCATATTTGCAGGTATCCAGTCCGCTTTCAATCAAAAATGATACCTCCTCCTCTATTTAAAGCTGGCAATTGCAAAACAAAAAACCTCCAACCCAACCCCCTCAAATACAAGAAAAAAATTTCCATCCACTCTAAGCATCTAATTAGCATTGACTCCAATTCTGAGTCAAATGATGGCACACCAATCCTTTCTTCTCAAGTTGAACCTCCTCCTCTCCCAAAAAAGGTCCAAATTCTGAGGAAACTGTCAACTGATGATGTAGAATCATCATCCAGAACCAAAAATACCCAAGTCGTCCCAAGCAGTAATATCTTGAAAAGTTAGGTATGGTCATACTTTTTCAACAAAGTTAACAACTTGCAATTCATGTGCATTTTTCCTCTTTCTAATGGGCAGTCATGTGGCAAAATCCTCCTTTGCAATAAGTAAAAGAGCACAAAGTCAATGGGTGAGAATCTCATGGGAATTCACAAGCTTTTTAATCCCAAGAAGGCCTCCAAAAATAAATTTAAGATTAATGGCTTCTTTAATGGTTTGGGCATGGACAAGACAGTAAGTAATTTTCCTCTCATTCTTATTTGATTTACTAATTTTTGTTTGTTTCTATCTTCAGATGGAACTCAACCCAACCTTGTTTTGAAAGATGATTGCATACTTCATTGCAGATTCTGACCTGTCCTTTTTAATTGTGGAGCACCCATCATTTATCAGTCTGCTCACCATGATCAATGCCCATGCCCCACCAATGATACCAAGACAAAAGGCTGTTTCCAACAAGGTTTGCAATTTACATACAGCCCATGTTGAACACATCAAGAGTTTTTTCAAAGGTATGATGGCCATTGCTTTTACTGTGAATGCTTGGACTTTGCCAAAATTTTTGGAATTTTTGTGTATCACAGCGCATGTGATTGATAAAAATTGGAAACTCTGAAAAATTGCCATTGGAATGCCAACTATATCAGGTATGTCTCTTTGAAATAAATTGAAGATGCAAAATGGCATGATCAAAACACTTACCTCATATTATTCCCAATTTTTCAAGGCTCACACACTGGTGTTAATCTAACCAAAGTCTTCTGCGCTGCCCTCCAAAAAATGGATGTGCTCAAAAAACTCTTGGTGATCACAGCTGAAAATGCTTCAAACAATATCATGATGGCAAAACACATTTCATCACTCACCAATCACAAGTTCAATTACAAGACAGACCTTTTAGGCTGCATGGCTTATACAATCAAACTTTCTGCAAGAGATGGCCTCAAGACTTTTGGGACTGCATACAAGGTGGAGCCTGACAGTACTCTCATTTTCAATACAAACCCTCTCTCAATTTACAACCTTGTTGACAAGCCAGATGGAGCAGATGTTAATCTTGGAAATGTTCTGCAAAGGATACACGGACTTTCCACCTGGGTTCAATCATCACACCAACATCAAGAACAATTCCAAAGGTGTCTGAAAATATGTGAAGATTCCCAAACCAATTCAACAATCTCTGCCAATATGTTCATCCTTGATGTCAAGACCCCATGGAATTCAACTTACCTCATGTTGAAAAGGGCTCATGACCTCAAGAATGCATGCAGCCTTCTTTGTGAGCATTTGGACACCAACAAATTCAAGATCAATCAATTAGAGTGGGAGAAAGTTGAGCAGATGATCAACTTCCTTAAACCACTCAATGATGCAACCAAGCTGCTCTGCTCCACCCAGTACCCAGCTCTGAGCTATTCCCTCCCAATATTCATTGCCCTGGTAGGTGACATGATTGAGCTCAAGACTAAATACAATTCAGCTCAACCGGTTCCAGTGGCATGTGATATGATTGCAAAACTCAAAAAGTATTTATCCTTGTCTTTGGCAAAAGTTGCTCCAACTTGTGCAATGATCCTTGAACCCCAAATCAAGTTATCATGCTTTGCAAATCATCATGAGATGATCCTTGAACACCTCAACATCAACATCAGTCCTGAAACTGTTCTTACCATATTTCGAATAGAATCACACAAGTTCCAAACAAACCAATTGTTTTCCAACTCTGCAAAAGGATCAAGCATCAATAAAAAAGGAAGGATTGCCAGTTGACTTGAAAGCAAGGTTTTTCAATCATCCCAAGGCAGAGGTGACATTGAATCCAAGATGCTCCAGTACATCTCTGAGCTTGAGGAGCCCAAAGAAACCAATGTGCTCCATTATTGGAGTTCATGGGGTTCATTGTACCCCAACCCCTCTAGAATGGCTCAATACTTTCTTGCCATTCTTGCAACAAGTGCACCATTGGAAAGGATCTTTTCAAAATTGAAGGCTAATATTGGGCCCCAATGCGCTTCCTTAGATTCTGAATCCATTCAGCGTTTATTATGTTTAAAAGAGTGGTATTGCAGTTTTGGAAAAGTTCCATGGTAGTTTTCTGTTGTTTTTTGGTCTTATTTTTTTGGTTATATTGTGATTTCCATTATCTTCCTTGTCTTTTCTTTTCTTATGTTTTTGACTTGGACTGGTACAAATGTATTTTTCTGACTACTGATGAATTGAACTGAAACATAACAATAAAAACTTGGCCTCAAAACATCCTGGTGCCTATTTGTAAAATACCCGATACCCGGGGTCTCAAATGCGTCGGCCCGAAGCCCGACCCGATTTCTACCCGACCCATACCCGACAGCGATTTTAGGGCCCGATAACCGACCCGGTCGGGGTGGGTACCGGGTTTTACCCGAAAAGTCGTTCTCGGGGTCCAGCCCTACTCATGATAGGGGTTATAGTGCCGGCTGATCAAGTAGCATATGCAACGCTCTCGAAGCGTGCAATGGCTTGCAGCTTGCATATCAGCTCGAGGCTGCACGGCGCTACGCGTCTTGGGATCTTCTCGCCTTCCCCAACTCACACTTCCTTCCCGCCCGCACTACCAACCGATCTTTAGGTACATATATTTCGCAAACCCCAGCCTCTGATCGCGAATGTAAGTCAATTTCTCGACGGCAATGAAGAGAAGCCAAATATTTCCTTAGGTCCCCAACCGATGCACTGAGCCTGATATTGGAAATTAATTAGGTCGTTATTAGTTGATAAGTATCGACCCAAGAATTTGGACGAATTGGACTATCATGATGACTTGACGCGTCGAATTCGTGCGCTGGCTCAAACCTCTGATTTCCCTCACTGTCTATTTTATGGTCCCAGTGGCGCCGGGAAGAAAACCAGGATCGCTGCCACTCTGACCGTTAGTGCTTGGTGACCCAGCACTATATTCATCCTTGTGCACTCTGTTCAAGAAAGAAAGTACATTTAATGGGTCTAATCTTGGGATGATATCATTGGCACAATTAGGAACTCTTTGGACCAGGTGCACAGAAATTGCGAATCGACCAAAAAGTATTTGTCACCCCGTCTCGACGCCGTCTAGATGTTCAGGTGGTGCAATCGAACTACCATCTTGAATTGACTCCGTCTGACGTTGGCCAATGGGACCGAAGCGTCGTCCAGGACGTTATAAAGGAAGTCGGGCAAAGTGCTCAGCTAGATAGTGGGGCCGCTCAGCGTTTTAAGGTCGTCGTGATTCATGGCGCCGACGAACTCACTAACGATGCTCAGGCGGCTCTTCGGCGTACAATGGAGCGGCATACATCGACTATGCGTCTCATCCTCTGTGCAACTTCGACCGCCAAAATAATTGGCCCAATTCGCAGTCGTTGTCTATTGTTAAGAGTCGGGGCACCCACAGCGGAACAAGTGAGATAACATTGGTACTGCAAGCGGAATGGTGATTTTACCGTTCAGCATGAAGGTCTCAACCAATTTGTTTTTTGCTCTTCTCACGATCGGCTTGCGAATTTCTAGATTGGGAAGGTTTTGCTGAATGTTTCCCACAAGTCTTCATTTTCGAATCGGCTGCCCGAAGAAACTGCGATGGCTATTGCCGTATCATCAAATGGAAACCTTAGAAGAGCCCTTTTGACACTGGATGCTGTTCGAGCGCAAGACGATACCTTTTCTAAGGTACTGCCAGGTCTTTCTTTCGAGTTGATTTAGATCACTTATGTTTTGAACCACTTACCCCGACGGTCTAACCCTCTCAACTTAGGCATCATCTCCCAGCAGCATTCCACGCCCTGATTGGGAGGTTTATATAGAAAAGCTTGTTGTTCTAATTGCCAAGGAGCAATCACCAGAGAAGTTGCTAGAGGCGCGAGCGATGCTCTACGAGCTTCTAGTCCATCTCATCCCGCCTTCGGTTGTCATCGTTAACCTGGCCAAAGGTCTATTAACTCGAGTTGATGACGCTCTTCGCCCTGAGATAATCCATTGGGCCGCCTGGTACGAACATCGACTCAGATTGGGCAATAAACCAATCTTTCACCTTGAAGGTTTGTCGGCGAAAACTCGAATTGATTGTTTCCTACTGTTTTTATCCTGTTCACGTTTGACACAACTGAGAGTATTGGTCTTTTAACATCTATGAATTATTTTTGGTTTTTAATCGCTCGGCTATGGCCTTGTCGCATTCTTTCCCCAGCATTTGTCGCGAAGGTAATGTCAATCTACCAGAACTACAATATTGGTTTGCACGAGTTTCTATGACAAAAGTGATCGCGCAGTGGACGTCTGGGTTATACCTGCAAAATTTGGATCCCTTGTTAGCTAGCTCACCTCTGCTCCACTAAAATTTGACGTTTACGTTTTGAAATCACGTACCCCCCCTTTTGTAGTTTTAATGCTTCCCCAACGATCTATTTCCTGCTATTAGCCAACCGTTCAAAATCCTCATTATAAGCTAGTCAATGTTTCGTCTTCTGAAGGGATTGCTCGTCACCA
The DNA here is from genome assembly GCA_025617555.3 of Puccinia polysora. Lineage (NCBI taxonomy): Eukaryota > Fungi > Basidiomycota > Pucciniomycetes > Pucciniales > Pucciniaceae > Puccinia > Puccinia polysora. The sequence goes on from CM062623.1 coordinate 47,979,377, forward strand.
GCAAGTCCAAAAAGATGCAAAGAGCAGTCAATGCGCATACGACTTTCAACCAAATTTTTCACTAAATTTTTTGACCACTTAAATTTCCCCACGAATTGTAAAACAAGAAAGCTCCAGTGCAATTTTTTCATTTTCACGCAGGCATCAGTGCACCAACTTGTTCAACTCGGTCGTTCACTGATTTACTCACCCGCCGCCTTGGCGACTTTTTGACTGGTCATGACCAACTCTTACATCATCAAGATTCTTCATAGGTTCTGTGATGAAGTGCGATCTGGATCAGGAGGATCAGACTTCGCGCATCTGAAACTTATCAAAAATGAGAGTGGCATAACACAGCAAGAGGTTGATAAAAAAAGGGGGAAGTCAAAGTTGGCGAGAGCTTGGCAGGATGAAGTCTCATTGGACGAATAGTACCGGAGTGTAGAATACGCGACACGACCAACTGAAGACGTGATGACGACCAAAATCCTAACCTAATCTGCTGCCCAAACTCTGTTTATCATCTGGCATTGGGTTTCACCAGGGGCTTGTATCTACTTGATCTACGCCGCTTGTTGTGATACCTCCCTCTTGTCGTCTCGCTCATCATACCTGTCGCTGTCGGGTAATTCTTCGTTTCGTGTAATTCGCTCTTCAGTCCCATGACTTGCCCTTCATCGCTCACCATCGTGCTGTTGTCAATCAATGAATTTCCCAAGCCCAACTGGGCACTCCAGATTAAAAAACAGTCCAAAATTTAGACTGTTCGAACTTGAGTTGACTACACAACACACAAGCAGTGCCGATTTTCGATTTTGCACTGTTTAGATTGGTAGAATGGACTCGATATATGAAATATCATTTCGATTTCAATCGATCCTCTTTTGGGGGTAACTAGTGATGAGAAACTCTACAACAGGCAACTACTTGGGCGACTCAATCACAGCACTAGACAATTGGGCTACCCTGAAACCAAGATCAGTAAGCTCAAAGAACACCTTGCCATTCTTGAGAAATACTTTTACAGACTGAGAGCTCATCGTAAAATCCAGAATATATTATCTGAGTCATTGGCTGATTTGTTTCTCTATCGAGGCATCGAATTCAGGACAGAACTGAGGATGGGATCCTAAAGGGAACTTATTCATCTGCGGAGCTTATGAGACTTATGACACCTTTGTTTAACTTAACCGATCTCAAGGATTTTAGTATTTTGCTAAACTCTCAAGCCTGACTGTCTTCCTCCGGAGGGTTACTGAACATCTTATTGAGCATAGTAAATATCCAAGATTGTCAACCACAAGGCAAACCATGTTGAGTGCATTCGCATTCAAGGCTAAGGATCTGAGATCTGCAAAACCTCATGGAAATGAAACTTATCCAGCGAACCGTTGTACTATTCTTCATTCTCAGTGTGGCTTCTCAGCCTCATTTTCAACATCTTTGAATGCATTCATCAGTACGCCTGCATTCACCCAACTCCATCTAGGTATGCTCACCTCTGTCATTAAATAAGTCCTTAGTAATTTCCTTTAACTGTCTCATTCCATTCCAGAATCCCTCTCCACTATCACTGCCAATACTTCAAATTCAGAGTCCCGATCTCTCATCTTCATTGATCTCTGTAGTTTTTGACCGACTATCGACAAACTGAAGACCAACCGACGACAAGAAGACTCGACGCAGACGTAACTCTCAACCTATCTCAGGGTCCAACCTTGTGTATCCTCACGTTAGGTTTCAAAGAGCTTGTACCTACTGCCTACTACTTTAGACGTTGTACCTGTCTCTCATTGTCGTGTCTTTCAACTCATCCAATACCTCGTTAAGGTATTTCTTCCATCTCGTCTGTCTCCTTTGGTCCCAAGACCTGTGTCTCACTCGCCATCACTCGCTGGCTATCATTTCAGGTCTGCTCTCTTTTCTCGTTTCTTTCTTTCTTTCTTATCGCTTATTCTTCTCTTGTTTGCTCTCTCTTCTTGGTGCACTTGCCATCTGAAATATGCTCTCTCATTGTCGTGTCTTTCAACTCATCCAATACCTCGTTAAGGTATTTCTTCCATCTCGTCTGTCTCCTTTGGTCCCAAGACCTGTGTCTCACTCGCCATCACTCGCTGGCTATCATTTCAGGTATTTCTTCCATCTCGTCTGTCTCCTTTGGTCCCAAGACCTGTGTCTCACTCGCCATCACTCGCTGGCTATCATTTCAGGTTATGAGCCCAGTATAATACCAGCCGTGCAACACAATAGGACAAGGAGCTTCTACGCAGATCCAACATCATCCTGAACAGTGGCAAATCCAATTGCGGACTCACTCACTCCATCTCCATCACCAGCCTCACCAGTCTCTACTTCAATCAGTGACAATGCCTCATCTTTTGAATCCTGCTCTACTTCTGGAATTACCATCCAAAATCTACTCCTTGGGAATGAACCTTGCCCTTGCCAATCAATACCTCACAACACTATGGTAGACTCATCAGACTCACGCGGCATCCTTTGCAAAAAACTATCCGGTGCAAGTAACTTCTCAAGTTGGCGTAATAATGTGTTGACTGCACTTGGATACAAAGACTTGGACGATGTTATCCTTAAAGCGCATCCCAATCCCTCTCCCAAAATTAAACTCAAAAAGAAACCAGCTACAACTTTCATTCAATTACATCTCAATCAACAAAACTTCACTCAATTTGTAAAGGATCCTATCATTTACAAACCCAAAGAGCTCTGGGATTCCATTTGCAATCACTACGCTACCAAATCTCTTGAAAATGTTGTCAACCTCATGGATTGACTCTACAACATTCCCTTTTCCAAAGGAAATCTGCAGGACTCAATCAACAAATTCCAAGAAACCTTCAGACTACTGTTGGAAATCTCTTTCAAAAATCTAGACACCTCAACCATTGAAACCCTTTGGGCTATCATCATTCTTAAGCAACTTCCCCCATCTTTTGCTGTTATGCAATCTCTACAATTTGCTCAATGTAAAGGAAAACAGGCTAAGATCCCAATGGAAACCTTTCTTTCTTACCTAGAACTTGAAATCCAAAGGCAATCTGATTCCATCCAAGAAACTCAAGCCACCTCTGCCTTCAATGTGTCTCAAAACTTTCAATCAACCCAAAACAATCCCTCTAATAAAAATCCAAAGCAACAAATGTTCTGTGAAAATGGAACCCATAATCCAAACACCTCCCATTCCGCAGACCAGTGCCACCAATTACACCCCAAACTAGCTATAGCCTACCATCAAGCTGCCCTCAGTTGAATCCAAGGAAAAACTCACCAAGGCAAGGCCAATCTCAGCATGGATAAAGCAAATTCAGATCTGATTATTCTTGACAGCAGTGCCTCTGGGCATTATCTCAAGCACCACCATTACTTCTCCACCTTCCACAAGTGTCACTCTACCCTCTATACGGCCAATGGATCCCCACTACAAGTTGTGGGATTTGGAGAAGCTATAATACCACTCACCACCAGATCGTTGAAAATAACCCATGCTCTACTTGTTCCTGATCTCTCCAATTCACTAATCTCCATGGTACCATATCTTCAGATGGGCTACTCAATCAATCCTATAAGTAACGGTTTTGAGTGCGTCAATGGTACCCATCAGTTGATGAACCAGAGATTCTCTGATAATGTCCTTGCCCTCAACCTGGACCAACCCCTGGCTCTTGCTACCCGCTTGTTCCTTGATCTCCATCAAAGAATGGGTCATCCAAACAACTCCTATCTCCAAAAACTCTTCCCTAGTCTACCCATCCAAGATACTTGCTGCATGGAATGCCTTACCTCCAAAATGAACAGAACCCCTTTCTCTGGAAGCTTCCCCACTCCATCTGTCCCTCTTGAATGCGTCCACATGGATCTGTGTGGGCCAATCACTCCGGTGTAAAAAGGGGGGAACCGGTATTTCCTTAAGATCATAGATGGTTTCAGTTGCTTTGATTTCATTTATCCCATTTGATGTAAGTCTGACTCATATGACCACTTCATCATCTTCCTGAAAAAATCTGAACAAACCTCCGGACATAAAGTCCAATCTGTAGTCTCCAACAATGGTGGGGATTTTGTCTCTGAAAAATTCAAGCACCTATTCCTTGAAAAAGGAATCCAACATTTAACCACTTCTCCATACACACCCCAACAAAACCCCTTCTCCAAACAAGGCAACCATACCACCATTGAGAAAACTAGGACCCTTCTTGCTACCAGTGGCCTTCCTCTTGAATTCTGGGGCAATGCCGTGGTCACAGCCGTTCTGCTCAAAAATTGAACCCCCCATTCTTCTCTCAACTTTGAAATTCCTCATGAACGTTGGACCGGTCATCCGGCAAAACTTGATCACTTGGCTCCTTTTGGCTGCAAAGTGATCCTCTACATCAAGAAGAAGTGGAGAAATTCAAATTTTGGTCCCTCTAGATGCAAAGGAATCCTCATGGGTTTCAACTCTCACCACAAGTTTTTCAAAGTATGGATCCCATCCTCCAAAAAAATACAATGGTCTCACAATTTCAAGACTATGAACAACATATTTCCCTTCAAATCTCAATCCGTGGACAACTCGTCTCCACAAGAAATCCAATTTCTGTTTGAAAATCCCCTTCTCCCATTGTCAACTCCTCTATATCCTTACAACCTGACTCTGCCTCAACCTCAGTCAATTCCTTGGCAGACTTGAATCCTGTCACTACGTCACTACCTCTGGACTCCCAAAAAACCAATGCCACTCCTCTTGAGAATCCTAATGCCACCAAACACCACGCATACGTACCCTGGTACAACACCGCCCCAAACAAAGTAGGCTTCAATATTTCAACTAGCAGAATTCTGCCCACTAGAACCCAAAATTGTGCAAATCATATCACCTCGGAACCCTCCATTCTCAACAACCCAAAGACCATTTCCAAAGCAAAGAAACTTCCAGATTGGCCAGACTGGAAGAAAGCCATCACTAATGAAAAGGATAACTGCAAGCGCCATCAAGTCTGGGAAGTTGTTCCTAAGTCAGTGGGCGTCAGGGAGCTAGACTCCACCTGGGTCCTAAAAACTAAGCTGGACGCCAATGGAGCTTTCATCAAAAAGAAAGCACGTCTATATGCTTGGGGTTTTTGCCAAGTGGAAGGGATAGACTATGACAACACTTTTGCTCCTACTGGTTGACTTCCGACCCTTTGAATTGTTCTGAGTCTGGTGGCATCTTTTGATCTCAAGCTACATCTAATGGACGTTAAATGCGCTTTCTTAAACGTGATTCCAGAGGAAGAAATATTCATTAAGAATCCTGAAGAATTAGAAATCCACATTCCCCCAGGTTATGGCCTCTGCTTGAAAAAATCTCTCTATTGACTCAAACAAAGTCCTCGGTGTTGGTATACTGCCTTGACTACTTTCTTCTCCTCCCTTAACTTCAAGAACTCCAAGGTAGATCTGTGCTTATTTCTTCATTCCAATCCCAATAAGCTTGTTTAGGTCTACATTGATGTTGATGATCTTGTTATTGGAGGAAGAAATGAGGACGTTCTGGAATTCAAGGAGAACATGAAGTCACGGTTTGAAATGGAAGATCTAGGCGGATGCCAATAGGTCCTTGGGATGCGGGTCACTCGAGACCGCTGTGGTGCTCTTTTATAGACACGAGTTGGGAAAGGGCTGCGGGCGGCCCGCTCAGCAATAGCGGCGGGCTCAGCAGCGGCGGCAGGCTCAGCAATGGGTGGGGCCTCGCCGCAGGCTCAGCAGCAGTCACGTAGGCCCAGCAGCGGTTGGGTCAGGCTCAGCACCTGGAGACAGGAGACGGACGGATCGCCCGGATTGCGCGGATCAGACGGCTTGCGCAGATCAAGCAGATTGCGCATTGCAAGCCGCATGGATTGGATCACGCGGGTACGCCCTGGATACCTGGAATGGGTTGTTGGGCGGACGCGCGCGGGCGGGCAAACCGGGGTGCTCTGAGTAGGGCGTGGCAGAGGGCCGCGCCATGAGAAGGACAAACCGGGCGTACGTTGATATTGAGGGGCAAGGGATGGAGGGGTAGGGTTGAAGGGGCTAGGGTTCTGTGCTTAGGGGTTGTGTTTCATTTTTCTTTTTCATTTTGTGGTTGTACTTAGGTTAGGGTTGAGAGGGAGGACTTAAATACTTCACTCTCAACTCCGGGTTGTAGGAGATTATCACAGATTATGAGATCATCACATTGGATCACATCAGATTGGATTGGATGGGAAAGGAAGGAATTCATCTTATTATCACTCTATCACTCTCTCTCTCCCTCTCTCTCCCTCTCTTGACTGGCTGCATCCAATCTCCTTACAGACGCTTTGATCAATAACTTCCAGAAATCAAGGACAACTTAAGGGGTAACTCTCCTTTAGTTTCCACACCACAAAGCACAATTGGTCCATCTGCATTGAGATTGATACATCTCCAACATGCTTGCAGAATATGGCATGATTGACTGCAAACCAGCCTCCACACCTCTTCCACAACAACCATCCAAAATCCCTATCTCCAATAATCCTGTCAAGTCTGGATTCAACTATTGGAGAGGGGTTGGTCTTCTGAAATACCTTGTTCAGTGCACTAGGCCCAACCTTGCTTTTGCTTGGAGTTATCTCTCCCAGTTCCCAAACAACCCTACCATCACCCACCAATGATAATTCTTGCATCTCCTGACGTACCTCAAACAAACAAGAGACCATGGGATAACATTGGGTGGGGACCTTTTGACGGCATTCAAAATCAATGCGTACTGTGACGCCAACCATGCCTCCAGCAACAACCTCCGCTCATTCACTGGCAGTGTGCTTCTTCTAAATGGCTCTATCATCTGGCAATGCTCAAAGGAATTGGTAATAGCCCTCTCCACCACCAAAGTTGAACATCAATCTTGCTCCAAATTGGGTCAAGACCTGCTGTGGGAATCACAACTACTCACCACCCTATCGGTCCCACTTAAAGCAACCTTTGTCTCCCCTACCCTTCACTGCAATAATCAAGGAGCCATTGCCCTTCTTGAGAATCCAGTCTATCAACGCCGCACCCAACACATTGATGTTTGACTACAATGGATTTGACACCACGTAGCAAATGGAAACTTTATCCATACTTAAGTGCCTACTGGCAACAACATAGCCAATGGTATGAACAAGATCCTCTCTCCACACCTTCACCAAAAATTTATCCTAGATAACAGAGTTATGCCCCTTAATCAGATTAGCAAGCAATGGGGGGTGTAGTTTTTGACCAACTATTGACCAACTGAAGACCAACCAACACCAAGAAGACTTGATGCAGACATAACTCTCAACCTATCTCAGGGTCCAACCTTGTGTATCCTCATGTTAGGTTTCAAAGAGCTTGTACCTACTGCCTACTACTTTAGACATCATACCTGTCTCTCATTGTTGTGTCTTTCAACTCATCCAATACCTTGTTAAGGTATTGCTTCCATCTTGTCTGTCTCCTTTGGTCCCAAGACCTGTGTCTCACTTGCCATCACTCACTGGATATCATTTCAGGTCTGCTCTCTTTTCTCGTTTCTTTCTTTCTTTCTTATCACTTATTCTTCTCTTGTTCACTCTCTCTTCTTGGTGCACTTTCCATCTGAAATATGCTCTCTCATTGTCATGTCTTTGAACTCATTCAATACCTTGTTAAGGTATTTCTTCCATCTTGTCTGTCTCCTTTGGTCCCAAGACCTGTGTCTCACTTGCCATCAGTTGCTGGCTATCATTTCAGGTATTCCTTCAATCTTGCCTGTCTCCTTTGGTCCCAAGACCTGTGTCTCACTCGCCATCACTTGCTGGCTATCATTTCAATCTCCACCCTTTATCAATGTCACACCTTTGCTTCTTCTGCTACGTTTGATTTTCCCCCATTTTCGATTTAATCCTTCTTATCCTCATCCTTCATTCCTCTATCCTCAATCTCACTCCATTTCCAATGCTAAACCCAGCTTCATCCGCTTAACCATTTACCCTAAAATTCATACCTCACCAATCCTCAATCACTATATGTACGCCACCAATCCTTAACAAACATTCATACCTCATCAATCTACCACAACAACTCATACCTCACCAATCCTCAACAGCCACTCATCTTCCCAATCCTCTCTGCAAAAAATTTCTCAAAATGACTCTTTCCTTTCCAGATGTGAGGTCACCATGTTTCTTCTCTTAATTTATTTCCTTTCATCTCTTAATCAATATTTTTTTTTTCAGTTTGGAAGGTCCTATTTTTCAAATTATTTCCCTTACAATGCCTACCATCAATTAATCTATGTTTTCTCTCTGGGTGAGATCTCTTTTACAATTATTTAAAAATGTTTATTTGTCTTGATGCTTCTCATTGTGATTACCCTTCAGAATATGTTGGTCTTATTTTAAAATCAAAACTGATTCTTCAATGTAATATATTTTTCATTCTCACCTTGATTTCAAAATTCTGTTGCTGTTTTAGGTTTGAAGCTGTTTCTACCCTGTGCAAGGGATAGTTTTTTGTGAATAATTTAATCTTTCTGGAATACATCAGGACCTTTCATTTTAATCATGAGACCTTGGATGAGATTCAAAAAATCCATGCATGGTTTCTCATTTTCATCATCTTGAAGCCCATTCCTCCATACAGCTCCATTCACTTGACTCCTTGGGGGTATGAGACATTTTTTTGATATCTTCAAGATAGCTTTTTGTTATCCCATGACACTCCCTGGAATAAATCAGGGCTCCTTGGTTGATTGAATCTAAAAAAAGGAATTTAAAATGAAAAATAATAATTTGGTTTGCTTAGTTTGAAATAAACAAAAAAATTTATAACTCAATCAGGAAATATATAGATGCCTTAGTTTTCAACATTCTGGTTAGTGGAAAAATTCCATAAGCCAATGCATGAGGGTATATACAATTTAGAAAATCTGGTTTTGGAAACTAAAAGACTTTCAAACCCAGCCTGTTATTTCCAATAATTGCATATTTCTGAATTACATAAACCCCTTAACCGGTGTATCTCAAGATGGAAGATTTTATAGAAATGGAAGTTTTCAATCATTAAAGCCACCATGTATTCAAAATAATTTATAAAAATTAAACACATCTTGTCCAAACCACAATAATAAAAAAATAGCATCATTAATTATCAATTACAATGCACACATTGTTACACCACCACAAAGCCCAATCATCATCACTCCAGCTACAACTGCCATGAAAAAAAATGCTGCACCTGCTGGAGGTGTAGCACCTGGAACTTGTTTTGGTTTGGTTTTGACTCTGTGGAAATTTGGTTTCAAACTTGAGTAGGAACCTGATAAAATTTGTTTGTAACAGTTGTTGAGTATTCCAAGTAATTCTAGTGTATTCATGGAATAAAGAAGATTTATAATTATGGGGAATTAAATTTTATATAATGAAGAAATTTGTGTATATCATCAAGAGAATCACATTGATTTAAATTATTTATGAGATTTAAACAAATTTGAGTGGTTGCCAACAAATTTTCCTGATAATTAAGGGTTTCATCACTTTAATTTTCAAAAATAAAATTGAGATACTGTTTAAAAAATATTATTTCACATCAGAAGTGTCAGAGTTACCTGAAAATAAATGGAATTTTTCAAATAAAGTATTTAAAGGATTTCACTGCCTCAACCACACATCATTCCACATCATACACCCCTGATTTCAACCTCTTACCTCATTGGAAAAAATCTACCTCCAACCTCATCAGAAAAATTTGATTGATTTCTCTCATCACTTCATAACTCTGATCTCTTCATTGATATCCTAATTGCTTCATCTCTCATCCCCTGATCACTTTATCACTCTCATAACTTTATTGCTCTTGTCACTTCATCACTCTCATCACTTTATTGCTCTTGTCACTTCATCACTCTCATCACTTTAACACTCTCATAAATTCATCACTCTCATGACTTTTTTGCTCCAATAAATTCATAACTCTTGTTGATTCATCCCTTGACCATCTTAATCTTTTCAAATGGCCACTCAGCAGAACTCCCCCTACAAGTCCACACAAAATTCCAATTCACAAAAGCAAACATCCCCCAGGAAATCTAAATCAAAAAATCCTCTCCAATCAGCTTCCAAAGGCTCAAGTCAGCTCAAGAGAGCTGATCACATCATCCTGGTAAACTGGCTCAAAATTTGGTCCAACTATGATGATTTCTTTGGATTGGAAAATGAAACACGCATTGGCCAACCTCCATCCCTAAGGTCAATGGTTATCTCCTGATAGCCAATGAACTCATGAACAAACCAAAAGTTAGGCTGGATCTTTCATCCAAAAAGATGAGGGAGCAATTCAAGAATTATTGAGCCAATTAAAAAAGGCCCACTCCATGTCAATCTCCACCGGCTTTGGTATCAATGAATACAACAAAGCCAAGGGAATAAACTCAGTGGTTGATAAGTTGGACTCCATTTGTCCTTTTTATATTCAAATGGATGAAATCTTTGGAAATAAGGCCAACATCACCCCCCTAGCCGCTTTTGATGCCCAGAAATCCAATTCAATTGACGCTGAGGACTTGGCTGGGGATGCTCAGACTAGCAATGGTGATACCAAAGAAACCTATGAGTGGCCCCCATTGAATGCCCAGGAGGATATTCAAACACAATCAGCTCCAATCATGTCTACTTCTGTGTTAATTGGGGAGTCAAACCCAACCATGGACCACTCCCCTCCTTCTTTCAACTGCTCTCTTCCTGGGGTGGAAGAACTGGAGAACATGGCCAATGAGGAGGATGTCATTCTTGTATCACCATTGCCATCAACATCTGCTCAAGTAAGGAACCATGTTCTTTTCTCTTCTGTCCAGTTAATCCTGACTCATTTAGATTCAGAAGAAACAGGATCATCCATTCCTGAATGCCCAAACATTCAAGCCAATGGGGCCTCCAACATCCCCTTCAAATGAGAGCAATGATGTTCCCCCACAACCCCCTCTGCAAAGGGAAAGCAAAAGGCCTCCAATTCAATCAAAATCCACCCCAATAGCATTCAAAAGAGGAGAAACACTTCAAATTTTTTGGGCTTTGAGGATATCATGGAGAAGCAAGATTCAAGTAAGCCCATTTGATTTTCCTTGCTGTCAAAATCTAGCTCATCCCTATTAGCCTCTGAAAAACAGTGAAATTGCAAATTTAATCTGAAAAACTTCAGTTTGAAAAGGAGAAGTGGGATTTTCAACTGGCCATTGATTTTCAAAATCAGAAAGCCAAGAGTTTGGCTCATCCAAAAAAATTGGATGCTGAGTGGAAGTTGAAACAGGCTGAGCTAGAATTTCAAAAATAGGAAAAGGAGAAGGATTGACAGCAAGCGCGACTGTCAGCCTCCTGGATTCCAAAAACCTTGCTATCCTTTAGCTACCAGAGGTGATAGAATTAATAATAAATATATTATTTAATAAATGCAGCAAAAATTGGTAAGATATTTTGATAAAGCTTAATACAAGGTTAATTGGTTTGGTTATGGTTTATTTTTATAAATAAATATAGATAAATTGATTATTAAATATTTTTATAGAGGGGCCACAATTATATTGGGGATCTTTAACACCTCTCTTCAGGGATTTCAGTATGAAAAAACGTAGTCCTGGTTACTTTGGGCTCAGGATATTTTGCCCAAAGATAATATGTATATAAAATACACAGTGGAGTGGCAGGGCTTTGTAACCAAGCTTCCACAACAGAGAAAGGATAATGAAAGTCACTGGTATATTATTAAATCCTTAGGGTATCTGTTTGGGACGTGCACTGATGGGTTAAACCTTTTTCGTGGGGTTATTAGGTTGTTCAGCAGGTTAAATTGATAAAAAGAGGTTGAGGACAGATATTACTGATCAGACTAAGCCATAAATCACTTACTTATCTCTTATAAGTATATTATTACCTTGGAAAGGTGTCTGGATATAAATATAACTGGGTGTCTGGGTATCAATATCCTCAAAAGAGCTCTTTATTTATAGCTTTTGGAGTCCCAATATTGTCCTTCTGAGGGGTACAGGGGCTCAAAGGGACAGACACTGAGGCTAGCAGGGTAACCAGTGGTATCCTTTCACGTGTTCTTGGTGCTGTAACATGGGTAGCATCTAATTCCTCAGGGTATGGGAATTATTCTACTTTATAATTGATATTTGGACGTGTGAATAACACTAATCTGTCCTTTTTATTTATTATTTAATTAATTATCCTTAGTAAATTTTCCAAGTAAGTTGATAATTATTTTGATAGACATTTTTATGGAAATTCTGATGTCAGTTGAGTTCTCATAATGTATTAAATAATTGGAGTAAAGTCATGATATTGATTTTACTCCTTATTTTCAAATTTCAGTTAATTTGCTAAAATAATTAATTAAAAATATAAGTCATGGGTATTCATGTGATATTTTTACATCATTAGTTTTCTTATTATGCCACAAAGATATTGATGTCTAGAATATCTCATAAGAGTATATTAAAGTATTTTAATATATTTTTAGAAGTTGTCATTGTCTTATTTTCGACATTCTTGGTACTTTGAATTATATTTAATAAAAAATACGTATAAAGGTTATTTAAGTATTTTTATATAATATTATGTACTTTTAGACTATCTATTATCCATGGGAACATTTATTACATATGTAGAATGTTCCTGTGTGGGTTGTAGCATGTTTACACAGTACCTAAGTTTCTCAGGCGGCCTGTCACTTTGTCAACCAGTAGTCCTGGGGCTGGGTACTTGTCAGAGGCCTGCGGCTGCATACACGACTTTGATGGAGTGACAGAGCAGTATATCAGCCGCGCGCGGGTGCATTGGCTGCCGCGGCTGCGTGCGGGAATTGTGACAGAACACATTTCCATCCATAACTCCTAAAATATACACAACACCTCAATTCTGACTGAATTTTAGGTGTGAAACCTATACGTGACAATACGTGTGAAATATTTAATTGGCCAACAAGTTCAATTTTGTTGCTGTGATATTTTGGTCTTTCTTTCCTTAATTATTTAAAAATATAAGAAGTTGGATTTCAAGGGTGGGGTCAGTGAGTGACCCTACCTAATTTTGGGTGGAGATATTTCTTTTTCAATAACATTTATGGTTTTACTACCCCTTCTTAGGTTAATTTTATTATTATTATTTTTATGTTATTTCTGTTACTTTTGCAGCTTGCTCTGCAATAGTAGCAAGCTGACAGCAACTGAAAACGGAGAGGGAACAACTGGCAACAGAAAAAAAAAGGATAAGTGGTCAGTAGCCATGGCATGCATTGGTAGCAGTAGAAAAGTAGATGAATAAAAGCAGATTACTCAAATGCTGGGCTTTTAAATATATTTGCTTTGATGAAAAACTTAGAAAGAAAAAAAAATCATTTTTGATCACAAAAATGCTTAAGACTATTTTTAACCCCACCAATAAAAAAATATTTTTTCTTTTTATTTATATTTTTTTTCCTGGAATATATTTTACCACTCCCCAAGTCCCTGCAAGTGTTTCTTTTTGTTTTGTTTATTTTAATTGACATTGCCATTCTTGTATGAGTGGAAGTCTCCACAGCAGGAAAAGTACAGTGCTTGTACTTATTTGCTTCCCAAACCATTTTCACTACACTTTTTTGCTTGAAATAAATTCCAAATCCAGGTCAGGAAAAACAAAATGGCCATCTGATACTCCATATTAATCCGTAGTTTTAATAAGTTGTCCATTAGATTTCTTGGTTGGAACTTCAAGTAAAAAGGATTACTCAGAGATGTCACCTTTGTCAATGTGAGTTGATTGGTAAAAAGAGTTGGATGTGAAGGTGACATGAGGAGAGAATTCAAAGGGATTAGACCAAGAACCAAATTAAAGTGATGAGAAGGAGGGGATGCCATTGCCCTTCATTATTTCATGGTTTGATTTGAAGGGAAGTCTAGCCAAATTCAAAACGTTTTTCCTAAAATTCAAGATACTTTGTCTGCATTAAGATTGAGAAAAGCATACACTTGAGGGGAAGATTGAATAGATGATTTCTCAAATAGAGTCAAAAAAACTCTTTAAGCTTACTGATACCAGGAATTTTTCCTTCCTTTAGCTACAGCAAGAGATATTGGTGTTGGAATGATAATAATTCCAAGAAAATTATGTAAAATGCTCAAATGGTTGATTTAGAAGCAAGTGCAAAGTTTGGGTGGTTTGGTTGGATTAAATTTACTTAAATATATTTTTCAAGAGGGGCCACAGTTTGTGCAAACAGGGGATCTTTATTGGATAACACCCTCTCTTCAAGGGGCTCTTTTGAACCATGAAGAGACCTTGGGACAATGAGGTCCTAAGTGATTACTCAAAAGGGGTTTACCCAAGGGGATTGGGTGGACTGGCTGAATCACAGAACTTATGCCTGGAGGCAAGGAGGAGATAAATTACTAACTTAAGCAGAAACTCCAAGAAACTTGCAGAAATTAACGGTTCAAAGGGTTTCAGGACAATTGTTGGGGATAGTGCTGATATTCTTCAATGGAATTAATAATGGGTTTACAATTAATAATTATAATATCAGACTTGCGCCATAAATCACTCATTTATCTTGAATAAACACTTGATCACGGATGGCAAGGGGTCTGGATTGATTACTTAAAAATTATGGGGGTTTAAACCATCTGAAAGGAGCTGTTTATATACTTTTCTAGGGTAATAAGACCTTCTCAGGGCACATAGAGAGGGTTTTGCTTGTGTGCTAAGGCTAGCAGACTAGCTAGGGCTAGTTTGGCACGTAGTATGGGTGCTTTCAGCTGTCTAGCCTTGCCTGTGTCATATTTTCATGTGAAATAATTTTCAGAAGGTATTTAAATGTAAATTTGTTATTTTTATGGTTCAGACACATTTCCTTATTTTGTATTACGTTTTTTAGAGTAGCATGGGCAGAAGTGGTTATTTGTAGATTCTTCACCATCTTCTTCACATTTTTTTAATTTTATAATAATTTTTTGGTAGACTTCTTGATGTGTTTTGTGGTTCATAAAGATTTGGTAATCCCATTTTTGTGACAACCTTCATTTTTGTTTCTCACAATTTATTTTTTTAAAGTTTTGGTTTTCATATTTTTATTCAATATTCTTAGGTTTCAAAAATCTCCCTATCCTTCACTCAACTTGTTAAATATGCATGATGTATGCATGCAAGTTGTAGCATGTGCTTGCGGTACCTGACTGTTAGAATTAGTACAGTTGATGTTTGAGGGGTGCAGACTTGACAGCTGCGTGCGGGAATCCATGTTGACACGCGCAGGCTTGACAGCTGTGTGCGGGAATCCATCATCTGCGGCCAGCAGTCATTTTGCAGGCGGTTTTCTTGACGTGCACCTGCGTAATGAGTTTCAGGCGTGTGTACCCTTGCTATATGAATGCGGGGCTGCGCGCAGGAATTGTGACACAACACTAATCCGCCTGTAAATCCTAAAATATACACAACACTTCAATTCTGACTTAATTTTAGTTTTGAAACCTATACATGGCATTGTGTGTGAAATATTAGAATGGCCAAAAAAAAGGAGCCATAGTGGTGCCATGGTTCATTGGTCTTTTCTTCTAAAATTATTGAAAAATGTAAGGAGTTGGAATTCAAGGTTGGGATCAGGGAGTGACCCTACCTATTTTTGGGTTGGAAATCCATTTCTGCAATAATATATATGGATTTTCTACTCCTTTTAATTTTATTATTTCTTTTCTGTTTCTAATCTGCTTTGAAAGGTTGCTCTTGTCAACTAGAAAGCTGGCAAACTCAAAGGGGTCCATTGATTTTTGCCATCCAAATGCCCACATTTTTCCACCCCAAGATCTTGAGGGACCAACCATGTTGACAAATTTTTTTAACTGGTGAAGGAAAGTTGTCACAAAGTTGATTTCCTTCTTGTCTTGATCAGAAAGTTTATCCAATGGTAAAAATCCAATTATTGCAACAAGACTGTTGTGATAAGACTTATTGAGAAAAATTACTTTTTGACTGTGGAAGAAATGGAATTGCTTGATTGTTTGCGTGGCAAGTTAAAACCCAGCTGGCGAGGGTTTTTGATTGTTCTTTTTGTTTTCAGCAGTAATTGCAGGATACCAATCCAAATGTTGCAGTTTCCTTTCAGAAAATACAACCTTTTCATTGATGCCCCCCTCTGCAAGTTACAAAGAGATTTTGGAGGCCCTCATTTGATCCCTCTTTTGCTTCAAAGCCCTCTGCTTGCCACCTCTCTTTATTTTTGTCACCTCATCTCCTTCCATCTTGTTCCCTCCCAGGAAAATGCTCTGCTTGGGGTGAGGATCAAAAAGGGATTCAATTTGGAGTATAACATTGTGAGTTTGGTGGAAGAAGCAATGGAATTGAAGGAAAAGCGGTCAAAAAAGGATTACCAAAAAAAAAAAAAATTCAGTCATGTGATCACCAAAAAAAACCAAAAAAAAATAAAAAAAATTACCGGGCATGGGTTTGAACTAATTGGGCCAGGTTTATTACGCCCAAAAAAAAAAATAAAAAAAAAATAAGTTACATCATCAAAAAAAAAAATTCTTGGGGGAAAACCAATTGGGTTGGGCCTCTGGTTGGGCTGAGTTGGCAAGGGGGGGCAGGTGACCAGTGGCAAGGCAAGGGAGGGGAGTGACTTGGGGGGGATCAAGGGGGGGGGGTGCGGAGGGGGGGTGGGTAGCCAAGTTGACAATGGGGCCGGCAAGCAAGGAGGGTAGGGGCGGCGGACCAAGCAAGGAGGGGGGGAGGGTAGCCAATTTGGTGGCAGGGCAGGCAAGCAAGGAGCGCAGGGGGGGTGTGGTGTTCTTTTATGAACGCAAGTTGGAATAGGCTGCGCGCTCAGCAATGGGTGGCTCAGAAATGGCGGCGCGCTCAGCAATGGGTGGGGCGTTCCCTCAGCAAGCCACTTTGCGGGCTCAACAGCAGTCAAGTGGGGCTTGGCATTGGGAGGTGCGGGGAGGATTGGATTAGATGTGACAGATTGCGCAGATATACCTTTGATATCTTGAATGGCGCGTTGGGCGGATGAGGACATGCTCAGGGGGCTCTGAGTTGGCCGCAGCGCAAGGGCCACTTCATGAGAAGGACAAAACAGGTGGATGTAATGGCAGGCAGGCAATATGGATAGAATATGGGGTATTAGATATGGGATGTGGATTTTGGGATGGAAGGATAGGATTGGGGCTAGGGTTCTGTACTTAGGGTTTGTATTTCATTATTCTTGCTTGCTTCTGGTTGTACGTAGGTTAGGGTTGAGGGGGAGGTTACTTAAACTGCACCCTCAACCTAGATGGAGGAGAGGGGGATTGGATCACAGAGGATGTGAAGGATTGAAGGAAAAAGGAAAAAGGAACTCATCTTATTATTTTCTCTCTCTCTCTCCCTCTCTCTTTAACTCATTGCATCCAACCTCCTTACACACACTTGAACCATTAACTCTCAAACTTGAGGACAACCAGGGGATTTCCACCTTCTTTTTTTCCACACCAAGCAAGGAGGGGGGGGGGGGTAGCCAAGTTGGAAGCGGGGCCAGCAAGCAAGGAGGACAGGGCTGGCGGACCAAGCCAGTAGGGGGGGCGGGTAACCAATTCGGCGGCGGGGCCAGCAAGCAAGGAGGGGGGGGCCAAGGAGGTTGATTAGGCAGCAGGGCTGGCAAGCAAGGGTGGTGGGGGCCAGGGAGAAAGGGTTGGGGGGGGGCGGCAAGCAAGGGGGGAGGTGAGGAGGCAGGCAAGCAAGGGGGGGCAAGGAGGCCAGCAAGCAAGGGGGGGGGGCCAAGGAGGCCAACAAGCAAGGGGGGGCAAGGAAGGGGGCAGAGGGGAGGTGTTGGTGAGTGAGTGGGAGGGAGTGAGAGGGGGTGAGAGGGAGGGAAAAGCGGAATGAGGAGGAGGGAGGGGGGAGCTTACCTGGGGAATCAACCAAGGGGGTGGGGGGGCCTGAAAGGGGATGGAGGTGGATGAATCAACCTATGAGAATTGGATGATGGGGAGGATGAGGAGGAGGGGGGGAAGCTTAACAGGGGAGCCAACCAAAGGAGGAGGGGAGGTGGTGGGGGAGGTGGAGGTGATGGGTGAGGGGGAGGTGGTTGGTGAGAAGGAGGAAGGAGTGGACTGACTGGTGGTTTGGTGGGGTGAGGTGGGTGGTTTGTCCAGTGGTTTGGTGGGGTGAGGAGGGGGGTTTGGATGTTTTGATTCTGTTTTGTCTAAGTCCACCCCACCAAATGAGAAAAAAAATACTGACTCAGCCTAGGAATCTTGGGTGAACAATCAAAACCATTTGTCTAGGTCCACCAAATCAGAAAAAAAAAGTGAGTCAGCCAATTAATCTTGGGTGAACACTCAAAACCAAAAAAAATTGGTGAAGGGATTTTTTTACCGAATTCATAATCAAACATTACTCATCAAAGCAAGCAAGGATAAGACGAAGAATCTTTTCTCTCATAGAAGAAGATGAGGGAAAAGATGAGACAGGGATGACTTTAGGTGGATCTGGAATATCATCTTCAAACATTTTGTCCCATTCATCTTTGATGTTGGCCAAAAGATTGTGAAGGATGACACAAGTGATAATCCAGTTGATGAAGATCTTCATGTCTTTGGGATTTTGAATCTGGTTTTGCATTTCCCTTACTCTAGCCCATCTTCCTTTCAGGGCTCCTATGGAATGCTAAATCCAAACTTGTTATTGGGAAAAATGATAGTTGAAATTGTTTTTCCTTTATTGTTGGAAAAAAATTCCGGTATGCTGGAACCACATATTTCCCACTTGCATAAGCTGAATAGGCCAGAAGGTATTCATTGTTGTCAAATTAGCTCTCTGTTTTTTGGGAAATCAGCATCCAATTGAACATGTATGAATCATGAAAAGAACCTGGAAGGCCAGCATGGAGGGATATGAAATTCTTGTTTCTATTGCAAACAAGTTGTAGTGCCACAGAGTATCTAAAAAAACAGAAAGAAAATATTTGGTCAGTGTGTTATCAATGGTGTTATCAAAGAAATTGGAAGAGATATGAATCAATTGCCTTTTTTCCAATCAAAATAGTGGTTGCCATCTAGCATGGGTTTTTGACTCAAGGGGATGGTGGTTCCATTGAAAAAACCAATGCAACCAGGAAATCCTTTGGTTTCCATTACTTGAGATATCTCCTTGCTTTCTTTGTATGTTGGCCAAGAAAGGACTGAGAAATGGAAAGATAGGATAGCAACCATGACTCTTTTGGTGTATGAGTCAATGGTTCCATAACCAACTGAGAATAGATTTTCTAATTGATTAATTGCTTCTCCATTTCCATTTGATCCCAATCTACAAAGGGCAACAGCCGGTTGGATAGCTGGATTGTGTTGAGGATTCCAAGAATTTTTCTGGAAGATGTGGTGGTCTTCAATCATCTCCAAATGTTTTTATGAATGAAGGAAATAGAGTTCTGAAAGGTTGCTGGAAGCTTAAGCCAGGGAGGAGATGAAGCTTTTGCCTTTCATACATAGGGTTGTGGAGAGTTTGTCTTCTTGGAACAATGTATTTCTTTTTTAATAGAGCATTCAAAGCCAACCAAGTTGATTCCAAATCAAAGTGTGAATTGGAGTCTGAATGGCAGTCAAATACTAACAAAAGTTCAGTCAGATTTTTTGCTTTTTCAACTTCCTGCCAAGAAGTTTGATGGGACATGTTGAGAAAGATGGTGATTTGATGTGTGGTGATGAGATGATGATGGGATTTGTGTGAAGATGGATATGTGAAGCAATAGAGATGTGAAGTGATGGAGATGTGAAGCGATGGAGATGAGATGTGTGCAATGTGATGGATATGGAACTGGTATGGATTTGATGATGTGGATGGGTGTGTTAGATGTGATGGATGGTGGATGGATGATGATGCATAAATGGAGGGTTTAATGGCGGGTTTGATGTTTGAAATCCACCACTTTCATGAAACCCGCCATTTTGAAATACACCATTTAGGGGGTATGTGTATTTCAGAAAACCACCATTAAGAATGGCAGGTTTCATATGGCGGGTTTTCTAACTCTGATACACCCTATTAAGTAAAAAGGATTTATCCTTGTTGGAAAATGAGATTCAACTGGATCTCACCTTGGTGGAGAAGTTGAATTTTTAAGAATCTCACCTTACTCAATAATGTGGTTCACATTTAGGGTAATGTTAAATTCTTGGCTCATTGAGCGGTGGAAAATACTAAAAATGAGCCGTGGACATGACTCAAAATGAGCCATGGAAACAAATCAAAATGAGCCATGGAAACAACTCAAAATGAGCCATGTGGCATGCCAAACAACCACATTCAAGCCTTGTCGCGTGCCACATGGCTCAAAGAACCAGGCGGCCCAAAGACCATGGTCCAGGCTTGTGTGTGATGCCACACAACTACATTCTAGCCGTGTAGAGCTCCACACAGCTTGAATGTAGTTGTGTGGAAACTGCGCGGCCCACACACCAATGTCCAGGCTTGTGTGGGATTCCGCACAACTACATTCCAGCTGTGTAGAACTCCACACGGCTTGAATGTAGTCATGTGGAATCCCACGGGCCACTGGACTGTGGTGAGCCAAAAAACAAACAAACAAACAAACAAACAAAAAACAAAAGGGAATGAAAGAGTACTAACATAACCCATAAACTAAATAAACCATCCAAATAAACAGAAATAAACCAAAAAATCAAAAAATGTTCATTTTTTGGTTAAAAAAAAAAACAAATAAATGAATAACAAAAAAAACTGGTACTATCCAATGGAATATCCCTAAATTAAATATATTCAAAAAAAAAGTAAGTGGAATAGCCCTAAACTAAAAAAACCAAAAAAATGACAAGTAACTAGACTAGCTCTCAATTGAAAACACCAAAAAAAAATCAGTAACTGGACTAGCCCTAAACTAAAAACAAATAAAATCAGTTCAACTTGTGTTAAGATGATCTGTCACAAGGGCTTCTGAATGCAAGCAGGGCTTGGCACAAAGGGGACTCTACTCTCAGTAGGCTTGGGGGCAAGGATACTGGAAGATGCTTCAAGGAGAAGAGTAGGATTGAATTTGAGTTAAGGTGCTGAATGACACTTTCTGGGATGGATTCTGTCACACAACCACCCCATGTACTATAGGGCATGCAATCTTAAATGATCCTGAGCGCAAAGGAGAAGCAGAATGCAAGGACTAACTGCAAAGTGCGAACTTATGGTGGATTAACTCAATACAAAATCAAGAGGGATGAATTTTCTGATTGAAGGGAACTAAACACAAGCCCAATGTGATGATCGCATTTAGCAAAATGCAAGAACGTATGAAATTAACTACCTGAGAAAACAATCCCAGGAAGGCAGGGTAGCCTTTATAAGGTAATCCAAAATGACTAGATACAACCTGATGGACGGTCAAATACATTTAAAAGCACTGAGTCAATGAATGACACAAACAGAGTAAAAAATGAAATAACAGTATGAACATTTCCAAGGTCTTAGCATAAGTGCAAGACAATAGAGGGCAAGTGTATTGGAGTGTAAACATTGAGACATGAGGGAGTGACGTTGGAGGCAATGAAAGTATGAAGATTTAGTTTATGCAGGTCAAGGGACTAGTCCATTTGCAAAATATACAGTTGATGTGGCTTGACTAGCGTGGGTGAAAAATAGCAATAGCATGTGACCGGGAAGGGGAAACAAAGGGTTATTGATACCCAGGGTGAAAAGGCAGAGCCCAAATGGATGGTTGCCTGAGGTAGAGTTGACTGCAAGGTTTGCAAGTGGGTTCTGAGTCAGTCGCCAAGGATGGAAGGTCATTATGCAAGCCAGAGTTGGTAAGTGGGAGGCACCATTGATGTTGTGCTTTTATTTTTTCAGGCTTATGGACTGAGTTAGATGGTACTGAGGAAAAGGGTATGTCAAAGTGGGAGGAAAATAATTGTTAAGCTTGAAGCATCACAGATCCCTCTTAAGAATTAGTAAACTGATTTCTTGGGGGACAATCAAGAAGAGGAAGAGAAGGGCTGATTCAATAGACAGGAGGCTGGACTAAAACAGAGGTACAGATGCTTGGGGCTCAGGCTACATATGTGATGACAAGGGAGCAGTCAAGGTAACAGGGAGGGCTGATAAGGTATGCTACTACATTGAGGTTAGGCTGCTTACTACATTGGGTCTAGGTGTCAGGTCTGGCTGTCTAAGTTGGAAATTTACAGTGAGAGGATGTACAGTGGGCATGGGGGTCATGAAAGTATGTATTAAGTATAGAGAGTATGTGGTACAATCTTCAAGAGGATGTAAATAAGAATTCCCAAAGGATAAAACATAACAAAGTATGGGATAGACAGGGTGAAGAAGGTTAGAGGATGTGTAGAACCTGAGAGATTAAGTATTTGCAAGCCTAAGGAGTCTATGTTTATAATGCATGATGTTAGATTATATGTAGATATGTAAGGCATGAAGATCCTGAGGATATGAAGTTGAAGGAGATTTACTGGTAAAGTATCCAGGGCCCTGAGGTTGAATTTCCTGAGTTAAGTAAATTAGACTGAGGTTAGACTGAGTTTAGGTGTCAGTATGACAGTACCGCCTGGTGAAAAGGAGGGCATCTCCTGATGACCATAAAAGGAGAGGTTTAAGAGGACATCCAGGTATTCCTTTAGCCATTTCCAACTTGAGCTATCCTTCCCCCTACCCACAACCATCACCATCATCCACCCCATTACAATCCTTATCCCCTTTCAGCAGATCAACTAAACCAACCTACCCAATGGAGAAGACCAACAACTACCATCCAGTCCAAAAATATTACCCAATCTGTGACAGATGCATCAAGCTTGGAATAATCTTTACCACCAGTATCAAGCATTACTCTTCCAAGTGTGAAATTTCTAGAAAATATGGAAGAGTATGTGATATGGATAATCAAGGCAGGAAGGCCATGGGGTCAACCTTATGGGTCCTGGAGAAGAGCCAACCTTTTGTGGTGAAGGAGGCTCCAGATGATGATGCCATGACTTTGGCCTATTTTTCCAGATTGGATGAATTTGCAGGTAAGTGTTGCAGTGCTGATATGGGCTTTAATAGTTTGATTGATGCAGAAAAGGTTGAAGAAGGCACAGGAGAAGAGGGAAACATTGGCTTGATCTGGACATTTGGCAACAGATTGTACATTGAGGCGTTGAGAGGAAGAGTGCAGGGAGTTGTTTATAAGATGTTGCACCTCTCATGTGAACTTGGACAATGAAGTGGTTGAGGTCCCATCAAGAAAACTAAAAAAATAGAGATGTGGTTGAATCCGTCAAACCTGTTGAAGGAGGCTGTTGAAGCGTTGAAGGAGGATGTCAAAGAATCAAAGGTTAAGTCATTGAAGCTGGCCTTCAAAGTGTCAAAGCATCAAGGTGTCAAAGGTCAAACTTCCAAAGGAGGCCGTCAAATTGTTGAAGGAGGTTGTCAAAGAATCAAAGCGTCAAAGTAACTTGTCAAAGTTTCAAAACTTTGCGTCAAAACATCAAATATTAGTGTTGAAGCAATGAAGAAGATGAAGAAGCCAAGGGAAGTTTAGAGATGGAAGTGAGTGAGTTGGAAGATGAAAGAGAACCAATAAAAGATATAGATAAAGAGAAAGAAAGAGAAGCCATCTTCAAAGAAGGGGAAGATCAGATTACTCTTTGGAGTTAGAAGATTTGAGGAGTAAGATGAAGGACTTAGAGGTGAAGATGAAGGTTGTAGAAGATAGAAGAAACAGAAAGAAGGTAATTGAGAAGAGAAATGAAGCAGAATCTTGGTTGGAGGAAATGGAAAATGGAGCAAGATTTTTGGAGATGATGGAAGGAAGGAGATTTAGAGAAGATTCAGTTTTAAATGAAGATCAAGTCAATCAATCTTTAGAATTTTATAGTAGGAATTCTAGGAATTTGAATTCAAGTTTACAGGAAGGTTTGAAGAAATTTTTGGGTAGTGAAATAAGAAAAGGAAAGTATGTATTCTTGGAGGATAGAAAGAAAAAGATTTAAGAAATAAAGAAAAGATTAGCTCATATCTTGGCTTTGGCTGGTCATACTTTTGAAGTGGGGACTACTATAAGAGGTCCTAATTCTTATCAAATTACAAAATTGAAATTAGTAAATACATGGATGTCTAGAGTGAAAGAGTTAGAAGATTTGATGTGTGAATCTATCTGAAAATTTGTTTATGAGAAACTATTATATAAATTAAAAGCTTTTTCTTTTTATAAAATATTTTTTTAATATTATTTTTTGCTTTATTTTATTTTATATTTTTTTTAGCTTTACTATTTTAGTATTATACATTTTTTTTGATAGTATATATTTTTTTTTGAACAAAGAAATTTATTTTCTTTTGTTAAATTTGAGGATATTTTTTGGTTTTAAAGGATAGAGTGTAGGGAAATTCTGAATTAAAGTAGGGAAGTTGGTAAGATTAGAGTAAGGTTCCCAAGTGGTGTGTTCCTTGTCATTCTTGAAGCCTTTCCATTCAACTAAGTAAAATAATTTCCCCCTCTTAATCTTTGAGTCCAATATCTGAGTCACTTCCCATTCTTCTTTCCCATCAATTTTGAATGGTTCAGTTGGTGGCTGGGGCGTGGAGAATAGTGAGTTGTCCTGATATGGCTTGATTAAGGAGGAGTGGAACACAGGGTGAATAGTGGACTGTTGTTGAGGAAGTTGAAGCTTGAATGAATTTTTTCCAATCTGTTCTGTAATAAAAAAAGGACCTAACCATTGCTCTGAAAACTTATTAGTTGGACAATTACTTTTGATATTTTTAGAAGAGAGCCAAAAAGTTCTTCCAACAGCAAATGAGGCAGGAAAATAAATTCTTTTTTGGGCAGCATATCTCTTATAAGTTTTAATTGAATTTTCCAGTTCAACTCCTAGTTGTCTCTGATTCTGGTGAATCTGAGTTCTGTAGTGGCTGGCAGGTTGGTTGTCTACTACATGGAGGCTTTTTAAGTTGGGATGTTGAATGTAAATTTTGAATAATGGAGATTGCTTGGTGGAAGTATGGGTGGAATTGTTGTAAGCAAATTCAGCAAGAGGGATACAGGTATCCCAGTCATCTTGGTGATAACTGACATACATCCTAAGAAATTGTTCTAGGATCTGATTTACCCTTTATGTTTTTCCATCTGTCTCAGGGTGATAAGCTGTGAATATATTTCTTTTTATCTGTAATTGTTCACATACAATTTTCCAAAAGGAAGAAAAAAATAAAGATCCTCTGTCACTCACAATGTCAGTTGGGATTCCATGTTTAGTTAATACATTGGAGATGAGTAGGTGATCTAACTTCACAGAGGAGATATCAGTTCTGTTTTTAATAAAGAGGGACATTTTTGAAAAAAAAAATAAACTACCACAAGGATTAAGTCAAATCCATGGGATAGTGGCAGCTGTGAGATGAATTCCATAGAGAGTGAGGTCCAGGGATAATCTGGAATTGGTAGGGGTTGAAGGAGTCTAAAATTCTTGTGGTGACTGGATTTGTTTTTTCTGCAAAGGTAACAAGGAGAAACATAATCTTTGATAAAGTAAGTCATGTTTTCCCAGTGGAAATCTCTGTTTACTACACCACAAAAAAATTAGTGGCACTTGCTAGCAAGTGCCATCATGGAAGCTCTGGTTGAAGCTCTTTCCAATCTCTAGGTGAAAGTATTTTCATTCTCTAGCATGTTTTTTGGTTCACAGTGACTGTGCACAATGCAGAGTGACTGTGCACAATGCAGAGTGACTTTGCACAATACACTGCAACTATGCACAATGCACAGCAACTGTGCAAAATTCACAGCAACTGTGCAAAATGCACAGCAACTGTGCACAATTCATAGCAACTTTGAAAAATGCACAGTGACTGTTAACCCTTCATAATCCATTCTGGAGGGGTTTTAACCCTCCATCATCCATTCTGGAGGGGTTTTAACCCTCCATCATCCATTCTGGAGGGGTTTTAACCCTCCATCATCCATTCTGGAGGGGTTTTAACCCTCCATCATCCATTCTGGAGGGGTTTTAACCCTCCATCATCCATTCTGGAGGGGTTTTAACCCTCCATCATCCATTCTGGAGGGGTTTTAACCCTCCATCATCCATTCTGGAGGGGTTTTAACTCTCCATCAGGATGGTTAAAAAGTGATGGCACTTGCTATCAAGCGCTATCAAGGAAGCTCTGGTTGAAGCTCTGTCCAATCTCTATTTGAAGGTATTTTCATCCTCAAAAATGTTTTTGGTTCACAGTTCCTGTGCACAATGCACAGTGACTGTGCACAATGCACAATGCACAGCAACTGTGCACAATGCACAGTGACTGTGCACAATGCACAATGCACAGCAACTGTGCACAATGCAAAATGCACAGCCACTGTGCACAATTCAGAGTGACTGTGAACAATGCAGAGTGACTGTGCAAAATGCACAATCCACAGCAACTCTGCACAATGCACCATGCACAGTGACTGTTCAAAATTCAGAGTGACTGTGCGCAATGCACAGTGACTGTGCACAATGCACCATGCACTTCAACTGTGCAAAATGCAAAGTGACTGTTCAAAATGCAAAGTGACTATTCAAAATGCACAGCAAATCTTTGCAATGCACAGCAACTGTTCAAAATGCACAGCAACTGTTCACAATGCACAGCAACTGTTCACAATGCACAGCAACTGTTGAAAATGCACAGCAACTTTGCACAATGCACAGTAACTGTGCACAATACACAGCAACTTTGCACAATACACAGCAATTGTGCACAATGCACAGAAACTGTGCAAAATGCACAGCAACTGTGCAAAATGCACAGCAACTGTGCACAATACACAGCAACTGTGAACAATACAAAGCATCTGTGCACAATGCACATCATCCGTGCACAATGCACAGCATCTGTTCACAATGCACAGCAACTGTGCACAATGCACAGCAACTGTGCAAAATGCACAGCAATTGTGCACAATGCACAGCAACTGTGCACAATGCACAGCAACTGTGCACAATGCACAGCAACTGTGCACAATGCACAGAAACTGTGCATTGGAGCTTGGATAGATATTGTGCACAGTCACTGTGCATTGTGCATTGGAGCTTGGATAAATATTGTGCACTGTTGCTGTGCATTGTGTACAGTTGCTGTGAATTGTGCCAAGTTGCTTTGCATTTTAAACATTTGCTGCGCATTGTGCACAGTTGCTGTGCATTTTGCACAGTTGCTATGCATTGTGCACAGTCTCTGTGCATTTTTCACAGTTGCTATGCATTTTGCACAGTCTCTGTGCATTTTGCGCAGTGGCTCTGCATTGTGCACAGTTGCTGGGCATTGTGAACAGTTGCTGGGCATTGTGCACAGTTTCTGTGCATTGTGCAAATTGACTATGCATTTTTCACAGTCACTGTGTATTGTGCACAGTCACTATGCATTGTGCATAGTCAGTTACTGTGCATTGGAGCATCAATAAATTTTGACCTGAGCTTGGTAGGAGTTTGACCTGAGCTTGGCCATACATTGGGCAAGAGCTCTTTGATGGCACTTGCTAGCAAGTGACATGCAGATTTCTTTGGTGCTAGATCAATTTTTTTGACTTGTCCAGAGTGACCAGAGAGAGGGGAGTCGTGTTTTTGTAAACTTATTTCAAGTTGAAGTTGTCCATCCTCCTGGGGGATTAATATTCTATTTTGGAAAATAAGGAGTCCAGTGTCTGGGTCTATGAGGTAGCTCTTTACTTTCTCCTTCTTGTGTAATTTCTGAATAATCTGTTGGGTTGATTTTTTGGAGATCTGGGATGGAATTAAGTTTTCCAAGTGTGCATCAATCTGTTTTGTAGAAATAAAGATAATTATAGAAGTTTCAAATTCAGTCTGCTTCAAGAGTTGTTTGGAATTTTCTGGATTCTTTTCTGCATAGGGCATCCCCACTTTTGGATAAAAATTGTCTCAAAGTGACAATACATCAGGCACTATGGAGTGCTTCCCAGGTCTATAGACTATAGTAAAGTCAAATTCTGATAGGAATTCAGCCCAACGGGATTTATGACAAGTCAAGACTTGAGAGGTCATAAAACATTTAAGGGAAATGTGATCAGTAAGAACTTCAAAAGGAGATGAAAGACTGAGTAATTAAGCTCTCCAGATCTTGATTGCCCATACAATGGCCAGGAGTTCCTTATCATGGATCTCATAATCCAGTTCAGCTCTACCCATCTTTCTGCTTTCAAAAGCAATTGGGTGCTTGGATCCATCAGGGGAGACTTGGGTGAGGACAGCCCCTAGGGCATAGTCACTAGAATCAGTATCCAAAAAGGTTTTTAAAGAAAAATCAAAATGTAAAAGGATAGGGGCCTTGGTAAAGGCAAATTTGAGGTCCTCAAACTGCTTCAGAGCCCCTGGGGGCAAAGGAAAGATGGGGTCTGAAACAGTTATAGAAGTGAGGAGGTAAACCTTTCTGTAGTAGTTAATGATAAAACTGTGATGAGAATTAGAAAAACCCAAAAACTGTGGCAAGGCCTTTTTGTTTGTTGGTGGTGGCCATTCCAAGATCTTTTGGACCTTGAAGTTGTTCATTTCAATACTATCCTTTGAGATAATGTTTGAGATAATGTAGCCTAATTAATCCACTTAGGAGGAATGAAATTCACACTTAGAAGCTTCTGCATATAAGCCGTTTTTCCAAAGTCTGCTTAAGACTTCACACACATGAGCTGCATTTTCTGTTAAGTTTTTGGAAAAAATAACGATTTAATTGAGGTATACCACCACACTGATGGTTAGAAGGTCTGAAAAATATCATTAACAAGACATTGGAAAGAGGCAGGAGAATTTTTTAGCCCAAATGGCATTACCAAATATTAAAAACTTCCAAACTGAGTTCTGAATGCTGTAAGATGTCCATCCCCTTCTTTAATTCAAAGGAGATTGTAAGCACCCCTGAGGTCAATTTTTTAGAAAATGGTAGAACTTGAAAAGAATGTTAATAAGTGAGTCATTGGAGGAATAGGATAAAAATTCTTTTGAGTAACAGAGTTAAGTTTGCAATAGTCAACACACAACCACAAAACCCCACCCTTCTTTTTCACAAAGAGGACAGGTTCTCCAGTGCTTGAAGTGCTGGGGAAAAGGAAACCTTTCTCTATATTTTCCGCTATATAGGATTTTAGGGCCTCCTTCTCATGATGACTGAGGAATTAGATGGGCACAACTGAAGGCAAAGAGCCTTCCAGCTTGATATGGTGATTGTAAGCATGGTGAGGAGGGAGTTTATCAGATTTAAAATTGGAAACAACATATAAAAAGGCATGGTAAGCTTCTGAGACTCTCTCCATCATAGTTCCAATTTCATCAGTTTCCTCATCTTCCTCTAGAACTTCAGCAGTAGTCTTCTTTTGGGAAGAGTCAGAAGTGGAAATAATCATACACAAGATTTGAATGGATAGATCATCCTCTATATCCTCCAAGAATTTCAGAGAATGTCCAAAGAATATCCTGTTCAAAAAAGTGGTTGTTGAACTCAAATTAAAGTGTTGTGAGTCCATAGATTCAGAAGAGGGGGTAGGAGCATTGATCTTCAGATTCACTGGCGGAAGGTGAGTAGTGGCCAAAAAGAGTTCAACAGAAGGGGAATGATCCAAAGTTGGTTAGTTCCTTGGGGTGACCAATCCCAATTGCCAATTTACCTCTGGCTTCCAGAAATTGAGGAAGTCAATACCTAGAATAATATATTCTTTTTTAGGTGTATCAAGAACCAAGAATTCCCATTCTAAGTTGGGAAAGGACGGTAGGGAGATTTTAAAGGAAACCTTATGAGTAATTTCCTGGGAAGGTGATTCAGAAGGTTTGAAGGTAAATAAGAAAATGGGAGTGTTCAGAGGTTTGGGAGAAAGAGAAAACTTTGAAACCATAGATTTGGAAATAACAGATTGAGTTTCTCCAGAGTCAACAAGTACGCTATAGGCCTGATTATTGAATAAACAAATGAAAAATAAGTCTTTAGTAGGGAGTTTAAATTCTTTCCCTTCCAAATTTTGTAGTCAAGTATTGGAGGGGTGATGTTCATGGAGTACCACATTTCCATATGCTAGTCTTTTCCCTGTTTGGGTTTACCAGGAGTGGGTTTTTGGCCAGGTTTAACGTCTTGATTTTTCCTGCAGAGGCTAAGCTTGTGAGCACCTCCACAGTAGTTAAAAAAACCCTCTCTTTCCCTTCTAGCCTTTTCTTCAGCCTTGAGGTGTCCACCCTCACCCACTTTGGGATTGGGAACATAGGTTGGAGCAGAATTGACAGGGGTTGCCTTTTCTTTCCCCTTGAACCTACCTTGTTGGCTGAGCTGTTGATATTTTTGAGGATTGGAAGACCTGGGTCCAGGTGTTGAGGTCTGAGGGGATCTGAAGGAATTTTCCCAGATCCTTTCATGGTAGCAGTTATCATACTTAAGGAAAATTTCCATTATTTCTTGCAAGGTTTCTTGAGGTCCATCATAACCAGCTAGTTGATCCAGTAGTCCGGCTGGCATTCCCTGTCTAAAATGGAAGAAAAAAGCTTTATCACCCCATCCAGAGACCTTAGTCATAACCTTCCTGAATTCAGTGATATAGTTAGTGGCATAGCCAGTATCTTTCATCTTAAGGAGGGTAAGCTCCTTCTCAGCATTTTGAATTTCCAGAAAATCACCAAAAAGGGTATGGAGCTGTTGAGTAAATAGAAACCAAGAGTTAAGTATGAAATCTGGCTAATGATTACCAATGTGAGAAAGATAAGGTTGGATCCATCAAATGGAATTTCCTGTAAGGTAAGAGAATGTAAGGAATAATTTCTTTCTGTCATTAGCAAAAACCATTTCATCATTAACAAAGATGAGTTCACAAGCTTGGAGGAAGGGCCTGAGCTTGGTTAGGTTTGTCCCATAAAATTTTTCTAGAGCATTGATAGATGGGGATTTAAAGTTAGTAGAAGGTTCATGGTCAGCAGGTCTAGAGAGATGGGTCATTGCAGTTGTCATTTGCTGAATAATGGCCAACAGAGTGGGGTCAGTTTAAGGGCCCCAAGAGGTGGAGGGAAGGTTAGTGGCTGGGGAAGTTTAAGGGATTTCTGTTGCATTAGAAGTTGGTCTAAGATTACCCCCTGGGGAGGGTGAATCCAAGCCACTCAAGATTCTGGAATCAAATCCTGAGTCCTCATCCTCATCATCATCTTCTTCTTCTTCTTCTCCTTCTTCTCCTGGGATTGGGAACATTCTGGCATTGTAGGAAGGGGATTCCAACCCATAGTAGCCTGGAATTGGAAACTGACCTGCAACCCTGTGGAGGCTAGCATTGTCAGAAGAAGGAATAGTAGAAAGAGATAATTGGGTTATAGGCTCCAACAAGCCAGTATTGATAGGAGTAGAAGTGGTAGCCACTGGAGCTGGCAGGCTAGAAAAAGTTCTACCACAAGTTCTGGGAGCAGAACAGTCAGTAGGTTCATTGGCACCTCTCCCTCTGGAGCTATGGGTGACAGCTGGGCTAGAGATGTGAGAAAAGGTAAAATGTTTTGTGGGCATTCTTAAGGGTAAAGAATTACCCAAAAATAATTCTTCACCTTAGAACAAGAATAGAATTGTTAAAAAGTTTTTACCCTGACTACCTCAAACATTGGTCAAATTAACCATTGAAGTACCTTTTAAAAGCGTCAAAGTGTTGAATTGTTGAAGTTTTGAAGTGTCAAAGTGTCAAAGTATCAAAGCGTTGAAGTGTTGAAACCCAAAAGTGTTAAAGCGTCCAAGCGTCAAAGTGTTGAAGGGTCAAAGTGTCAAAGTGTCAAAGCATCAAAGCGTCAAAGAGGAGCTTAGATTGTAAATTTGGGCCTTTATGAAGGTTTTATAGGAAGGTAAGGGGTACAATGAAAATGGCCACAACTCAATAGCAAAGTTCAAGGTTGGGAAAGGAAATAAAGCAAACAAAAATTGCCACAACTCAATAGCAAGGTTTGATGCTTCTTAAATAGGATAAGGATTGTGGTTGGTGAAGAACGGGTTATTGTGGAAGAAATCAGTTTAATGTCACAAGGGCTGCTGAATGCAAACAGGGCTTGGCACGGAGGGGAATCTACTCTCAGTAGGCTTGGGGGAAAGGATACTGGAAGATGCTACAAGGAGAAGAGTAGGATTGAATTGGAGTTAAGGTTCTGAATGGCACTTTCTGGGATGGATTCCTAGTAAGAAGTAGTAAACTGATTTCTTGGGGGACAATCAGAAAGAGGAAGAGAAGGGCTGCTTAAATAGACAGGAGGCTGGAATACAACAGAGGTACAGATGCTTGGGGCTCAGGCTACGTATGTCATTACAAGGGAGTAGTCAATGTAAGAGAGAGGGCTGATCAGGTATGCTACTACATTTTTGTTAGGCTGCTTGCTACATTGGGGCTAGGCTATAGGTCTGGCTGTCTAAGTTGGGAATGTACAGTGAGAGGATTTACAGTGTACATGGAGATCATGAAACTATGTACTAAGTGTAGAGAGTATGTGATACAATCTGCAAGAGGATGTACATAAGGATTCCCAAAGGATAAACCATAATGAAGTATGGGATAGAAAGGGTGAAGAAGGTTAGAGGGTATGGAGAACCTGAGAGATCAAGTATGTGCAAGCCCAAGGAGTCTATATTTATAAGGCATGAGGTTAGACTATATTTAAATATGTTAGGCATGAAGATCCTGGGGATATGTAGTTGAAGGAGATATACTGGTAAATTCTCCATAGCCCTGAGGTTGGAGTTCCTGAGGTAAGTAGATTAGACTGAGGTTATAATGATTTTAGGTGTAAGTATGACATGATCCCATTGTAAGGAGTAAAATAATCCTTATGATGGAATCAGCCCAACACAAGTTGAACTGACTTACCACTAAATTCTCATTCAAAACAATCAATATAATGATAAAACCAAAAAAAAACTGGTAATATCCAATGGAATAGCCGTGAAGTAAAATAACCCAAAAAAACACAAGTAACTGGACTAGGCCTAAACTAAAAACACCAAAAAAAAATCAATTAACTTGAAAAGCCATAAAGTAAAAACACCAAAAAAAGAAAAGGAAATGGACAAGCCCTAAGCTAAAAACACCAAAGAAAAAAACCAGTTCAACTTGTGTTAAGCTGATCCCATCATGAGGAGTAAAATACTTCTTATGATGGAATCAGCCAAACACAAGTTGAACTGACTTACAATTAAAATCTCATTCAAAACACTCAATATAATTATGTTAACTCAAAACACTCAACATAATGATGTTAAAAATTTGATAGCCCTTTACCTTAATAGAACTTGTTAGCTGCATGAGAATTAAAATTTATATGAAACCAATGATGAAATGAAGTAAAAGTATATAATCTTTAGAATCTAGAATACATTTGAGATCAATCTTTGAGATGATCAACCCAACCAGAGTCTTTTGTAGAAATCAAGGAGTGCGGTTTTGCTACAATGGGTGGGATTGGAATAATTTCTCCCTCAAGTACCAATAGAACCCAGTGGTTATTGTTTACAAAGAAAATATAAATAGGGTTGGATTGATCTGTAACACCATTTTTCATTGGAGTGCAAGAACAACATGACTCCAATGAAATGAAACATAAAGGTCTGATGTATGTGTTTGCCAATATTTTTCCCATATCTAGTTTAGCCAACCATTTTGAAGAGGGAATCTTTTCATTGATTTCTTCAAAATCAAGACTTTGTTTAATCTTTTCTACCTCTTTTGAACAACAAGCACCTTAATTTAGCATGATTTATGTTTCCCTAATGTTTTAGTAATTTCTTTTCTCACTTTAAACCATCCACGTTCATTGTAGCCAAGCAATTTAGCAATGAATCTAAATCTGCAATTCCCATCTCCAATTGGATCCCAAACCTCACCCAAGAAAGTATGGAATTTCTTGGTTATTTGATTGAGGTATTTCATCTTTGGTTCCTATAATCAAAAATAACTTAGTATTCATTCCTTTAATCATATCAATCAAATTAATACTCACCAAAAATGAGCTTCTGGTTCAGCTTTTCTGCACATCATCTTCCTCTGAAGAGGAATCTGATTCAAAATTAAGTGATCCCAATTCAATTTCAGTCTCTTCCTCTGAACTATGAAATTCAGATTCTGATCCTTCTGACTTTGACTAACAATTCATCATTATTTAGTTAGTTTTTTAAAACCAAAAAATGAACATTAACCAAAAGAAAAGACTTACAATCATTCTTCTTGTCTCATTTGGAACCCCTCCAGTCCTACTTTCCCTCTTGAGTTTTTTTTCAACATGCTCAAACCAAGATGTTTCTCTCCATATATCTGTCAATTTTGGCCGGCCCCTACTTGACTTTCAGAATTCAGGTTGAAGTGTTGGATTTTATTAATATTTTGTGATCTTCAAAATGATATACTTCAATAGGCTGCCTTGCTCATGATCTGGAGATTCCAAGATAATTACATTCACTTTTTCACGTAACTGAGCAATGCTCAGCATTTTTTCCACATTGCACTTCAAAAATTCAAAAGGATCAACCATTAGTGAATTAGGAATAACTAATCAAAAAAGGATTAATAAAAAATGATTAATCAAAAGGAATTAATTACATATTGTCAGCCTCCTTGATTCCAAGACCATTTCTATCCTTTAGCTACCAGAGGTGATAGCATAAATAATAAATAATAAATTCATTATTCAATAAATGCATCAAAAATCCATAAATTATTTGGATAGAGCTATTGCAAGGTTTATTGGTTTGGTTATGATATAATAGAATTTATCAATATTAATAAATTGATTATTAAATAAATTAATAGAGGGGCCAAAATAACATTGGGGATATTTAACACCTCTTTTCAGGGAATTCACTTTGAAAACATGTATACCTGGTTACTTTGGAACCTTTAATTTATATTCTTAAAGGATATATTTACCAAAGATAATATATATATAAAATATATGGTGGTGTTTCAGGGACTTTTAACCAAGCTTCCACAACAGAAAAAGTATAATAAGACTCATTGGTATATTATTTAATCCTTTAGGTACCTGTTTGGGACGTGCACTGATGGGTCAAACCTATTACTGGGTTTAAAAAAGTTGTTCAGCAGTTTGAATTGATAAAAAGGGTTTTGGATGGATATAATTAATCAGAATAAAGCCATAAATCACTTCCTTATATCTTATAAGTATTTTATTGGCTTCGCACAGTGTCTGAATGTAAATATAACTGGGTCTCTGGGTATCAATATCCTCAAAGAGATCTATATTTATAGCTTTTGGAGTCCCGATTCTGTCCTTCTGAGGGATACAGGGGCTCAAAGGGACGGGTTCTAAGGCTATCAGGGTAGCAAGTGGTAGCCTGTCACGTGTTCCTGGTGCTGTAGAATGGGTAACATCTAATTCCACAGTTTATGGGAATTATTCTACCTTGTGATTGATATTTGGATGTGTGAATAACACTAATCTATCAACATGATGTCTTATTTAATTGATTATGTTGAATTATTTTTTATAATTCCAGATCAAGAACCAAGACTAGATAAAAAAAAAATAAGAAGAGGAAAAAAGAACAACAAAATTAAAAAATAAGAAACAATAGATAAGATCATACCGGGTGATGTCCTCACAGGAGCAGGGCAGACTGTTGGATTATTTTTTTAAAAGTAAGATTGACAAGCTCTGGAAGTTCAGGAAAAAGATAAATAGTAACATTGGGGTTGTACCCTCTGGTTGAAAGAAACAATGATTAGTTAGTAAGAAAATAGAAGAAGAAATATTGGAAAAAGGAAGAAAAAGGAAAAAAAAAGAGAGAGATGAGAGAAGAAAGTCCGGTCAGATCTTCATACCAAATAACCACCAGATGCGCGTAATGATAAGTGTGAGTTCCAGAAAGATTGAGTCTTGGAATAGGTACGGTTGAGATTGATAAGGTACGATAGGGAGTTTGAGGGAATGGAGAAGTACGTGAGTAGGAAGGACAAGGGGAAATAGTGTAAGAAAAGATAATAGGAAAAGGTGTCCTAACAATTGATCCAGATTGATCAATGAGAAGAAGAGAAGAAAAGGATAAGATTAGGAGGAGTTGAGGTATAAGTATAGGGGAGGACTGAGACTGGATTTCACATGATTCGTGACATGGGGAAAGAGACGCGTGCGCATTTCAACACCCCCCATTATTTGGATGAAGATCAATCATTACGGAGTCACGAAGATGCGACAAGGAGGCTTTATTGCTTGCTTTTGTTAGACAGTCTGCGACCATTTCGCTTGATCTGATAAGAGTTATTGAGATTTTTTCTTTGCTGAAGAGTTCTCTGAGTTTCTTCGCTTTGATTTCTAGGTGTTTAGTTTTGGAATTGTGACCAAAGTGTTTGATTTTTTCTAGCACTCCTTTGTTGTCAATCTTGAAGTCGGAAGGTGAGAGAGAAATATTCCAGAGTTCTTCTATTAGATGGGTCATCCATATATTCTCCTGACACGCATTGGATAGGGAACATAATTCTGCTTCTGTAGATGATAGAGTGATATTCTTCTGACTGGAACTGCACCATGATAGGATACATCCCTTCCAGAGACACAGGTAACCACTTCTTGACCTACGAGTGGAGGGGTCATCCCCCCAGGTAGCATCACTGAAGTATTTGAGACAATTGATATTAGTTTGTACTGGTTTGAGGATCATTCCCGTGTTGATAGATCCTCTGAGGTATTTGAAGACATGCAGGATTTTGTTCCAATGATTGATGCCGGGAGAGTTGTTAAATTGAGAAAGTATGGAAATGGCAGGGGCAAGATTGGGTCTTGTTCAACAGGCGAGAAAATTGAGAATACC
Organism: Puccinia polysora; assembly: GCA_025617555.3. Taxonomy (NCBI): domain Eukaryota; kingdom Fungi; phylum Basidiomycota; class Pucciniomycetes; order Pucciniales; family Pucciniaceae; genus Puccinia; species Puccinia polysora. Next base: position 48,016,165 of record CM062623.1, read on the forward strand.
AACATATGATCTGTAGTTGAGATTAAGGTTTTTGAATTTTTCGAGTTTGTCCTCTGAGGCTGGAAGGAGTTTAACATTGGGGGTAAGAGCAGTGGCGACTGGTTTACAGTCAGTGATGTTCAGCAAGGAAATACCTTTTTCAATTAAGGACTTTTGACTCAGGGCAACAGCATCTTGAAGAAAGGTAACATCCATTCCAAGAAGAGTGTTGGGTGAATGAGCTGATGATTTGGGGAATCTTTCCAGAAAAAGTTCCTCGAAGCATTCAGTATTACCAGCAACTATTAGGTCTTCCACGTGAAAGAACAAAAAGGAGGAATGATCATTTTTTATGAAGAGACATAAATTTGATACTGAGGGGATGAAGTCAATGCTTTTGAGCCAATTAATCAGGGTGTCATACCAATTCGCGGGAGCCTGCTTCAGGCCATACAGTGACTTTTTTAATTTGAGAAAGGCGGAAGTCCTTTTGGATAGCTTGGGAGTTTTAATGTAAATTGTCTCCTTGAGAGGAGCATAGAGAAAGGCTGCTTTTACATCTAACTGGCGAAGAGTAAGTTTTTTATCCATGGCTAATGTGATAAGAGCCAGGAGAGATGAAAATTGGCCTGTGGGTGCAAAAGTATCAAAGAAGTCAATTCCTTCTTCCTGTTGAAAGCCTCTGATACACAGTCGGGCCTTCTTTCTTTTAGGTGAAGATTGGGTGGCCGGTTTGGTTTTGAGAACAAGGGTAGTATCTAAATATCTGTCTGGAGTACCGTGGAAATCCTCCCAGACATCTTTGTCTTCAATTGAATTGAATTTGACATCAATTGCTTCATCATACTCACCATCCATGTTGGAGACATAGGAGTATTTAACTGGTTTGATTCTGCTCGTTCTTTCTTGTAGTGATTACCTATTGTTGGAGTCTTCATGATTATTGGAGGGAGTCTGAGCAAGAGATATTTTGATTTCTTCAGAGTTGTCTAGGGAGACAAATTGATCATTGGATGATTCTGAATCTTCACAAAGGGGAGAGATGCCTGATTCAATCAATGGATCGTCAGGAGAAGAGGATGCTGAGTCAGGCTGTTCTTCGAATTCGATTGTGGTGGGATCCCAGTTGGGAATGTCTGAAGTAGATGTTGATACAGAGGATGGAAGATCAAGAAACCTGACGTGCTTTGTCAACACAATGCAATTATTATCTGTGAGTATTTGATATGACAGAAGTTTGTCATTGTAACCTATCAGTATCTTGACAGATCCTTTGGGATCAAGCTTGGATCGATTGACCGTAGGAGGAGAGAGGATAATTGTTTCAACACCAAGTGGTTTGAAGAACTCAATGGGAAGAGAACGGAGTTTGAAGTTTTCAAAGGGGCTTTTTTTGCTCTTATGTGAGGGAAACTGATTAATTGTAAGAGTACAGGCCTTTAACACTTTGTGCCAATATATTTTCTTTATGCCAGAGTCGATCAGGGTAGTTCTGAGGCACTCCATGATAGTTCTATTATATCTTTCAGCAAGGCCGTTCTTTTCTGGAGTGTAGGGATCTGAAGTTCTCAGCCAAATCGTATTAGTTTCACAAAAGGCTTTAAGGTTTTTGTTAACAAATTCTGTTCCTCTATCAGAGTGAAGAACAGAAGTAAAATAGCCAAATCTTCTACTTTCCAGGCTGATGATGTTTTTGAGGATATCAGGAACTTCACTTTTGGAGGTGCAGGGAATGGCGGCACAGTACTTAGTATTGCTGTTGACAATTGTTAGAATATATTGGTGTCCTAGAAGAGACATGGGAAGTAGAGGTCCCATGATGTCTAGATGGAGTTCTTGGAATGGTCGATTTGCATGGAAGTGTTTGCTCTTGAAAGAAGCTCTGGTGATTTTACCAAGTTCACAGGCTTTGCAGCTAAAATCGGGCTTAACGGGAATATTTAATTTGTTTCTGATACGGCTGTAGCTTGCATGACCAAGGGACTTGTGGAGCCATTTGCTATTGGAAAGAAAACAGTTCAATTTGAGATTTTTTGGGTTTACAACAGGGATGTTATTCCGATAGTTGCCGACAAGGACAGTTTGATTGTTTTTGAAGACAGAAAAGGAATTCTTTATGAAGGAAACAGAAAAATTGTCTAATAGAAGACATTGAACGGAGAGAAGATTGGCAGTTAAGTCTGGTACAAGGAATACATTTTTTAATATGATTTCCTGTTCTCCTTTGATCCTGACAGTTCCAACTCCTGTGATTTCCAACAGTTCGCAATTGGATCCAGTTTGAACATGGCCTATTTCTTTATATTCAATTGCAATAAAAAAATCGGAATTGCAGAACATGTGAGAGGAGGAGCCCGAATCGAGAATGACATCAATTGGTAGAAATGAGTTGTTTTTTGTATGAAAGGAACTGACATTGCTTGGAGTTCCCTTGTTGTTTTTCTTCTTTAAGTAGATTTTTCGAAGCTCAGGATGGAGGGCCCAACAATTGGCTGGAGAATGGTAGGAATTGGGATTATGTTTCCCCCCGGTACATTTTGGAATGGGACCCTTTTTGTCCTGTGTTTGAAGAGCTGTGAGCTGAATTTTGTTTTCCTCTTTATTCCTAAGATTGTTTGCCAGAATTTGTAGATGATCCAGAATGAGCTTGGGGGTGATTCCAATTCCTGAGTGAGTAATTTGTTGTTTGATTACCTTACGTGAGCCGGGAAGTTTATGTAAGAGCATATAGGCAAGAATGTCCCTGGGTAAGATAATCCCGACTTTGTGAAGTCGTCTTATTGCCATTTTTGCCGCTGTGATGAATGAGGGAATGTTGTTGACATTGAAAGCAAGATCTTGAAGAGAGTCAAAAACTCTGGCTCGGTTGGATGATTCCAAGGAGGCGAAGTGTTTGATGATCGCCTTCCAGATAAGCTTGGCGTCTTTTTTGTTCTCAAAGGTGATTACATTGGCATGTACTGATGGGTCGAGCTTGGAGGTAAGGATTGATCTGATATAGATTTCATCCTTCATGGATAGTAGGGTGTCCTCTGAGCAGAGTGCTGATCGAGTTCCTTGGATGTCGAGCATGTTTTCGACTCAATTTCTCCAAAGAGAGAAGTTTTCTTGGGTGAGCATTGGTATGGATTCAATGGCAGTCTTGAGGATAGTCTGTAGCAGAGGATCATTGGATTGGGCTCTGTCTTGGTTCATGTTGGCTTATCAAGGTGATTTGTTTGATTCATTTTTCCTTATTTCAACTGTTAATCGTGTTGAATTATTTTTTATAATTCCAGATCAAGAACCAAGACTAGATAAAAAAAAAATAAGAAGAGGAAAAAAGAACAACAAAATTAAAAAAGAAGAAACAATAGATAAGATCATACCGGGTGATGTCCTCACAGGAGCAGGGCAGACGGTTGGATTATTTTTTTAAAAGTAAGATTGAAAAGCTCTGGAAGTTCAGGAAAAAGATAAATAGTAACATTGGGGTTGTACCCTCTGGTTGAAAGAAACAATGATTAGTTAGTAAGAAAATAGAAGAAGAGATATTGGAAAAAGGAAGAAAAAGGAAAAAAAAAAGAGAGAGATGAGAGAAGAAAGTCGGGTCAGATCTTCATACCAAATAACCACCAGATGCGCGTAATGATAAGTGTGAGTTCCAGAAAGATTGAGTCTTGGAATAGGTATGGTTGAGATTGATAAGGTACAATAGGGAGGTTGAGGGAATAGAGAAGTACTTGAGTAGGAAGGACGAGGGGAAATAGTGTAAGAAAAGATAATAGGAAAAGGTGTCCTAACGATTGATCCAGATTGATTGATGAGAAGAAGAGAAGAAAAGGAGAAGATTAGGAGGAGTTGAGGTATAAGTATAGGGGAGGACTGAGACTGGATTTCACATGATTCGTGACATGGGGAAAGAGAAGTATGCGCATTTCAACAAATTATCTTTAGTAAATATTCCCAGGATGTTAATAAATCTTTTATTATAAATTTGTGCTTGTAATCTGATGTCAAGTTGGTTCTCATTATGTATTAGCTGATTGGAGTAAAAGCATGATATTGATTTTACTCCTTATTTTCAAAATTCTGTTGATTTACTTTTAATAATTAATTAAAAATATAATCTATGGGAATTCATGTAATATTTTTAAATCATCAGTTCTCTTAGTATGTCACAAAAATACTGATGTCTTCAAGTTCTCACAATTGTATATTTCAAGTATTTTAAGATATTTTACAAATAGTTGTTATCTTATTTTTGACATATTTGTTGCTTTTAATTATATTTCATAAAAAATTTGTAGAAAGGTTATTTAAGTATTTTTATATACTTTTATGTATTTTTAGATTATCTACTATCCAGGGGGAAATTTATTACATATGTAGTATGTCCCCATTGTGGTAGTCCAAACCTGTCCTATAGCCATCAGAATCACTTTTGTACTATAACAACAGCTTAAACCCTAACATAAACCTCAGAATAGGATTCTAAATCCAAAATAACCTATAGTCACTCAGCCAAATTAGCACCCTATCCCTCATGGATTAGAAGATACAGCCCAAGAAACCTTCAACTGTGGCAAACTCATACTTAACCAGGTGTCACAGATCTATGGAAGGAAAAAAGACAGACCTTGCAAACCCTCAAGTACATACCAGTAACAGGTTACCCTCAACACCAGAACCATACACCAACCCTGTCACCTCAGCCAGAATACAGCAACACAGATACAGGAGGTAGTGCAACTAGTTCAGCTCCTTTCACCTCACCAAGGATGCATTCAAAAACACATACACAAGACTATGAAGAAGTATACAGGACAGTATAGGCAGGAGGAAGTAGAAATAGTCTCAACCAGTTCCAAACAAACAAGCAAATACAAATACACAAGACTATGCAGAAGTATACAGGACAGTATAGGCAGGAGGAAGTGAAACCAGTCTCAAACAGATCCAAACAAACAAGAAAATACACCTACACAAGGCAATGCAGAATTATACAGGGCTACCCAGCAATAAATGCAGGCAGCCAGAACCATGTAGTATCAAACAATCCCAGCACCACAAACAAACTTATGTAGTCAGAAGCATGTGATACCCAACAACCCACCAGTACAAGTACCACAGGGCTACCCAGCAATACATGCAGGAAGGAAGGACCATGCAGCAACAAACAAAACACCAGTACTGCACAGAAATACATGAAGGTAGAAGAAAGTGGCACCAAAAATACCACCAGTGGATGCACAGAAGCACATGTAGGGAGAAACAAGTAGCACCAGACCAACCACCAGCCTTGCACAGGAATATATTGTATCTGCACTTCACAGCAGTTTATGCAGTGCTGTGCATGCATGAAAACCCTGTACCAGCTTTTTCTAACCAGCAGAATTTCCTCAGTTTCATGCATTGTCTTTTTTACAACCAGCAGAATTGCCTCAGTTTCATGCAGTGTCTTTTTTCCAACCAGCATATTTGCCTCAGTTTCATGCCATGTCTTTTTCCAACCAGCAAAAATGTCTCATGTACCTGTATCCCACTGTAACAGGGGAAGCCCCAGGGCACACTCAGGGGCAGCCCTGAGCATCCCCTGAGGACCAGATTTTCTATTTAAGGAGGGCCTCTCTGCCCTATCCAGGTTTTACATCACATTAATCCATCCCACCAGCCTAGCACTCACCAACCTAACAGGCCCTCTTGGCCAATCCATCTGTGGTACCTACCCAGATAAATATTAATAGTGAATTAGTTATAAAAGAAAGAAGAAACCAGAAACCAATTTATTACCCATATTTAACCAATTGAACCACCCAACAGGTGCTCAAATAGGGGCTCTTCTGTGACCTAAACTTTCAGCACCATATTAAAGAAACACCACCCATCAATAAATACACAGAAAGAGAGCACAACAAAAAGAAACTACCACCCTTTCCTCTACCCAGCCCCCTGTGGGTAAACCCATCCTTGGGTCCTCTCCTGAACAGTCCCTCTGATAAACCCTTGAACCCTTTAATATTGGGATATTGGTTAAGATAACATAAATCTGATAAATAATTAACCAATAATCCAATAAATCTGGTCTATTCTTCAACAATCCCTACCAAGAAAAATTAATAACTAATCTAGGTCTAATCTGATACCTATTTTAATTCTCAAAGAAACAAGCCATTCATTTAAATAAACTATTGTGCAGACTTACTATAGTACTAGAAGGGCAGGAAATTAAAAACCAATCTTAGTATATACTAATACTCCAAAAGGAGTAGAAGTAATACTAAATTCCCCTTCAAGGACTGCAAGCAAGCTATTTGCTACTTTATTTATATAATCCCACAGGAGTCTCTACACCATCTAGGTTGCAGCACCTTTACGTGGTACCTGGGCTTCTCAAGCTGCCTGTCACTCTGTCAGCCCTTAGTCCTGCGGCTGCATACCTGTCAGATGCCCGGTGTAAGACTCCAAACGGTGCTAGACTGTGGCAGTTCGGTGGAGGGCAAAGGTGCTGTTTAGGCTGCCCTCCTGAGTGTTACAAAAATATTTAAATGTAACCAAGATCAAAGTCCAGAACCTGGTAAACGGGGGACCAAAATGTAAGAGGATAAATATTATAGTAATCAGTAGCTGGGGAAACAACACTATCAGAGGCAAGATGGTGGCAGGGAAAACTTGAATAGAAGAAGTCAAGGTTTGTTCAGAGTTCAACAAGACAAGGCAATTGTAAGTGACAACGCCCACAAGCTAATAGCTCTGGTCGTCAGCAGAAGCTTAGGAAAGATCAACTCAATACCAAAAAACCTTCAGGTTCTCAATGAACCTGCCCAGCTCTCCACAATCAAGCGCTTGAAGGGTACCAGATAACTGTGGGTGGCTGCACAAGACAAAGCTAATGGTTTGAAGAAGCTCCAGAAGCAAAACAATACCTGATTCAAACAAGAATGACCCAAAAGTTCTCAAGGGACTCAAGAGTAGCGTGGCCAAATTAAACTTCAAAAGAGATGAAGGGAGGTTTAACACTCCAGGTTTTAAGCTTAATAAAACCTCTTCAGTCAAAAGTGACTGGTTCCAGAAAGATAATCAAAGGATGATCAGGACCAGTATGGTTGGATAAAGGGATCAGGAGTGGTGTAACACACTCAAGAATTCAATTAGTCAAATTCTTCTTCAACCAGAAAAGCTATTGGTTGGTGATAAGTATCAAGGATCAAGGGTTTGAGTATGGAGGCTCAAGGATCAAGGGGCAATCAAAAAAATGCCCAAATTTTTGTATCAGATAAAGGGGAATGAAGACCCCACGGATGATGTATTGCAAGGTGAAAATGATGATGATCCTCACTGGTATGGTAGGATGTGATGATGATGATGTGATCTGCTGTTCTGGTACCATCCCCTCCTCCAAAAGGCAGGGAAGATCCCCTCCTTATATCGGCAGGAGGCCCTGTTAGACTATGTACAACGGATTCTACAAATAGAGCGGAAAAAGAAAGAATTTTTTTTCTCATATTTTCAGGTGATCAGAAAAATTTGATCACACAGGCCGGTTGAAATCTGGCCTGCCTGACCGGGGTGGGATCCTTCTCATCCCTTCACCTCTCCTGCGTCTGTCTGTGCAAGGGCGCGCGCGACAATACCGGAATCACCCACCCCTCACCCAAAGGCAAAAGGGGTGGGAACAGGAAATGGATCAGACCGCCCGCGGGTGTCCGCGGGCGGTAGAGGACACTCTCCCACCCCTGCCCTAAGATGGAAGGGGGGTGGGAGTTATTGATGGATTGGCGTTGGGGTTGAGGGGAATTGATGGCGGTGATTGGGAAGGGGATGAGTGAGTGATTGAAGGCTTCAATTGACTTGGTTACGGATTCAATGGATGATGATAGGATTTGAAGCGTGAGAGGTGATTGGATGATGATTGTAGGATAGGATCAAAGAATCCAAGCTACGGAATGCCTTGCATCTAGGATTGGTTGAACGGTCAAATCTTTCAAAGGAGTTCTTCATCAAGATCAAAGCTTGGTGAGAGATGAGGAACATTGTGGGATGGTGGATTGGAGAAGGTGAGATCCAAGGGGGAGGGATAGCTCAGGACAGGGATTGAGGGATCTTTGGTTGGGTCAAGGAGGAAGAGATCACCGCTGGGATTGGGATTGCTGAGTGGGGCTGGATCAAGTCATTGAGTTGGTGAGGATGGTTGGGTACTCTCAGGCCGAGCAGGTCTTGGCCCGCGCGTTTGGCCAAAAGGAAGAAGGGAGCAGAGAGAGAAGGGATCAAACATGCTACCTAGATGGTGAGGCCAAGAGAGGCCTGTCCTAGACCAATGGGAAAGAGGGATGTTGGACAGGATGAGGAAATTGGAGAAGTGATACCAAAAAAGAAAATCTGATTTTTTTTTTTTTTTTTGAATGACACCTAAATGAAAGAATTGTAAAAATTTTTGAATTTTCGGCATCTGGTCCAGAGTTTCAAGATTTGGTCACCACATCTCTCCCCAAATTACAGACTTTCCCTAGTCTGCATCTGCGCTTGATGTCATAAAAAAAGAAAGGAAAGATGATTGAACACAAGAAATGGCCATTTGATCTTGAGGGTGATTGAAAAGAATATCTTGATCCATCCAAAGAAGATCTTCTAGAGTTGATTGCAATAAAATGAAGAAGGCGTCTCAGGTTCTCACGTATGTGGCATAAAGTAGATTCCTCAAAAAAAAGGCAGCTGATGACCCTGGTGGTGCACAATTGGGAGGACTTACTTCTGATTGAAGTTGCCTCTACAAAAATATAATTTCTTGAACTGATTAGGAGAGAACCTCCTGGACATCTGAGTACCATCCAGTTCCTCCAAAAGATATGATCCACCTCTGACTTAAGGACCACTTGATAAGGACCATTCCAGAAATTGGAAAAAAGCTTTCCCCACTGAGTTTCCAAGGATTGGTTGTAAGCTAAAACTAGATTACCAGGATTCAAGGGGTCCCTGACTCAATTGGAATGCTTATCCTCCCAATACTGGACTGATTTTTCCCTTGACTCCATCATTTTCTGATAAGCTTTGTGACAAACTTCTTCACTTTGCTCCAGTTGCTAGGATCTGGCAACTAATAGATCAGTTGTGGAAGAAACCTTTTCCCAAGAAATACCTAAGAAAGATTCCATTTCCAGATCAAGAGGAAGGACAGCCCTTTTTCCAAAGATAATTTTGTAAGGTGAGTAGCCAGTGGTCCGTTTAGTTGAGATTCAATTGGAGAAGAGGACCAGAGGAAGAAATTTGCGGCAATTCTTTCCACTTTCACCGGCCAACTTGAAAAGAGCAGCCTTCAGAGGGGCATGGCCTCTTTCCACCATGCCTTGTCCTTCAGGATAATAAGGAGTGGTCACCATATGTTGACCAGGAAGCAATTGGATCATTTTGGCCAGTTTGCCACCAAATTCAGAGCCAACATTGGTTGAATAAGATCAAGCCAAGCCATAATGCATTGTCCAAGTCTTGTAAAGGAAAGCTGCTACTGATTCAGATCTGAGGTTCTTAAGAAATTTTGCTTCAAACCATCCATAAAAATCATCTCTAGCCACAATGAGGTACTTAGCTCCACCAGCCTTAATGTGAACCACATCCATAGCAATCCTTCCAAAGTCAGTGGACTCTCCAGTGGGATAATGAATTTCAGATGGGCGCCTAAGATCACATTTTTGACATACTTCACAACTCTTGCACCATGGAGAGACTGATTTCTTCAAAGATGGCCACCAGAATTGTTTGTCTATTTGCCTATAGGTTTTGGTTTCTTCATGATTACCAATGCCTCCATGGAGACTTTTGAGGACCAAATCTTGCTTAGAGGGGATAGTGACAACAATGAGAGCACAAGGATTGCCTCTTTTCATAAGCCTAGTACCTTGGAAAAAGAAATTGGAGGACTTCCTTTTGAGTGATTGGAAATCTTTAGCAGAGAGATCAGGAGGCCTTTGGAGATTGGAAATGTACTTCTATAATTTTAGCCAGAAACCTTGTTGGAAGAAAGAATAATCTTGGGAGGAAAAGGTGAAGACTGGACAAATTAAAGGCTCCTCCTTGTCAAAGTACGCTCCAACATCCAATTCTTTGTCTCCAAGGGGGCGTCAAGATAAACCATCAGGCATGGTGAAGGATTTTCCAGGCCTTTGAACAATATCAAAAAAGAAAAGCTGGATAAAGGCCACCCAACGGGTCATAGGAGCATTTGGAAGGCTGGGGGCATTGATCATTTCAATGATGGATTGTGCGTCAACTTGTAACTCAAAGTGTTGACCCCAGAGGACATTTTGGAGTTTCTTCAACATCCAAGCCACGCCACAGAGTTCCAGTTTTGGTTGGGAGTACCTGGATTCTTCATCTGAAAATAAAAAGGATTCATAAAGAGCAGGACGGTCCCAACCATTTTCATCTTCCTGAGTGAGGACAGCCCCAGCAGATTGATAACTGGAATCAACAGCCAATTTGATTTTGCTAGATCCCGGATCATAAGCAATCTTCCTCAAGACTATGTCTTTGCCAATCATCATTTTAAGCAGCTGAAAAGAATGTTCACAATCTTGGGTCCAGATCCACTCAGCATCCTTTCTGGTCAGGCAACGTAGGGGAGTACAGATTTCATATAGTGATTGGATAAAAATTTGAACATAAGTGACAACACCTAGAAAACCCCTGACTTCAGTTGGGTTGATGGGAGTAGGCCAAGAGAGGATTTTTTTGATCTTGGACGGAGCCATCCTTCTTCCTTCCTTGCAGACCACATGACCAAAAATTTCCAGAGCAGGGACACAGGCAGCCAATTTTGATTGGGAGAAATTAAGGCCAGATTCTTTGATTTGGAACAGGACCCTTTCCAAAGTGGTCCCATATTCCCAGATAAATCAACGGATTCCTGAATGCCGGGGTAAGATCTCATTTTTATTGTCAGAAACTGGTCCTTTAATTCTGCCATTGTCAATAAAGATAACAGCATGATAAGGGATTTCATCCTGGAGGATCCAAACCATCTGAGCCTGATAGACTGCAAACAAGTTGCTGGCGCCTTGAGGCAATTGAGTAATTTGGAAACAACCAAGAGGAGTATTGAATGTGGTGAGAGGGCAAGAAATAGGATGTAAGGACCTTTCGTCATAGCCACCCATAATGTCACCTAGAACATAGCAAGCTCTCCCAGAGAAGGATTCAACAAATTCTTCAGTAGCAGGGGGAGTACCAGAGTATTTAATAGTAACCTTATTTAGTGGCGGGAGATCATGAACTATTCTAAGTTTACCATTACTTTTAAGGACACAGAAAACAGGACTGGAATAGCTAGAAGTTGACTGTTCATATAAACCGGTTTGGACTTGTTCCCCAACCAACTTGATGAATTTTTCAACTTTGGCAGCAGGGATTGGGATCTTTTTCTTTTGCCAAGGATCATGTTCTACTACAGGAATGATATAAGGCAGACCATAGGATTCTTTCAAGAGAACTCTCTCTTCTTCACAGAAAGCAATAGCTTTTTCCCTAAGAGCCAAGACATTTTTGATCAAATACAACTCATCAGGTAGAAGCCATCCATCTGTTCCAAAGTTTACTACTCTCAGAAATTCTTCAGTGACACAGCCAGAGGGGATGAATGGACCAGCAAGAGATTGGGGTAAACCACAGTAAGGATCACGGGATAGAGGAGGAAGCCTAAGAGGATGATTGGGATTGAGAGACATTGGTTGGTTGACTGGTTGGATTTTCCTGGAAAATGGTTTATGTTTGGAGGCAAAAGAGAGCAGTTCTTGTTTTTTCAAAGAGTTGACCAGAGAGATCTGACTACAAGGATTGAGACAAAGTTCTAACTCCTTCCAAGTTTGATGTTCCGCAACGTTTTTGAAAGGTGCCTTTTCCATAAAAAATGTCCCAGGGGATAATGCATTGCTCACATGTGTGGCACGTGGTAGGGTTTCAAAAATGATAGTAGTAGGATACCCCCGTGGTGCACAATTGGGAGGACTTACTTTGACCCCAATTTGCCTCCACTGAAGCCCACATTCTTCCATACAAAAGCCACCAAAAATAGGATTGAGATTGGGATCTAGTTTAGACTCATTGCTGAGATTCCAAACGGAACTGAGAGAAGGTTGATTAGGAATAAGAGTACAAGGAAAAGAAGAAACAACAGATGAAGAAGAAATATTTTTGGATTTTTCCATTTTGTTTTGTTTTTGATTTTTGAAATTTTTGATATCAGAGTAAATTGTTGAAAAGAAGAAAGAGAAATAGGCCTTGGGGATGAGGTTTGACCCTTGAGTTGAAGTTTGAGGCTGAAAAGAACTACAACTATTAGTAGGATCAACTACTCCCATAAAAAATGAAAGGAACTGGAATTATCCTTCTGTTTAGGAAAATGACCAGGGAAATCTCTTTCCCAGCAACCAGAATCCAAAGAACAAAGAGGAACCTCAATTTTTATACTGTCTGAATTGGTGTAAGACTCCAAACAGTGCAAGGCCGTGGCAGTTCTGTGGAGGGGAAAGGTGATGTTTAGGCTGCCCTCCTGAGTGTTACAAAAATATTTAGATGTAACCAATATCAAGCTCCAGAACCTGGTAAATGAGGAATCAAGGAGTAGAGGATAAAGATGATAATAGTTTGTTAGCAAGGGAACAGCACTATCTGAGACAAGATTATGCAGGGAAAAACTTGAAAAAAAGAAGTCAAAGTCTGCTTAGAGTTCAAAGAAAAAAAGCTGTTGTATGTAAACAACGCCCACAAGCTAATAACTCTGGTCATCAGCAGAAGATTGGGGATGATCAACTCAAACCCAAACAACCTCTAGGTTCTCAATGAACCTTCCCAACTCTCTGCAATCAAGCGCTTGAAGGGTACCAGATAACTGAGGGTGGGTGGCTGTAAAAGACAAAGCACAATTTTTAAGAAGCTCTAAAGAAAACAGTTACTGATTTGAAGTGGGGATAACCTCAAAACTTCTCAAGGGACTCAACAGTAGGCTGGCAGAATGCAACTTCAAAGGAAATAAAGGGAGGTATAAAACTCCAGGTCTTAAGCTTAATAAGACCTCTTCAATCAATTGTGATTGGCTGCAGAAAGATGATCAAGGATCAGGACCAGTATGGTCAGAGAAAGGGATCAAGGAGTGGTATAACACACTCAAAAATTCCAACAGACAGAATTTTTCTTCAACCAGCAAGGCTGTTGGTTGGTGATAACGATCAGGCCACAGAGGGGAAAAGAATCAGGGTCAAAATGGATCAGGGGGAAATCAGAGATATACCCAGGATAAGGATCAGGATCTTATTTTCACGGTGGGGGGAACATAGGCACACACTTCCATGGATATGATTCTATGATGATCTGATATGATATGATGATCCCCCAGAAAAAGAAGGGGAGAGCCCCTCCTTTTATAGACCAGAGGCCTGTAAACTATTTACAAGAGATACTACAAATAGAGCGGAGAAAATTATTTTTATTTTTATTTTTTTTAAGGATCAGTGTCATGAGAAAACCAAAGAAAAAAAAGAAACAAACAAGCACACAGAAAAAAAAACCAAAGAGCCAAATCAAGACCCTTGCCCATGCCAAATGATGGGTACGGGCAAGCGAGTAGCTAGGGGGACGCCTGCGGGCATCCTGATGGGCCCGGGCGACTGCTGAGGCCGCGGATGACGGCTAGCAGGTGTCTGACGGGCATGGGCAACTGCCAAGACCGCGGATGACTGCCAACAGGTTTCTGATGGGCACAGATGCCAAACCAGAACCAAGCAATGGTAGCGCCAATGAGGGCACCAACAATCACCTGCCGGGGGGAATGATAGCCTAGTTTGATGCAAGACCAACAGATTGCAGTGGCAATGGAGAGGAAGGCCAATTCCAAGATCAATCTGACCAAGAGGATCCAAGGAGTACTGGAGGAATCAATTGGGAGTGATGATTGAAGGGAGTTGGAGGGTGGAAGGAAGGAAGAATCAGATGAGGGACCAAATGATCAATGGTTGATTGGCTCGAGATTGGGGATGGGATCAAAGGCTTGCGAGTGCAAGTTTTGGAGTGTCAGCCTCCTGAATGACAAGACCCTTGCTATCCTTTAGCTACCAGATGTGATATTGTAAATGATAAATATATTATTTAATAATTGCAGCAAAAATCCATAGAATACTTGGATTAAGCTTATTGCAAGGTTAAATGGTTTGGTTATTGTTTATTATTTTGAATCAAAATTGATTATTGAAAATTTATAGAGGGGCCACAATTATATTGGGGATCTTTAACACCTCTCTTCAGGGATTTCAGTATGAAAACACGTAGTCCTGGTTACTTTGGGTTCTTTAGTTTAAAGATTATTATACCCAAAGATAATATGTATATAAAATACACAAGGGAGTGGTAGGGCCTTGTAGCCAAGCTACCACGAAAGAGAAAGAATAATAAGACTCACTGGTATATTATTAAATCCTTTGGGTATCTGTTTGGGACGTGTACTGATGGGTTAAACCTGCATACTGGGGTTATAAGGTTGTTCAGCAGTTTTAATTGATAAAAAGAGGTTTGAAGAGGATATTACTGATCAGAAATTGCCATAAATCACTTACTTATCTCTTATAAGTATTTGATTACCTTGGCACAGCGTCTGGATATGAATATTACTGGGTCTCTGCCCAACAACATCCTCAAAAGAGCTCTGTATTTATAGTTTTTGGGGTCCCAATATGGTCCTTCTGAGGGTTGTAGGTTCTCAAAGGGACGGACACTAAGGCTAGCAGGGTAACCAGGGGTAGCCTGTCATGTGCCCTTGGTGCTATAGCCTGGGCAGCATCTAATTCCTTAGGGTATGGGAATTATTCTACCTTATAATGGAGATTAGGACGTGTGAATAACACTAATCTGTCCTATTTATGTATTATTTAATTAATTATCCTTAGTATATGTTCCCTGTAATAGAATAATTATATTATTAGACATCTCTACGGACATTTTGATGTCAGGTAAGTTCTCATTATGTATCATATAACTGGAGTAAAAGGTCATAATATTGTTTTTACTCTTTATCTACGAGTTGCAGTTGATTTGTTAAGATAATTACTTAAAAATATAAGTCATGAGAATTCTTGTGATATTATAACAACATTATGTTCCTTAGTATGTCACAAGGATGTTGATGTATAGTAATTGTCATAAAAGTATATTAAAGTATTTAAATATATTTTTTGAAGCTGTCACTGTCTTATTTTTGAAATTCTTGATTATTTGCATTATATTAAATAAAAAATACGTGTAAATATTATTTGGGTATTTTTATATAATATTATGTATATTTAGACAGTCTACTATCCACGGTAACCTTTATTACATATGTAACAAGTTCCCGTGTATGTTGTAGCCTGTTTATGCGGTACCCGGGTCGCCTGTCACTATGTCAGCCCGTAGTCCCGCGGCTGAGTACTTGTCAGAGGCCCAGGGCTGCGTACGCGACCTTGACGGGTTGACATGGCTGTATCTCAGCTGCGCGCGGGTGCTGTGGCTTCCGCGGCGGCGTGCGGGAATTGTGACAAAACACATTTCCGCCCATAACTCCTAAAATATACACAACACCTCAATTCTGACTGAATTTTAGGTGTGAAACCTATACGTGACAATGTGTGTGAAATATTCAATTTGCCATAAAGCTCAATACTGGAGCCATAGTATTTTGGTTCTTTTTTCCTTAATTATTTCAAAATATAAGGAGTTGGATTTCAAGGGTGGGGTCAGTGAGTGAACCTACCTAATTTTTGATGGAGAATCCAGTTCTGTAATAATATTTATGGTTTTCCTACTCCTTCTTAGGTTAGATGTATTATTATTATTTTTATGTTATTTTATTTAATTTTGCAGCTTGCTCTGCAATAGTAGCAAGCTGACATGGAGGGTAGGATGGTGATTGGGTAGTAGTAAGCTTAGGATCTTGTTGTTCATGGGGAGTAGTAGACAGCTTAGGAAGAGATAGACTCCGTAGAAGATGATCGTTGAAGAATGGGTTGAGGGCATTCGGTAGGACCTTTTGAAAAATTTGTATGGTCTGGGTTGCTGAATGCATTTCTTCAACAGTTTGGCTGAGCCAGATGAGATGAGGGTACCAAGTCCAAACCAGAAAGAATGAGCCAAACAAAGGTAGATGATGCCAAGAGCGGTGAGGATGGTGACAATGATATTTGCCTGTTTGAGGAGGAGTAAGATGAGCCACTTGCTTCTAGGTTTGAACATGATGATGATGATGATGATGATGATGATGAGTGGTGGTTGATTGGATGAGGATGATAATCTCGAGTTGATGATGATGGTCATCCTTATCATGATTCCTAATTCTCACTCTTGAGAGTGGGTTGTGAGAATCCCCTGGGATGATGAGATTGAGGTTTGAGGGATGAATGTAGAGTTGGATGGATTTAAGATTCTGGGTTTGATGACTTGAATCAAGATTGGTTTGAATAAGATGGTGAGAGAGGTGGATGGATGGATGGATAAGGACGGGGAGATGGATGTGGGAGTGGATGGGTGGAAATGATAGAACCAGAGGGTGAGATGAGATCTGAGTTTGGTTGAAGTTCTTCATCTTGAAGAGAGGAGTAGGAGTTGAATGAATTAATGAGAGCTACTGAATCTTTTGATGGTTTGAGGTCTGTTTGGATTTCTAGCTTTAGAATTACTGCTAGTAGTTATGTATTGTTTTTGATTCTTATGTTTTTTTTTAGGATCATGATGCCTATCAAGATCATAGGTCCATCCAAGCGTGTGATCCAGAAATGACAAGTTCCCACAATGTTTTGGCCAATCCGGACTGGAACTTCTTCAACAATTCCAACCAATTTGCAAGACTGGTTCCCTATTCCAAAAACTGAAGAGGTGAAGCTGACCCTAGGGCTGAATTTAAGTTTTCAGGCCATAGAATCCAAGATCAAGTTGAGCTGAGAGCCAGAGTCAACAAGGAGCAAGACCATTTTAGCTGATTCACCAAGATGGAAGGGAAGAAAACCAAGAGGACATGAGGAAAGACTATACTCAGAAGAGGGATCTGCTCCACCAGAATCCTCTATCAAAGTTCCAGAGTAGACCTTGAGTTCCTCAGGACCAATTTCCACACGTCAATGAGAAACTAATTTCTTCATTCCTTCAGCAACAGATGGAGAGATTGATAGGAGTTCAGCCACAGATAGATTGGGAATTTTAAGATCATAAATTTTCTTTAGTACCCCTTCCACAGCATTGGGGTGATCTTTGGAAATTCCCCTCTCAAACCAAACTTTGGGCTGGGTGGAGGGAGGAAGATTTAGTGAAGCAGGAACAGGATCAGGGGATTGAGGAGGTTTAATGGATGAGGGATGAGGATCAGGGTGATCTTGAGACCTTTCCATGAGTGGTTCTTTTTCCACCTCCATGTCCTCTACATCAGAAGAAGGCTCAGGTGAGGATTGTTGTTTGGGTGGTTTGCGGAGGATTGAGGTTGGCAAGGAAGGAGCTTTATGAGGTTTGGGCTCCTCATGTTGCTTCCTAGCTGGATTGGATTGGTAAGTACCAACCAGAGAGGAGGAGGAAATGGCTGGGGGATACCAGGGTTGAAGAGTGCCACAAGAAGATCAGAAATCCACAGAAGCCAAGGATGCCTTCATAGGAGGAGGTGGCTGGTAAGAGGCGACCACATGAAAAATGGGGCAAGACAAATCAAAGGGGATTAGGGCACCATTAGGAAGAAAAAAGTTATTCCCTTTGTGTTCTACCAATTTCTCATCTTTTTCCTTCTGGAGCTTGAGACATCAACAGGCTCCATGGCCTTCCCAGTGACAATAATAGTAGACTATAGTATTTATAGGAACAGAACTAGAAGGATTAGGACCAGCAAGAGAGGAAATCTTTTGATCCATTTTGTTTTCAAACGCTTTAAGCAGTTTAGTGATCTTTTCCATTGTAGCAGTTTCTTGGTTAGGCTGAGGGTTCTTGGGCCTGCAATCAGATTCCATTTTATTCATGATCTTGTTTGACTCTTTGAAAGAGGGGGAATGGACTGGTTCAGCGGTTTTAGACTTTTCAAAAGTGAGGGCTGTTTGACCTTTCATCACTTTATCCACCACTCCCCTAAGGATAAGGAAACCAGGGAGCTTGAGTTGATTATCCTTTGTAGTGATCATGGATCCAGACTTGACCAGTTTTTCCTTGATAATTTCCTGCACTCTAAGAGAAAAAGATTGGAAAATTGGACTCAAATTTTGTCTACTGTGTTGATGTGATTGTTTGGGACCAGGTAGGATTGGATGGGATCCAAAGATTTCCTAAAAGACTGATAATCAGAAGCTGAAGCAACACTACCATTGGAGATCCACTGGGAGACAAGGTTATCTAGATCCTGCACAGTAAATAGTGCTAAATCTATTTTTCCCCAATAGGCCAACATCACTCCCCGCAGAAGGGTCCAGTTATGCCGTTCAAAACCTTCAAATGACTCAATGATTTCCATAACTTCATCAGAGGAGACAAAAAATTGTAACTGGTAGGCCATATTGAATTTGCTAGCCCCGTCCACCAAAGCAGCCATCTGGTACAAGTCCAAGAAGCGTTCCCATTTTTCCCATTGAATCCTAAGTTCTTGTTCTGGGGCTTGATCTTAACCATTTTAGGATGAGTAGAAGAGTTGCTGGTGGATTCCATTTTGACAAAGTTTCCTAAAAGATCCAAGGAACAGATTTCCAAAGTGGCTCACGAATGTGGAAAGAGTAGGGTTTCTCAAAAAACAACAAGTATCTTGCCTAGGTGGTGCACAATTTGGAGGACTTACTTCTAGAACAAGTTACCTCCACGGATCTAGATGATGACAGAAAAAAAGAAATAGATTGGATTTCAAAGTTGATGATTGTTGGGACTGTAAATCCCAAGGTTGCTGGTTTGATCCAGGCCCGGGGGACCAAATTTAAGACTCCAAACGGTGCTAGGCCATTGCAGTTCTGTGGGGGGAAAGGTGCTTTTTAGGCTGCCCTCCTGAGTGTTACAAAAATATTTAAATGTAACCAAGATCAAAGTCCAGAACCTGGTAAACAGGGGACCAAAATGTAATAGGATAAAGATTATAGTAGTTGGTAGCTGGGGAAACAACACTATCTGAGGCAAGATGGTGGCAGGGAAAACTTGAAAAGAAGAAGTCAAGGTTTGTTCAGAGTTCAACAAGACAAGGCAATTTTAAGTGGCAACGCCCACAAGCTAATAGCTCTGGTTGTCAGCAGAAGCTTAGGAAAGATCAACTCAATCCCAAACAACCTCCAGGTTCTCAATGAACCTGCACAACTCTCCGCAATCAAGCGCTTGAAGGGTACCAGATAACTGTGGGTGGCTGCACAAGACAAAGCTAATGGTTTGAAGAAGCTCCAGAAGCATAAAAATAACTGATTCAAACAAGAATAATCCAAAACTTCTCAAGGGAATCAAGATTAGCGTGGCGGAATTAAACTTCAAAAGAGATGAAGGGAGTTTTAACACTCCAGGTTTTAAGCTTAATAAAAACTCTTCAGTCAAACGTGACTGGTTCCAAAAAGATAATCAAAGGATGATCAGGACCAGTATGGCTGGATAAAGGGATCAGGAGTGGTGTAACACACTCAAGAATTCAATTACTCAAATTCTTCTTCAACCAGAAACGCTATTGGTTGGTGATAAGGATCAAGGATCAAGGGTTTGAGTATGGAGGATCAAGGATCAAGGGGCAATCAAAGATATACCCAAATTTTTGTTTCAGATAAAGGGGAATGAAGACCCCACCAATGATGTATTGCAAGGTGAAAATGATGATGATCCTCACTGGTATGGTAGGATGTGATGATGATGATGTGATCTGCTGTTCCGGTACCATCCCCCCCTCCAAAAGGCAGGGAAGATTCCCTCCTTATATGGGCAGGATGCCCTGTTAGACTATGTACAACGGATTCTAAAAATAGAGCGTAAAAAGGAAGAATTTTTTTTCTCAGATTTTCAGGTGATCAGAAAAATTTGATCACACAGGCCAGTGGAAATCTGGCCTGCCTGACTAGGGTGGGATCCTTCTCATCCCTTAACCTCTCCTGCGTCTGTCCATGGAAGGGCGCGCGCAACAATACTGGAATCACCCACCCCTCACCCAAAGGCAAAAGGGGTGGGAACAGGAAATGGATCAGAGCGCCCGCGGGTTTCCGCGGGCGGTAGAGGACACTCTCCCACCCCCGCCCAAAGATAGAAGGGGGGTGGGAGTTATTGATGGATTGGCGTTGGGGTTGAGGGGAATTGATGGCGGTGATTGGGAAGGGGATGAGTGAGTGATTGAAGGCTTCAATTGACTTGGTTACGGATTCAATGGATGATGATAGTATTTGAAGCGTGAGAGGTGATTGGATGATGATTGTAGGATAGTATCAAAGAATCCAAGCTACTGAATTTGTTGCTTCTAGGATTGGTTGAACAGTCAAATTGTTCAAAGGAGTTCTTGATTGAGATCAAAGCTTGGTGAAAGATGAGGAACATTGTGGGATGGCAGATTGGCAAAGGTGAGATCCAAGGGGGAGGGATAGCTCAGGACAGGGATTGAGGGATCTTGGGTTGGGTTGAGGAGGAAGAGATCACCTTTGGGATTGGGATTGCTGAGTGGGGCTGGATTGAGTCATTGAGTTGGTGAGGATGGTTGGTTACTCTTGGGCTGAGTGAGTCTTGGCCCGCGCGTTTGGCCAAAAGGAAGAAGGGAGCAGAGAGAGAAGGGATCAAACATGATACCTAGATGGTGAGGCCAAGAGAGGCCTGTCCTAGACCAATGGGACAGAGGGATGTTGGACAGGATGAGTGTTGAGTTGAATATTGATTTTTCATGAAACTAAAAAACAGCCGCTAGAGACAGAGAGTCAGAAATAGAACAAACTCATAGAAAAAAAGTTGGAAGAGGAAAGTGAACACAAAAAGGACCAAAAGTTGAGGCTATAATCAGATTCAGAAGAAAATGAACAGTGAGAGAGGAGGTGAGAGATGGAGAGATTAGCAGGCAGCTGAAATTGATGAGGCCTGAGGGTCAGAATTGTTGATCTTGAGAAATCAAGATGATGGTCTCTTACCAGACAAGAGTTTGGAGGTTATGAGATTGAGTAGTATGTGGTATTGATCGCGTAGTTGATGTGAGGGATAAGATTGATAGAGAACAGGAAAGGGGATGGTAAGAAAAGAGAAGAATTGAAAAGAAAGCAAGAATTGAGAAAATAGAA
This sequence comes from Puccinia polysora, assembly GCA_025617555.3. Classification (NCBI taxonomy): domain Eukaryota; kingdom Fungi; phylum Basidiomycota; class Pucciniomycetes; order Pucciniales; family Pucciniaceae; genus Puccinia; species Puccinia polysora. Next base: position 48,037,368 of record CM062623.1, read on the forward strand.
CAGAAGAAGAAAGTGGAACAGAAGAGATCAACTCTTGAAGAACTGGAAAGAGAATCAGATCAAAAGACATGATCAAGGAGGGGAAGAATCATTGCTGGAGTTAGAGTGTTCACACCCATGCCAAGAGTGCGCGTTTACAGATGTCTTGGGTTGAGAGAATAGCCTATCGTGAGGCAATTTTCAACACTCCCTGTGACTGGTAAGAGAATCATTGGAGGTTGTAAATATTTTCTTTTGTAAGGATTCAAGAGAACTAATAGAAGAAGCTTTTGTGAGAGAGTCGGCAACCATATCTTGACTAGAGATAAGATTTAGAGAGAACTTCTGATCTTTGAAGTCCTTGCGGAGACCTTTTGTATTTATGTCTATGTGTCTTGACTTTGAGTGAGAGCCAAATTTCTTAATCTTGTCATCTAGACCCTTGTTATTGATATACATCCTAGGCTTAGGTTCTGAGCTTTGATAGATCTCATTAATGAGATGTTTGATCCACTTGACCTCAAGGTAACAATCAAGCAATGCATTCAGTTCAGATTTGGTGGAAGAGTAGATAATGTTTCTTTTTTGGGTTGAGTTCAAAATAACCGGGCTTCTGTAATGGAAGAAAATGTATCCGGTTTGAGATTTTCAAAAGACGGGGTCATTTCCCCAGGTGGCATCACTGAAGCTTGAGAGGATGTCTTGTCCGGGATCATATTTGATGGTAAGCTTGAAGCGTTTAGTTGTTTTGAGGTACTTCCATACTTTCTTGACCTCTCTCCAATGACTCATACCAGGCTTTGCATTGAATCTGGCCAGACTAGAGACACAAAAAGATATGTCGGGTCTTGTATATTTAGAGATATGGTTGAGAAGTCCAATAGTGGATCGGTAGTTGATATTGAGCTGGCAGAATTCTGCATGATCAATATCTGAGGCAGGTTTGAGGTTCAGGTTTTGAGTTAGAGGAGACAGAACATCTTTGCAGGAAGATAGTCCAAGTTCTTCCAGTCCACAATTGATGTGGTTAGGTTGGCTTAGGAGAATTTGATCATCCTTGAATTCCATAGGCATTCCAAGTATTGTGTTGGGAGAATGGCAGGACAAGTTCTGAAATTGACTGAGAAAATTTAATTCAAAGGTGTTTGAGTTGCCCACGTGAATCAAGTTGTCCACATGGAAATAGAGTATTTTGTTTGTGTTGGTATTAAGATAGAGACAGGGGTCGCTGGTCAATTCTTGATACCCCTGAGACTTGATCAATAGCGTCAGAGTATTGTACCAATTCTTGGGAGATTGTTTTAAGCCATACAGAGATTTTTTTAATTTTAAGTAAGGAGACTTCCTACTCGACCCTTCTGGAGTTTTTATAATGACTTTTTATTCCAGGGGAGCGTGGAGAAAGGCACCCTTAACATCAAATTGGGTCAATTTCATCTTTTCCTTCAGCGCGTATAGGAGAGCTAGGCGCAGGGATCCAATCTTTCCAGTAGGTGCCCATGTTTCAATATAGTCAACCCCCAGAACTGGGTCAAAGCCCTGAACGCATAGGCAAGCTTTATATTTAACCAGTTCCCCATGACAATTTTCCTTCACCTTGAAAACCCAGGTTGTATTTAGAATGTTGTCGGGATTTCCGTAGTATTCTTCCCACACTTCTTGTGACTCAATGCCATCTAATTTTTCTTCTGCGGCCTTCTTCCACTTAGGCCATTCGGGACATTTGCGTGCGGATTTATAAGAAGGAGGTTCGTAGTAATGGTGGAAACTATACCTTTGTGGTTTCTTGATCTCGCGTCTGGGCCTTTGATATACCAAGGGATGCGGGGTTTCAGTTAGGGAAGGAGAGCGAGGAGGGTTCGGAACTGACAAGTCTGTAGAATCTGCAGCATCTGCCTCTTCACACTCAGATTCTGATTTGGTGAGACTCTCGTGCAATTCTTGGATAGTATATTGCTTTTCGGCAGATGAGAAATCAGATTTGTTAGATTCCAAGTTTGCTTGTGAGAAAAGATCAAGTCCAGGAGAATCAAGAAGAGGGAATTCGGAATTGTGATTCTTGAGAAACTGGAAATGTTTGGTTTAGACAACAGCACCAGATGAGTTTAATATGAGATAAGAATGGAAAATTGGATTGAACCCAAGTAAAATTCCTTCCAACCCTTTTTCATCAAATTTTCTTCCTCTCTGGAGACGGCTTCCCAAGTATATGACAGGTGATCCTACGGATTTCAAATATTTAGCCAGGAGGTTCTTTTTAAACATGAGTTCCCATGGGGAACAGTCATTACCTTCCCTTGGGATTTGATTTAACATGAAACAACAACTTTGGATTATTATATGCCAATATTTTTTGGGTAATAGAGAGGAAGAAAAGGTCGCGCGTGCTGATTCAACAATAGTTTGATTAGCTTGTTCAGATCGACCGTTATGTTGCGAGTGGTAGGGCTCAGAGGTGAGTAGCTTGATATGCTTAGACTTGGAAAAGTCGGTCAGCGTCTTGTTGGTAAATTCCGTTCCTTTATCTGAGAAGATTTCTGATGGATAATAGTTGAGTCTTTTATACTCTTTTTCTAGAATGTTGATTATGACATTGGGGGTTTCATCTTTAGATACCAATGGAAAGGCGGAGAGGTAGCCTGAAAAGTTGTCGACCAAAGTGAGGATGTACCAATGGCCTGCCTTCGATTGAGGGGTAATTTGACCGATTAGATGGAGATGGATCCTTTCGAGAGGTTTTGAGGACGGTGTTGAAGTGGCCAAAAAGGGTGATTTGGTGATTTTACTTCTTACGCAACTCTTGAATTGGAATCTATTTAATTCATCCTTAGAGAATCAATCTTTCAGGAGAGGCTTGAGTGTGGATACTGAGGCATGGCTGTACATCTTATGGAGGTCAGAAAAGGATTGGAGATTGTCAGAAGTGGGGTTGGAGAGTTGGTTTGAGAGGTTGACTGCTAGATTACTACCAGTGACTTGGGGTTTCTCAATAACAAACAGACTATCTCAAATCAGTCCTTTGAAAACCGTCTCTTTACCTCATTTTACAGTGAATCGATCTCTTTCTTATAAGAGGTTGCATCCCTTCTTTGCTAGGAGACCGGGACTAATTAGATTGACCACAATATCTGGGACGTACATGCATTCATCCAGGGTTATCACAGATTTGTTCCATTCAAGTTGGACCATACCAGTTCCCCAAACTTTCAGGTTAGCTTCAAGCTTGCCAGTCTTGATTTCCTCCGGCTTGTCCTGAAGGTTGATCAACGTGAAGTACTTTAAATTGTTTAATATGTGAATGTTTGCGCCGGAGTCCAGTAGAAGATTGGGAGTATTGTCTGCGTTGATCCAGAGGGTCAATAGTGCATGGTAATTAATTGTTGGGGCCTTTTTGGTTTTATTGTTCCATTCATTCTGCTGCTTGATCCACCATCCTGGTGCAATTTGAGGATGAAGATGAAAAAATGAAGTTTCAGGATGGGGAGCGTTGGGATTGTGGTAGCCTTTTCTACATCAAAGCCGGACCTTCTTATCCTCTCTTTCACTTCTGCTCTTTGTAGTCACCAGTGTAACATCTGACGTGGATTTGCCTACTTTAAGTTGTGCCTTTTGTTTTTTGTTGTACTGAATAAGATGATTAAAGACTACTTCTGCTGTCACCAACTTTTCTACATGCATGATTTGCTGTTTGAGGTTCTCAAGAATAGGGGGGAATTTAAACAACAGGAGATAGGCCAGTATGTCCTTGGGCAGTTTGATTCCCACATCTGCCATGCGTGTAAGTGCCTTTTTTGTGTCTGTAATGAAACTTTTGATTGCATGTTTGTTGAATGACGTGTGAAGAAATTGGTTGAAGACACGGGCTCTATTTGCAGTTTTGGATTAGGCAAACCTACGGGTGATCTCAGCCCAAAGTAACTTAGATGACAAAATGTTTGTCGTATTTACTACGTTGGCATGGCTGATGCTGTCAAGTTTAGAAAGGATGATGGCTTTTATTTCGCAATCTTGCTTTGTTGATAATTGACCCGAGTTCTTGGTTATGAAATCTTTGATTTCCTTGAGATTGAAGAGCATCAGCATTTTGTCTCGCCAGATGGAGTAGTTATCTTCATTGAGAGGAGGGATAGCATTGACCGAGGCTTTGAGAGCAACTTGGTGAAAATAGTCGTTGGCTCCGGCTGGTTTGTTCATTTTCGATTAGGTTGGGTTGTCTTTTGGCTTTTAACCGTGTTGAGTTGAATATTGATTTTTCATGAAACTAAAAAGCAGCGGCTAGAGACAGAGAGTCAGAAATAGAACAAAATCATAGACAAAACGTTGGAAGAGGAAAGTGAACACAAAAGGGACCAACAGTTGAGGCTATAATCAGAGTCAGAAGAACATGAACAGTGAGAGAGGAGGTGAGAGATGGAGAGATAGGCAGGCAGTGGAAATTGATGAGGCGTAAGAGTCAGAATTGTTGATCTTGAGAAATCAAGATGATGGTCTCTTACCAGACAAGAGTTTGGAGGTTATGAGATCAAGTAGTATGTGGTATTGATCGCGTAGTTGATGTGAGGGATAAGATCAATAGAGCACTGGAAAGGGGATGGTAAGAAAAGAGAAGAATCGAGAAGACAGCAAGAATTGAGAAAATATAACAGAAGAAGAAAGTGGAACAGAAGAGATCAACGCTCGAAGAACTGGAAAGAGAATCAGATCAAAAGACATGGTCAAGGAGGGTAAGAATCATTGCTGGAGTTACAGTTTTCCCACCCATGCCAAGAGTGCGCGTCTACAGATGTATCAGGTCAAGAGCATAGCCTATTGTAGTATGTGGTATTGATCGCGTAGTTGATGTGAGGGATAAGATTGATAGAGAACAGGAAAGGGGATGGTAAGAAAAGAGAAGAATCGAGAAGACAGCAAGAATTGAGAAAATATAACAGAAGAAGAAAGTGGAACAGAAGAGATCAACGCTCGAAGAACTGGAAAGAGAATCAGATCAAAAGACATGGTCAAGGAGGGTAAGAATCATTGCTGGAGTTAAAGTTTTCCCACCCATGCCAAGAGTGCGCGTCTACAGATGTCTCAGGTCAAGAGCATAGCCTATTGTGAGGCAATTTTCAACAATGAGGAAATTGGAGAAGTGATACCAAAAAAGAAATTCTGATTTTTTTTTTTTTTGAATGACACCTAAATGAAATAATTGTAAAAATTTTTGAATTTTCCGCATCTGGTCCAGGCTGTCCAGATTTGGTCACCACACCGGTGTTGCGTACACGGCTTTTCAGGGTACGCTGAAAGGGCACGGCTTTTCAGGGTACGCTGACAGGGTAGCAGTGCTGCGGCTCAGCTGCGCTCTGGTTTATTGGTTTCCCCGGCTGCATGTGGGAATTGTAACAAATCACATTTCCACTCGTAACTCCTCCAAATCACATAATTCTTAGATTCTGTCACAAATTCACTGTGAAACATATATGTGGGGTTTCATGTGAAATATTAAAATTTCCGAAATCCCAAGTCCGTGTTTCTTTCCAAATCTTCATAATTTATTTAAAAATATAATCAGTAGGAGTTTGAGGTAGGTTTCAGTGAGTGACCCTATCTTAATTTTCATATAGATTCATAATTTGAAATAATATTTCTAACATTATTTCTCCTTTAATAATTTTTATTTATTTGTTTTTATTTATGTTATTCTGTTACTTTTGCAGCTTGCTCTGCAATGGTAGAAAGTTGATACATAGTGATTTAATCAATCCAAGTTAAGCCAAATTACAGAACTAGCACTGAAAGGGTCATATTTCAACCTCCACTGAGGATGAATATCTTTGGTTACCATGGATCCTCTGAATGCTAGACAGTTGCCTATTTGGTGGTAGCAGGGAAAACCCATAGTTTTGGAGTATTACTTGGTGCAAACTTTGCCATCATGATCATTTTTGAACTGCTCAAATTGTTCCCTAATAAGCTGAATTGCCACTAAAGACAATTTGTATCCCAATGGTAACAGTTCAGGTGGGAGAACTGTCCCTAACTTAATTTGAGAGTTGTGTAGTGATGCATGAACCAATTTAATTTGATTTGAAAATTTTCCGTCAAGGTTTTTTGAAAAATCCAACATGTTTCCCAAAGAGTTTGCAAGGAATTTTTTGAGAGTGGCATGGGACCCTTCAACCCAAGAAGTTTTTTTGTTCCCAAAATTTGGTTTTATACAATTCCACGCTGTTACAAACGTCTCTTTGATATGTAAAATTTTATTTTCAATATACTCAAGCACATCCTCATAGTCTTTCAAGAAACAATATACAAGTCAAAAGGTCAGTACCCAAAAATAGGAAGAATAAGAAGCAGTGATTTGGACCTACTCTTAGTTTGGCATCATTCAACTCCGCCTCCTCCTTGGTCTTTGAGGCCCCTTACTTTGCACATAGAGTCATAAAGCTTTTCCATCCTTCAACTTCATTAAAAAAGCACCCTTTACAGTTTCCTTGTATGTTTTTAGAAAATTTCCAAGTGCAACATTTTCTTGATGACTCTGGGAAACTAGATTCAATTGAAAAAATTAGGGCTTTTTCATGGTCCGTCACAAAGACTTTTGAGAGTCTCTCAGGATCATAAGCCAAATACTTTAATGAATTTACAGACAGACTGTAGAACTCAAATGTTTCTTTTGTTATGGAAACAAGAGCTTTTTTGAAAGTTTTCCAGTTGGATGTCATTTCTACAATATGCAATAGTGGGATTTTGTACTTATTTGTTTTATAAGTACAATACAACATAGCAATATGTTGAAATTTTTTGGAAAGCTTGAATTAATCTGGGTGGGCCAAGAATAGGGCCTCCAAGTGACACTCTCCACTGAATTTTGACCAATGAATCAAACTTTATTCTTCAACCTTTTTGTATAGTACATTCACCCTTCAGGTCTTCAAGTGTTACCTTCTGCTTAGTGTTATAGATTGTTCCATCATCAACATAATTGCTGCCATCAATCTTGCTCTATTTTTTATTAAGTTTTAACTTTTTGAGCCCATCATTCATGCCTTCTATTAGATTGTCTAAGGCTACCCCAGTGATTCTCCTCAGTTGAGGATGCACAGAGGGATGTTCTGATGGTTGATGGTTATTATGATTTTCTTTTTAGGAGAGTTTCAACAAGGGGTCTGCCTTTTTGCAACTTTCATGGATAAAAAACTTGTACCCAACTTTCCTTGTGTGAGTTTTTCTAGACCGTTTGGTAAGAAGACTTCCTGAATAGGAACAATGTCAATCACAGGCCAAATCCACATATTTATCTTTCTTTGAGTTAAAAACCTTCAGACTGTAAAAATGCTTCATAGCCCATGTTTGACAATAGTTTTTCGCCTCTTCCCTAGTAGGAAAGGCTCTCACGGGAGGTGGGTCAAGTGGATCAAGTGAAAATTCCTTGGTTATTATCATACTTTCATAGGTGTTGTAGTTTCATAATTTCACAGTTTCATAATCAAAATACCTCAGTTAGTTTCAATCAAATTAAATCAGGCAAAGACCCCAGTGACATAAAATGTTCCTCACCACCAGAGGTCAAATCCAACTGTGAAAATTGTTTTCCTCAATTGTACCCTAGAAAACGATGCAATTGGGGCTTCCAATGTTTCATTACCCAAATCCTTTTTTCCCAATGCTTTGTTAATGGTACTATTGATGGAGTCCTTCAACGCAGACATTTCACCATGAGGGCTTGCCATTGTTCCCATCATGCAAAAAAAGTGCAATGCTACTTCAGCATTTAATCCAACTTTAAAATGATCAACTGCAAATTTTGCTAACTTTTGAGTTGAGAGAAATGTTTCAAATTTCACTTTAATATCTAGGATACTTCAATTGATTTCACTTTGATTTCACTTTAATTTTGCTTTGGTATTGCTAGGTGTTGTCCAACTGTCCCACATAGTATATGTTGTTCCAAATTTGAGTTGAGGGAACCCAAGTGTTGTCCAGGGGGTGGCCAAAATTTTGGCACAACTTCCAGGGGGTTGCGCACCCCTGAAAACTGCAGACTCAAGCTGTGTACAGGGGTACAAGGCTCAAAATTGCCTTTTTGGGGGACAAACCGCTCCTATACAACCCACCGGGGGTCGCGCATGTTTGGAACAGCCCTTTGTAGTTTTCTATGGGCCCCCAAGGCTCAAATGGGCTGTTTAGGGCCCTAAACAACTACCACACAGTTGGAGCCGTGAATTTATCATCACCCTCACATTTATTTCTCCATTGAAGGAACTAGAAATAACTGGCATTTCATGGACAGATCTAATTTGTTTTCAAATAAAATTGAATATATCAATTCTTAGTTCCTCTCTTTTTATTTAAATTAGGTTGAGAAAAATTACAAAAAATTTTTTCTCAGGAAAGGGATGGTGAAAATGAATTTCTTTGGTAAAACCTCAGATACCTACAAATAGAGTGATGATAAATTCACAACTCAAATGAGGCTTGTACCCAACTCATTTGAGCCGTTTGTGATGCTAACCATCTGCATTCAAGCAGTGTAGCCTCCACAAGACTCAAGTGTAGTCATGCGGCACCCAAAGGATGGTCCAGTGTCATTTGGCACAAGTCCCAACCACACTTGAGTTGTGTGGGGCTCTACAAAACTCAAATTTACTTGCGTGTAAAAGTCTTGTGGGCCAAAAAAATAAATAAATAAATAAGTCAAAAAATAAAATAAATAAAAATATAATAAATACAGAAATCAACCAAAAAATTGAAAAATGAGGATTTTTTGGTTAAAAAAAATGAAAAAAATAAGAAATAAAATAAAAATAACCAAAAATAAATAAAAAACAAAAACAAAAAAAAAACTGAAGACAACCAAAAAAACAAAAATTAAATAAACACTGAAAGAGTCTATGGAGCAGCCCTAAAGTATAAGTGCCAAAAAAATACAAGTTAGAACTGACAGGCCCTAAAGTAAAAACACCAAAAAAATACAAGTTCAACTTGTGTTTAGATGATCCCATCACAATAAGTAAAAATACTCCTTATGATGGGATCAGCCCAACACAATTTGAACTGACATAACAATAAAATCTCATTCAAAACACTCATCATAATGATTTTAACTCAAAACACTCAACATAATCATGTTAACAATGTGATAACCCTTTATATTAATAGAATTAAAATATTAGCATCAGAACCCAAACCCAAATCATGAAATTCATCTATAAATTGGAATACAACTCAAGTTGATCTTTGAGGTGATCAACCAAACCAAAGGCTTTTTTAGAAATCATGGAATGTGGTTTTGGAACTATGGGCAGGATTTGAATCAAATCTCCCTTAAGTACAAGCTGGACCCAATTATTATTGTTAAAAAAGAAAATTGAAATAGGATCTTATTGTTCTTTTACACCCATTTTCATAGGAGTAAAATTACAACATTAATCCAATGAAATGAAACATATTGGTCTACAATAGGTATCAGCTATTATTTTAGCCATATTTTAAGACTAAAAGAAAACAGCTATTGATTCAGAAAATTATTGTACAGACTTATTATAACTTTACAAGGGCAGGAAATTAAAAAAAACCTTAACTTTCTAATACTCTAAATGAGTACAATTGATACTAAATCCCCCTTCAAGAACTTCCAGAGATTTATCCCATTATCCCAAAGCATTCTTTAAAACAGATGTTTGTGAGGGTTTGACCTTGGTAGTGTAGCTTTACCTGAAGGAGGAGGAAACAAGGGGTGGTTCTAGTGGGTGACTACAACTGCATTGGAACCAAAAATAAATTTATTTAATAATAATTGCACATTTCTAAGTCCTTCTATTTTTTTCATAATTATCATTTAATTATTTTTTATTATTTATTTATTTTGAATTGTTTGTTATTCATTTATTATTTCTTATTCATTTCTTATTTATTACTTATTTATTATTTATAATATATAATTTATTATTTATTATTTATTCCTAATTACTTATTGCTTATAATTTATTACTTATTATTTATTTTTTTTCATTATTTATTATTTATCATTTATCATTTATCATTTATTATTTATTATTTATTATTTATTATTTATTATTTATTATTTATTATTTATTATTTATTATTTATTATTTATTATTTATTATTTATTATTTATTATTTATTATTTATTATTTATTATTTATTATTTATTATTTATTATTTATTATTTATTATTTATTATTTATTATTTATTATTTATTATTTATTATTTATTATTTATTATTTATTATTTATTATTTATTATTTATTATTTATTATTTATTATTTATTATTTATTATTTATTATTTATTATTTATTATTTATTATTTATTATTTATTATTTATTATTTATTATTTATTATTTATTATTTATTATTTATTATTTATTATTTATTATTTATTTATTATTTATTATTTATTATTTATTATTTATTATTTATTATTTATTATTTATTATTTATTATTTATTATTTATTATTTATTATTTATTATTTATTATTTATTATTTATTATTTATTATTTATTATTTATTATTTATTATTTATTATTTATTATTTATTATTTATTATTTATTATTTATTATTTATTATTTATTATTTATTATTTATTATTTATTATTTATTATTTATTATTTATTATTTATTATTTATTATTTATTATTTATTATTTATTATTTATTATTTATTATTTATTATTTATTATTTATTATTTATTATTCATTATTTATTATTCATTATTCATTATTCATTATTCATTATTTATTATTTATTATTTATTATTTATTATTTATTATTTATTATTTATTATTTATTATTTATTATTTATTATTTATTATTTATTATTTATTATTTATTATTTATTATTTATTATTTATTATTTATTATTTATTATTTATTATTTATCATTTATTATTTATTATTTATTATTTATTATTTATTATTTATTATTTATTATTTATTATTTATTATTTATTATTTATTATTTATTATTTATTATTTATTATTTATTATTTATTATTTATTATTTATTATTTATTATTTATTATTTATTATTTATTATTTATTATTTATTATTTATTATTTATTATTTACTATTTATTATTTATTATTTATTATTTATTATTTATTATTTATTATTTATTATTAATTAGGGTGTATTCAATTTAATCAATGCCCCCACTTTTTAATGGCAAGTATCAAACCAAATCTGCCATTTCAAACCCTCCATTAAAAATCAAAAAAAAATGAACTTATTTCACTTCAGATGTGTCAAAGTTACCTGAAAATGAATGGTTTTACTCAAATAAATATTTTGAATTATTCCACTGCCCCAACCCATCATTCCAAATCATCCCCCCTGGTTTAAGCCTCCTACCTCATTGGAAAAGTTCTACCTCTAACCTCCTCCAAAAATTTGATTCATCACTCTTCATCTCTTCATCCCTATCCTCATAGCATCATTACTGTCATTTCTTAATCACTCTCATCAATTTCTCACCTAATCACTTCATCACTCTCATTTCTTCATCACTCTCATCAATTTATCACACATTATTGCTTTCATCACATCCATTGTCTCATAACCAAATTGCTTCATACCCTCTTTCTTCTCATTCAAACTCTCATTGCTCCATTGATTTATCAGTTCATCCCCGCTTTCAAAAAATCCCTTCATCAATTTATTGCTTAATTGCTTCATCCCTTTGTTCCTGTTACTTTTTTTAAATGGCCTTTCAGCAATCCTCCCCCCGCGATTCCACTAAAAAATCAAATGGACCAAAGCAAACATCCCCAAGAAACTTAAAATTCAACAATCCTCCCCCATAAGCTTCCAAGGGCTAAAGAAAGCTCAAGAGAGCTGAAACCATAATCTTGGTAAATTGGCTCAATATTCCCTGCAACTATGACGCTTTCTTTGTATCCAACAATGAAACATGAGTTGGTCAACCTCCATCCTCTAAGGTCAATGGTTCCCTCTTGATGTCCAATGAACTGAAGAATACAAACAAAGGTATGCTGGATATTTCATCCAAACAGATGCGGAAACAATTGAAGAACTATCAAACCAAGTACAAAAAAGCCACTCAATTTCAATCTCCAGTGGCTTTGATATCACTGGCTCCAATGAAGCAAAGGGAATCAACTTGTTTTTTGATAATTTGGACTCTGTTTGTGCTTTTTATATTCAAATGGATGGAATATTTGGAAAGAAGTTCAATATAACCCCTTTAGACGCTTTTGATGCCCAAAAATCAGATTCAGTTAATTCTGAGGACCTGGCTGTGGATTATCAGCCTATAAATGATGATCCCAATGTAACCTATGAGTGTCCCCAATCTGATGTGGAGGAGAATATTCCAAAAGAACCAGCTGCAATAATGTCTACATCAGCATTGATAAACAATTCAAACCCTTCCCTGTACCCCTCACTTTCTCCTTTGTATTGCTGTCTGCCTGTAGTGGAAGAAATTAACAACTTGGCCAATGAGAAGCAAGTTATTCCTGTATTGCCACTACCATTAAAATCTGCTCAAGTAAGGAACCAAGTTCTTTTCTCTTCTGGCTGGTCAATCCTGACTAATTTAGATTTTAGAAAAACAGGCTCATCTGTTCCTGAATGGCCAAATACTCAAGCCAATGGGGCCTCCACGTCCCCTTTAAATGAGAGCAAAGATTTTCCCACACAAACCTCCTCTGCAAAGGGAAATCAAAAGGCCTCCAATTCCGTCAACCTCAACCCCAATAGTCATCATAAGAGGAGAAAGACTTCAAATTCTTTTTCATTTGAGGATATCATGGAGAAGAGAGATTCAATTAATTGAATTGATTGATTGTCCTTGCTTTCAAAATCAAGCTAATTCCTATTCCACTCCAAAAAACAGTTGAATCACAAAATGAATCTGAAAAACTTTAATTTGAAAAGGAGAAGTGGGATTTTCAAATTGCTATGGATTTTCAAAAGCAGAAAGCTGATAGTTTGGCTCATCAACAAAAGTTAGATTCTGAGTGTCAAATGAAACAGGCTGAGCTGCACCTTCAAAAAGACAAAAAGGAGAAGGATCAAGAGGAGGAATGACTCCAAAAGGAGAGGGAAAAGGTAGCCACAGAAAAAAAAGATAGGTTATTGGTATCCATGGAATTTATTTTTAGAAGTAGAACTGTTGATTAAATAAAGGAAATTACTCCATTGCTTGGCTTGTCAAATTTCTTTGATTAAAATTTTAAAAATAAAAACAAAAAAATATTTTCAAATAAACCAATGTTTGAGCCTATTTTTAACCTCACCAATGAAAAATTTTTTTTCATTTTTGTTTGAATTTTTTGTCTAGAAGATATTTGAATTCTTTTCAGTTCCTTCCATGTGTTCAGATTTTTTTTGTCAATTTGCAAAATCATAGCCATCCAAGTATGGTTGGAAGTCTTTACAGCAGGAAATGTGCGATGCTTGTAATTGTTTTCTGCCCAAACCATTCTTACAATAACTTTTTCTTTGAAATAAATTTCAAATCCCTGGTTTGAAACACAATTTTTGGTTGGAACAACAAGTAGAAAGTAATAGGAAGAGATTTCACCTTTGTCAATTTGTGTAGAATTGTAAAAGAAATCAGAAGTGAAGGTGATGTTGGGGGCGCAGTCAAAAGGAAGGATCTCGGACCCATATTCCAATGAAGATAAAGAGGGGATATTGTTTTCCAGAATGGTTTTTGCTTGAAATTGTGTGCCATTCTAGCTAATTTTCCAAGCATTTGTCCTAAAATTTGTGATATTTTCTCAGACCTAAGGTTCAAAAATTTAAATTCCTGGGGGGAATATTGAATAGCTGCACTCTTCAAATAGCATCCAAATTTTTGGAAGGGTGCATCAATTTTTGCCATCCAATTTCCCACATTTTCCCACCCCAAGATCTTGAGGGAGAAACCATGTTGACAAACCATTTGGATTTTTAAAGGAATTTTGTGACAGAGTTGATGTACTTCTTATCTTTCTTGAGGATTTTATTCAATGGGAAAAAATTGATTATTGCAACCAGACAGGTGCAATTGGAACAATCATGAACTGCCACTTTTCCCCGAGCTGAAGAAATTTAATTTTTCAATTTTCTGTTTGGCTTTTCCAAAATCTTCAGGGGATGGTTTTCAAGTTTTCTTTTTGGCAGCAATAGCAGGTTGCAAATCCAAAGGTTGCAATTTTTATTGAGAGCAAACCACCTTTTCATTCAACCCATCTTCATTTACTTCCAAAGATATCTCAGAATCTCTCCTTTGGGCCCTCTGCTTGCCACCTCTGTTTATGATTTTCAAACAATCTCCTTCCATCTTGATCCCTACCGCGCACCTACTGTGCTTGGGGTGAGGATCAAGAAGAAATTTATCTGGTTTTATAACATTTTGAGTGCAGTGGGAGAAGCATTGGAAGCCCAGAAAAGGGGCCGGTTCAGCATAAAAAGGGGTTAAAATGGGGTTGTATTGCATGGAATCCAAAAAAACAAAACAAAACCAAAAAAGGGCATTAGTTTTTTCACGGGTGCTACCCTTAAACTTGCGGGTGTACCACGTCCCCACAACCTCCAGTATACATGGACAAATCCTTGTTTACAAGGGTTTTTCAAGAAATTTGTTTTTTGAAAAGTTAACACAGAAAGCCTGTACATAGGTTTCCTAAAACCTTATGGCTAATCTTTTAATATTTTGGGACCAGTTCAAACCCTTCAAAAATCCAGTCAGAAAATTAACAAAATCCAAAAAAAAAAACTCATTTTTGGAGCTATTCCTTTGGCTTTTGCCTTAATTTTTTTGGCACTTTCAACTGTCACAATATTTACCAATCAGCTGAAGAGATTTAAAATATGTTTTTTGAGATTTTTTTGGATGTATCCTTGGCCTCCAATAATTGGATCCAACATAAAAACACTTCAAAATAACATAACCTTTTCAAGATGTTTTTTCACTTCTTGAATCAATGTTTCTCGCAATTTTTTTTGGCAAAACTTAAAATTAACATCCAAAAATTGAATTAAAAATTTGGATGAGCTTTCATTATAGGTTTTACCCCACCAAATATTCATCACAATGAAAATAATTGAAAATAAAAAGGGTGGTCTTTCCTTATTTCTGCATTCTTTGTTTTCTTTATGTATGAGAATTTGAATTATTTAACATTCAAAGATTGCAACAGCTCTTTCCAGGTTTTTTAATATATTTTTTTCTTAATTATTGAAGCACTATTTGTGCCCGAAAACCAAATCCAAAAAGTAGGGCAAACAACCCCCCTCTGGGCTGGGGTCTGCTTTTTTGAGCCCTCCATGCATAAAACCCTAACCATTCATATTAAATATGAGTTGAAACTTTTTCCAGGCCATTTTGGAGCACTTTCATCCTCCCATAATCCATAAAAGAAACCTCCTCCACCCACCCCACTCATCACCCCCCATTGTCACACCAGACCAAACCACACCACACCAGACCAAACCACACCACACCACACCATACCACTCCACTCCTGTGTTGTGTTGTTTTGTTTTGTTTTGTTTTGTGTTGTGTTGTGTTTTGTTGTGTTGTGTTGTGTTGTGTTGTGTTGTGTTGTGTTGTGTTGTGTTGTGTTGTGTTGTGTTGTGTTGTGTTGTGTTGTGTTGTGTTGTTTTGTGTTGTGTTGTTTTGTGTTGTGTTGTGGTACGGTGTGGTGTGTTTTGGTATGGTGTGGTGTGGTGTGGTATGGTGTGGTTTGGTAATGGGGGGAGTGGACTGGCATGGTGTGGTCTGATATGGTCTGGTGTGGTGTGGTGATGGGGGGTGTTGGGTAGGGGTGGGTAGGTGTAGGAGGTTTCTCTTATGGATGATGGGAGGATGGGAGCGCTCCAAAATGGCGCGGAAAAATTTAAAACTCATATTGAATAGGAATGGTTAGGGTTTTATGCATGGAGGGATCAAAAAAGCGGTTCCCAGCCCAGAGGGGGGTTGTTACCCTCCTTTTTGGATTTGGTTTTTAGGGCACAAATAGTGCTTCAAAAATTAAGCAAAAAAATATATTCAAAAACCTGGAAAGGCCTGTTGCAATTTTCAAAGGTTAAATATTTCAAATTTTCATACATGAACACAACAAAGAATGCAGAAATAAGAAAATACAACCCCTTTTATTTTCAATTACTTTCATTTTAATGAATATTGGGTGGGGTAAAAACTATAATTAAAGCTCAGCCAAATTTTCCATTCAATTTGCAGATTTTAATCTTAAGTTTTGCCGAAAAAAAATGAGAGAAACATTGATTCAAGAAGTGAAAAAAAGAAATCTTGAAAAGGGTATGTTATTTTGAAGTGTTTATATGTTGTATCCAATTTTATGAGGCCATGGATACATCCAAAAAATCTCAAAAAAATATTTTAAAGCTATTCAGCTGATTGATGAATATTGTAAGATCTCAAAGTGCCAGAAAAACCTAAACCAAAAGCCAAAGGAATAGCTCCAAAAATGAGTTTTTCTTCTTTTGGATTTTGTTAATTTTTTGACCAGATTTTTCAAGGGGTTTAACTGGTCTCAAAATTATAAAAGATTGGCCCTAAGGATTCAAGACACTTATCTAAAGGCCTGCTGTGTTGGACTGTCAAAAAAAAGTTCTTGAAATGCCCTTGTAAACAAGGATTTTTCCGTGTATACTGGACCTTGGGGGGATGTAGTACCCCCATGAGTTTAAGGGTAGCACCCATGAAAAAAACAATGCCTACAAAGAAAAAAAAACATAGGTAAGTTATAATCAAGGTAGATGATAAACAAACAAAAAAAACAATACAGGTCAAAGGTGAAACCCAAAAAAAAATGTCAGCTTCATCTGACGACAATGACTAGGAGAAGGAGGAGGGGGGGGGAGCTGACCTGTGATTTATCACAAATCAATTGAGGAATTGATTGAAAATTGATTGCTCAATCAATGTAAAATCAATTTCTCAATCAATGGCAACCCAATTGAGCAATTGGTTGCAAATAGGTTGAGCAATTGATTGCAAATTCATTGCGCAATCAATTTGAAAATGATTGTACAATCAGTTTGCAATTGATTGCACAATCAGTTTTCAATTGATTGCACAATCAGTTTTCAATTGATTGCACAATCAGTTTTCAATTGATTGCACAATCAGTTTTCAATTGATTGCACAATCAGTTTTCAATTGATTGCAAAATCAGTTTTACATTGATTGTACAATCAGTTTTCAGTTGATTGCACAATCAGTTTTCAATTGATTGCACAATCAGTTTTCAATTGATTGCACAATCAGTGTTCAATTGATTGCACAATAAATTTGCAATTGATTACACAATCATTTGCAATTGATTTAGAAATTTGTTTTCAATTGATTGCACAATAAATTTTCAATCAATCAGGAGGGGAAGGGAGAGGAGGAAGAGGAGGAGGAGGAGGAGGAGGAGGGGAGGGGCTCACCTGACGGATTGAGCCAGGCAGTCAGGGGGGGGCCTAAATGTTGATTGATCAAAGGATCAGCAACTGGTGAGGGGCAGGAAGAGGAAGAAGGGGGAGGGGGATTACCAGGGTTTCCAACCAAAGGAGGAGGTGAGGCAGTGATTGAGGTGTTGAGGTGAGGTGAGGTGGTGGTGGTGGGTGAGGTGGTGGTGGTGGGTGAGGTGGAGGTGGTTGGTGAGGTGGAGGTGGTTGGTGAGGTGGTGGTGATTGTGAGCTAGTGGTTGTGGGTGATGTGGAGGTGGTGGGTGAAGTTGTTTGGTGAGGAGGATGAAGCAGTGGACCGGTGAAGGTGGACCAGTGGTTTGGTGGGGCGAGGTGGCTGTTTTGGAATTTTTGATTTTTTTTCAAAGTCCACCAAAAAAAAAAAAAAAAAATAAAAGTCAGCCTTGTATTCTTGGTTGAACAACCAAAACCAAAAAAATTCTGTGATTTGATATTTCACCTATTTAAAAACCAAATGCTCCTCATCCAAGTGAGGAAGTGTGAGGTTTAGAATCCATTCTGTCATTGCAGAAGGTGAGGTAGAAGATGAGACCGGATGACATGAGGAGGATTGGGGATATATTCTTCAAATACTTTGTCCCATTTATCTTTGATGTTTTCAAGAAGTTTTTGAAGGATTACACAACTTATAATCTATTTGATCAGGATCTTCATGTCCTTGTAATTTTGAGGCTTGTTTTGCATCTCCTGTAAGCTGGCCCATCTTACTTTCAGGATTACTATGGCATTCTCAATCCAAACCTGTGATTGAGCCAGATGATAGTTGAAATAAGTTTTGATTTGATCATTGCATGAAAAATTGTGGTACGCTGGAACCACATATTTCTCACTAGCATGCGTTGAATTGGCCGGAAGGTATTGATCTTGGTGAGAGTAGTTATCTGGTTTTTGGGCAATCCACATCCAATTGAAAGCATATGGACCATGAAAAGAGCCTGGAAGGCATGCATGGAGGGATATGAACTTCTTTTTTTATCACAAACAAGTTGTAGTGACAGAGAGTGTCTATACAAACATACAAAAAATATATGGTCATTGTTTTATGAAATTTTTTATCAAAGGCTTTGGGAAAAAATGAATTGATTGCCTTTTTCCAATGAAAATATTTTTTGCCATCTAGTTTGGGTTTTTGACTTGAGGGGATAGTGTTTCCATCAACAAAACAAATGCAATCAGGAAATCCTTCAGTCTGCATTACTTTAGATATCTCCTTGCATTCTTCTTTGGTTGTGCAACAAAGGACCAAGGGACAGAAAGATAGGATAGTAATCATGAATCTTTTGGTGCAAACTCAATGAATGCATAAATTACCAAGAATAGATTTTCTAATTGATGAATGGCTGCTCCATTTCCATTTGAACCCAATCTACAAAGAGAAACTTATAGTTGGATAGATGTATTTCATTGAGGATTCCAAGAATTTTTCTGGAATATGTGATTGTCTTCAATCATCTCCAAAAGTTTCATGAATGAAGGAAATGAATTTTAGATCATTTGCTGGAAGCTTAATTTAGGTAGTAGGTGAAGCTTTTGCCTTTCATACATAGGGTTGTGGAGAGTGTGTCTTCTTGGAACCATGTATCACTTTTCCAATAGATAATTCAAAGCTAACCCAGTTTATTTCAAATTTGAGTCTGAATTAGATTCAAATAATAAAACAAGTTCAGTCAGCTTTTTTATGTTTTCAACTTGCTTCCTGGAAGTTTGATGTGACATGTTAGGAAAGATTGTGATGTGATTTGGGGTGATGAGATGATTATGGGATGGGTGTGATGTGATGGAGATGTGAATCAATGGAGATGACAAGCAATGAAAGTGTGAAGCAATGGAGATGAGCAGCAATGGTGATGAGATGTGTGTGGTGTGTATGGATTTGCTGAGGTGGAAGTGTGGATGGGTGTCTTGCATACAATGGATGGTGGATGGATGATAATGGGGGGTTTGATGTTTGAAACCCAACATTTTGAAATACACCAGTTAAGGGGTATGTGTATTTCAGAAACCTGCCATTCAAAATGGAAAGTTTTTTCAAAAAAATGGGGGATTTCTAATGGAAGTTTTCCTAACTCTGAAACACCCTAATAAGGAGTAAGGGTGTATCAATGTTAGCAAAACTCCATTAGAAAACCGCCATTTCTTTTGACCAAACCTGCCATTTTTAATGGGGGGTTTCTGGAATACACATACCCCCTAACTGTTTTATTTCAAAAAGGCAGTTTTCATGAAAATGGCAGGTTTCAAACCTCAAACCCACCATTAAACCAGCCATTCATGCATCATTGTTCATCCACCATCCATCACATCCAAAACACTCATCCACGCCTCCACCTCAGCAAATTCATACTGATCCCATTGCCATTGCATCACACACATCTCATCTCCATTGCATCTCATCTCCATCACTTCACATTCACATCTCCATCTTCATTGCATCACCATCTTTCTGAACATGTCCAATCAAACTTCCCAGAAGCAAGTTGAAAATGCAGAAAAGCTGACTGAACTTTTGTTACTATTTGACTCCCATTCAGACTCTGATTCAGAATTTGATTTGAAATCAACTTGGTTGGCTTTGAATTCTCTATTAGAAAAGGGATACATGGTTCCAAGAAGAAAAAATCCCCTATTCCCAATCATCCTCAAGTCATCCCTGTCTCATCTGGTCCCTTATCTTTTTCCATCAGAGAGTGTATTCTACCCCTTACACGTTCTCACTTCAATGATTAGCATTTTGTTTAAAAATAGTTAAAAAAATCACATCATTTTTTTTGGTTTTGGTTGTTCAACCAAGAATCCTAGGCTGACTTTTTTTTTTTTTCTGTGTGGACTTCAACAAAACCAAACCAAAACTTCAAAACCACCCACCCACATCCCCTCCTCCTCCTCCTCCTCCTCCTTCACCTCACCAATTACCTCCCTTCCTCCTCCTCACCCTCCCTCACCAATCACATCCCCTCCTCCTCCTCACTGATCACCTCCTGTCCTCCTTTGGTGGCACCCCAGGTAAGCTCCCCCCCCCCTCCTCCTCATCCTCCTTTTCACTCCCCTTCACCCACACTTGCTGACTTCTCCACCTCACCCAGCACCCATTCCTTCCTCCTCCTCACCCATCAACTCCCCTCCTCCCATTGTTGGTACCCCAGGTAAGCTCCACCCCCCCCCCCATCCTCCTCATCCTCCTTTTCCCTGCCACTCTTGCTGACTTGGCCCCTCCCTCCTCTTCCCCCCCCTTGCTTCCCTAGCTTGCTCCCTGCCCCCCAACCCCCATCTTGCTTGCTGTTGGCCCCACCATCTCTTGGTCAATGCCTGCCACCCACCCTCTTGGTTTCTGCCCGCCCCCCCCTCTCCCTCCTGCCCAGCTGACCAAGCAACCCCTCCTCTCCCTCCTGCCTGGTCAACCAAGCACCCTCCACCCAGAAACCTCCTTGCCAACCAAGCAACCAAGCCCCCCCACCTCTTTCCCGGCTGACCAACAACCAAGCCCCCCCACCTCTTTCCCGGCTGACCAACAACCAAGCCCCCCCACCTCTTTCCCGGCTGACCAATAACCACCTGGCCAACCAAGCAACCAAGCTGCTCCCACCACCAGCCTGGCCATCCAAGACCCCCCTGCTCTCCGCCCTGCCTGGCCAACCAAGCCCCCCCAACTTCAGCCCGGCAAACAAAGCTCCTCCTACCTTCGGCCCGGCCAACCAAGCCCCCCTACGACCAGCCTGGCCAGCCCAGCTGTCAGCTTGCTACTATTGCAGAGCAAGCTGCAAAAGTAACAAAAATAACATAATAATAATAATAATATAATTAACCTAAGAAGGAGTAGGAAATACAGAAAAAGTTAGGTGGGGTCACTCACTGACCCCACCCTTGAAATCCAACTCCTTATATTTTTGAATAATTAAGGAAAGAAAGACCAAAATACTACGGCTCCACTATTGAGTTTTTGGTGAATTAAATATTTCACCAACATTGTCACGTATAGGTTTCACACCTAAAATTCAGTCAGAATTGAGGTGTTGTGTATATTTTAGGAGTTACAGGCAGAAATGTGTTTTGTCACAATTCCTGCACGCAGCCGCGGAAGCCAATGCACCCGCGCGCAGCTGATATACAGCCCTGTCACTTTGTCAAGGTTGTGTAAGCAGCCCCGGGCCTCTGACAAGTACGCAGCCATGGGACTACGGGTTGACAGAGTGACAGGCGTCCTGAGAGTCTCAGGTACCGCGTAAACATGCTACAACCTACACGGGAACATTCTACATATGTAATAAATGTTCCCGTGGATAGTAGATAGTCTAAAAATATATGATATTATATAAAAATACTTAAATAATCCTTATACGTATTTTTTATTTAATATAATTCAAAGTACCAAGAATGTCGAAAATAAGACAATGACAACTTCTAAAAATATATTAAAATACTTTGATATAATTTTATGCAAATTTCTAGACATCAATATTTTCGTGACATACTAAGAAAACTAATGATGTAAAAACATTACATGAATTCCCATGACTTATATTTTTAAGTAATTATCTTAGTAAATCAACTGGAACTCAAAGAAAAGGATTAAAATCAATGTCATGACTTTTACTCCAGATATATAATACATAATGAGAACTTACCTGACATCAAGATTTCCGTAGAAATGTCTATTTATATAGTTATTAAATTACTTGGAACATTTACTAAGTATAATTAATTAAATAATACATAAATAGGACAGATTAGTGTTATTCACACGTCCTAATGTCTATTATGAAGTAGAATGATTCCCATACCCTGAGGAATTAGATGCTACCCGTGCTATAGCACCAAGAACACATGACAGGCTACCCCTTGTTACCCTGCTAGCCTTAGTGTCCGTCCCTTTGAGCACCTACAACCCTCAGAAGGACAATATTGGGACTCCAAAAGCTATAAATAAAGAGCTATTTTGAGGATATTGATGGGCAGAGACCCAGTTAAATTTATATCCAGACACTGTGCCAAGGTAACCAAGTACGTTTAAGAGATAAGCAAGTGATTCATGGCTAATTCTGATCAATAGTATCCGTCCTCAACCTCTTTTATATCAATTAAAACTGCTGAACAACCTTATAACCCCAGTATACAGGTTTAACCCATCAGTGCACGTCTCAAACAGATACCCAAAGGATTTAATAATATAAAAGTGATTTTTATTATCCTTTCTCTGCTGTGGTAGCTTGGCTACAAGGCCCTGCCACTCCACCGGGTATTTTATATACATATTATCTTTGTTTAAAATATCCTTTAAACTAAAGAGCCCAAAGTAACCAGGACTACGTGTTTTCATACTGAAATCCCTGAAGAGAGGTGTTAAAGATCCCCAATATAATTGTGTCCTCTCTATAAAAATATTTAATAATCAATTTATTCATATTGATTCAAAGCAATAAACCATAACCAAACCACTTAACCTTGCAATAAGCTTAATCCAAATTTTTTTCGGATTTTTGCTGCATTTATTAATTAATATATTTATTATTTACTCTATCATCTCTGTTAGCTAAAGGATAGCAAGGGTCTTGGCATCCAGGAGGCTGACACCAGCCAACCTGTTTTTTTTTTTGGTTTCAGCTTGGACTGGTATATTTTTTTTGTTGATCATTTACCTTTATTATATCATACTAATCATTTTTTGTTTTTTTTTTTTTAATTTTTTTTTTTGATTCCATACAATGCAAAAACCTTTTGACCTCTTGTTCTTTCAACTCCTGCCCCCTTTATGAACTACCAATTCTTCTCCCACCCCACTGAAATGTTATACAACGGGACAAATTCCTTCTTGATCCTCACCCCAAGTGCAGAAGGTGCATGGGAGGGATAAAGATGGAAGGAGATGGTTTGAAAAACATGAAGACAGGTGGCAAGCAGAGGGCCCAAATGATATTTTTTGTTTTTTTTAAAAAAAAACTTTATCAAAGGAAATATTTTACAAGCCAAAAAATTGAGTAATTTCCTTTGTTTCATCAACAGCTCTACTGCTCAAGATACATGCCACGGCTACTGATAACCTATCTTTTTTTCTGTGGCTAGACTTCCCCTCTCCTTTTGGAGTGATTATTCCTCTTGATCCTTCTCCTTTTCCTCTTTTTCAAACTCCAGCTCATCCTGTTTATTTTGCCACTCAGCATCCAACTTTTGCTGATGAGCCAAACTCTGAGCTTTTTTCTTTTTACAATCCATAGCCACTTGAAAATCCCACTTCTCCTTTTCAAATTGAAGTTTTTCAGATTCAATTTGTGATTTCACTTATTTTGGAGGGGAATAGGAATGAGCTAGATTTTGAAAGCAAGGAGAATCCAATGCGCTTACTTGAATCTTGCTTCTCCATGATATCCTCAAAGCCAGAAGAATTTGAAGTGTTTCTCCTCTTTTGATGGCTATTGGGGTTGATGTTGATATAATTTGAGGCCTTTTTCTTTTCCTTTGAAGAGGATTTTTTCCCGGGAATGTCATTGCTCTCATTTTAAGGGGATTTGGGAGGCCCCCTTGGCTTGATTATTCAGCCATTCAGAAACTTATGAGCCTGTTTTTTTACAATCTAAATTAGTCAGAATCAACCAGAAAGAAGCAAAAAGAACTTGGTTCCTTACTTGAGCAGATTTTGATGGTAGTGACAATACAGGAATGACTTGGTCCTCAATTGGTCAAGTTGCTAAGTTCTTCCAGCCCACAAGAGAGCAATGTAAAGAAGGAAGTGAGGGGTCCAAGGAAGGGTTTTAATTTTTGATCAATGCTGATGTAGACGTGATTGGAGCTGGTTTTGTTGGAATATCCTCCTCCACATCAGAATGGGGCTGCTCATATTTTTTATTTTGATCATCATTTCTAGGCTCAGCATCCACAGCCAGGTCCTCAGCATCAACAGAATCTGATTTTTGGGTATCAAAAGTGTCTAAAGGGGTGATATTGGCCTTCTTTTCAAAGATTTCATCCATTTGAACATAAAAAGGAAAAATGGAGTCCAACTTTTCAACAAGCTAGTTGATTCCCTTTTCTTCATTGGAGGTTATGATATTAAAGCCAGTGGAGATTGAAATTGAGTGGGCTTTTTTTTTACTTGGTCCAATATTTCTTGAATGGCTCCAGAATCCTTTTGGGTGAAAGATCCAGCCTACCTTTGGTTTTATTCTTCAGTTCATTGACCATCAGGAGATAACCATTAACCTTAGATGAAGGAGGTTGGCCAACTTGTGTTTCATTTTCAGAACCAAAGAAATAATTGTAGCTGGACATAAATTTGAGCCAGTTTACCAGGATGATGTGATCAGCTCTCTTGAGCTGACTTAAGCCTTTGCAAGCTGATGTGGGAGGATTTTTGGATGGTGAGTTCCTGGGGGATTTTTACTCTGGTCCATTGAATTTTTTAGTGGACTTGCGTGGGGATGATTGCTGAGGGGCCATTTAAAACAAGTAAGGGATGAATCAATGAAGTAATGAGGGGATGGATGTGATGAAAGCAATAATTTGTGAGAACGTCATGAGAGTGATAAAGCAATGAGAGTGATGAAATGAAGGGAGTGATGAAGCAATGAGAGTGATGAAGTGATGAGGATAGCAATGAAGAAATGAAGATCAATGGATCAAATTTTTGGATGAGGCTGAAGTTAGAATTTTTCCAATGAGGTTTGAGGTTGAAACCAGGGTTGATGATTTGGAATGATGGGTTGGAGCGGAAAAAGCCTTGAAATCCTTTATTTGAAAAAACCCCTTTATTTTCATGTAATTTTGACACTTCTGATTTGAAAAAAGTGGGCTTTTTTGATTTTTAATGGGGGTTTTGAAAGGGTGGATTTGGGTTGAAACCTGCCATTAAAAAATGGTGGTTTTGCTTAACTCTGATATGCCCTATTTAAAATTTATAATTTATTATTTATTATTTCTTATTCATTCTTCATTATTTATTTTTTAGGGAAATGTTAAATTTTCAACCCTATGCAACCCAATCACAACCCAAATGAGTTTGTGTTGTGCCATTATCAACTGATTGCAGTTGTGAACAGCTGCCCCAACCCATTTCAGTTGTGGAAAGCTGCTCACAACCCATTTTTGGTGAGAAAGAAAAGAAAAAAAAAATAAAAATAAGAAATTATTTTTCTCACACATCAAACACTTTATTTTATTAATTTTGACATTGTTGCGCAGTCACGCCCCTTTGATATTTCACACAATAATGCTTTATTTCATTCAAGTTTCAAGAATTCATTTTTTTAAAATTCTGAATTTGCAGCCCTGTAGCAGGGTTTTTTTAAACCCCTAACCAAAATCTTTTTTAATTTTAGAGGCATTAGAAACCTCTCAAAAATGCAATAAAAAAATGAAAGAATTCCTTAAGAACAACTTTTTGCATGGGGTTCTGGATCCTTATTTTGGCTATTTTATTTTTATTTTTTTTTGTTTATTTCAGCTGTCAGAAATTTTAAATAACATTCAAAGAGCTTTCAGGTTTTTTTTCTCATATTTTTTTGATGTATGCCTTCACATCAAAGGTTCAAAAACCCAAAATTCAAGAAAATCAAATTTCTATTTGGACATTTGAATCCATCCTTTGTTTTTCCTTTTTATTCTGCTGTTTTGGGTGATTCAAGCTATCTGAAATTCAAACAAACATCAAAATAGAATTTAAATCTTTTTATCAGATTTTTTGGATGTATTATTTTACCTTCAACATTTACATCAAAAAGGCAAAAATTTCAATTTTTTCATTGGACTTTTGGATCCTTTTGTTTGCTTTGTTGATTAATTTTTTTGGAATTTTCAAGCTGTTATGAATTCTAAACAACTACTATAGATATTTATAAAATTTTTTCAAGAATTTAGGATGTCATTTTTTACCTCTCAAAATTCCACCAAAATCAAAAAAAAATCAAAAAATTCACTTTTCTCACTGGATTTTTGAATCATTTTGTTCGCCTTTATAACTGCTTTTTTTGTTTATTCAAAATTTCAGAATTTTTATAAAAAAAAAACAAAAAAACATTTCATTAATACTTTTTAAAGATTGTCTTCATGTTGGATGAAGAGTTAATGATTGAGAAAATTTGTCATCTTGAAGGGACTAGGCACAGTCTGATGAACAACAGTCAGATGAAGAAAAATAGAATGCATGGAAAAAACAATGACAAGCAGTTGCAATTGAAAGGAATCATACCAGACATTCAAAGATGAGATAAAAGCAAAGCATCCAGTTGCTTTTGTGATTTGAGTCAATTTGTAAGTTGATGTTTGAGGTTATTGAAGGATGAAAACAAAGGGGTGGTGATTGAAGAGGTCAAGGAAAAGTTATAACAGTCTCAGAGCGATGGGTGCGCTTGTAAAGTGCGTAAAGTGTTGAGGACGCTTTGGGGGAAACTTCTGGGTCATCACTTTCCAGGTGTTGCATCTGGAGTGGGGACTTGGCAGATTCATGGGGATTCAACACCCCTTGTGGCTGGTAGGATTTTGGGGAAAGAGAAGTGAGGGTTGATGATGTGAAGAATTTTTTTAGAGATAGTTTTTATGAAAGGCTTTAGTTAGAACTTCCGCAATCATGTTTTTCAAATGAATTAGTTTTATTGAGAGATTTTTGGATTTCAGTTCTTTGGGGATAGCTTTTGTGTTTATGTCTATGTGTTGAGTTTTAGAGTTGCAACCAAATTTCTCAATCTGTCATCTAGGCCCTTGTTATCTATGTGATGCAGGCTGGGTTGGATGGGTTGCACCCACATTTCCAAAACAATTCCTCTCATCCAGATGGCCTTAAGAAAAGATTCAACAAGTTGTTTGAGTTCAGCCTTGGTGGTGGAATGAGTGACGTTCCACTGGTGGTAGCTGCTCCAAGAGATGGGGGATTCACACAGGAGAGTGATGTGGCTGGATTGAGAGGGTCATGTTTTGAGATTGTCACTCCAGGTGGTGTCACTGAAGCAATGAAGTTCAGTCTTGGTGTGTTTTACTTCTAGGAAAAGAGTTATTCCCTTTGTTTCCTTCAGATATTTCCAACAGCGCTTGACTTTTCACCAGTTATTAATCCTAGGAAGTTCACAGAACTGAGAAAGACTGGAGACAGCAAAGCTTATGTCCAGTCAAGTAATGAAGGCAATTTAGTTCATCAGGAATACGGCAGATCTGTAGTTGATGTTCAGAGCTTTGAATTTGTCATGTTCTTTGTCAGTAGCTGGTCAAAGGTTGACATTTGCAGTCAGCAGTATTGTAGAGGGATTAAAATTGGTCTGTTTGACTTCTTCAAGTCTGTGTTCAATGTGGTTTTGTCAAGAGAGGAAGATCTTGTTGTCCGTTCTAATTTATTTTATTTTGAGGATAGTGTTTGTATTTTTTGCAGTTGAATTGGGAAATTTTTGGAGGAAATTTTCTTTGAATTTGTTTCTGCGGCAAATCAGGATAAATAATTAATGTGGAAGAATATGATGTACTGGAGATGAGGGTTGAGGTAGAGGCATGGATCTGACAAAGATTTGTGAAATCCTTGGCTATTCAGCCAGTTGGTTAGGGTATTTAACCAGTTGAGAGGAGCTTGCTTTAGCCTGTATAGAGATTCATTAAGCTTGAGGTACTTAGATTTTCTTTTTGATCCTTTTTGGATCCTAATGATGACTTGTTCCTTGAGCGGAGCATGCATAAAGGCAATCTTTAAGTCAAATTACGTGATTGGGAGCCAGTGGTATAGGCTTTAGAGGAGAAAAATTCTGAGTGACGCCACTTTAGCGGTTGGGGAGAAGGTATCTTGATAGTCTAGGCCGTAAATTTGATCAAACCCCTGCACACACAAGAGTCTTTTTTAAATGAGAGGATCTCCATGGCAGTTTTCCTTGAGGCAGTAGACCCACGTTGTGTTGAGTGGATTAGCTGGCTTGGGTCCTTTGTAGTTGTCCCAGAATTTCATCTTCTTGATCCCTTTCAGTTCAACGTCCGTTTACAAGTCCCAGTTCTTGGAATCTTGGCACTTTTTGGCTTGTTCTTAAGATTTTGGAACAAAATAATGTGTGTAGCCATACCGGTTGGGTGGTTTGAGCATGGATCAATTGTGTAGTTTTCTGGAGGGAGCCAATTTTTTGTCAACCTCTTGAGGGAGTTGATGCGCTTGATAAACTTGTAAGTTGAGATATTCTGGTTGAGTGAAGCCTGATTTGGAAGGCAACAAGTCATAGGTAATTGATGGTGAATTGCTTTGTGTCACAGTTGATTCAGTTGGATCAATGGTGAAATCAAAGTCAATAGAAGTGGTTTTGGGAGTTGAGGTGTCAAGGGGAGCGCTTAGATGATTTTTTGTTACATTGATTTGTTTCAAAGAGATGACTGAGTGGTCAGGCTTGAGGATGTAATATGAAAATAGATTGGGGTTATAGCATACAAGTATTCCTTCTAGTCCCCAATCATTGAATTTTTCCCCATGTTGTAGCTTCATTTTCAAGTACACTAACTTGGAACCTAAAGGGTGAAATTAATCCAAAGGGAGTGTCTTGTTTGTGAATGCTTCATATGGAGATTTCTGATTTTGGGGCTTTAGGATTTGATTGAGCACTGTATTAGAAGCCTTGGCCACTTCTTTTCAGAAGTTGAGAGCAATTTTGGAGGAGCAAAGGATTGTTCTGATTGATATGGCTAATGTGCAATTGGCACGCTCCACCCATCCATTTTGTTTGTGATGATAGGGTTTGGTGACTATGTGCTGGATGGAGTTTTCTTTGAAGAAGGAGCTAAGCTTGTGATAATTGAATTCTCATCTGCTGTTGGAGAAGAAGTTGGAGGGAAAGCTCCCCTGTTTTTGCTTATCAAATCTAAGAATGGATAGCATTTGAAGACAAGCATCAGATTTGAAACAAAGAGGGATAGCAGATAAGTACCCCGTGAAACTGTTGAAAATGGTCATGATGTACCTCATCCTGTTGTGGGATTCCGTGTTGATTTTTCCCATGAGGTTGATTTGCAGTATTTCAAATGGTTTGACGCTCAATTGGCTTTCTTGTTGAACAACGTTTTTGTTATTTTGGAGAATTCATAGTTGAAGATTGGAAATCATCAATGAGGGAAGTGGGAATTTCAGGTTTGAAATTTTTCAATTGGTGGGGGCTGGCATGGCCCAGGTATTGATGAAGATAGAGGAGTTTGTTGGGGTCAAACGCCTTTTCGGAAAGATAACTTCTTTTTGAGTTGTTTCCAATGGAGAGTGGGAGGTTGAGAGTGCAAAGATTGTCTTGGATGAATCCTTCAAAGGCTGGAGTTCCATTGTGGATGACCTTGAAGGAGTTTCCACTTGCAAAGAAGGAACATTGCTTTTCAGGGACCAGAATTCCAGGGCTGATGAGGTTAATGAATAGATTAGGCATGAAAAGGCAGTTGGAGAGTCAAATGAGAGAGTTTCTCCAGGTTAGAATCACTTTGCCTTTTCCTTTGATAGGGAGGTTTGCTCCATCTTTTCCAGTCCTGATGTGTTTTCTGTATGAGAAGTATTCAATGGAGTTGAAAATGTGGAAAGATGCCCCTGAATCTAGAATGATGCGGTGATTGGTGTTTACTTTGTTGATCCACATGGTGAGGAGAGCGTGGTAGGAAGCAACTGTGTGACTCTTTGGGTTCTTCTGAGCTCTCCATTTGGCCTGAGATTCCCTCCACCAGTTGGGAGCAAGATACTTGTGCTTGTGCCAACATTTTTCCTTGTTGTGATCTGTCAAGTTGGGATTGTGCTATCCTTTTCTGCAGCATTGAGCCTTTGAAATGTGAGGTTTAGATTTGTTGGTGACAAGGGCGGTTTCTTGGACAGGGGCTTTGGTGAGTTTTGCTTTGGTTTCATTTTTGAGCTGCATTAGATGGTTGAGTACTAAATCAACAGTGACTTCCTTTTCTGAATGCATTATTTGCTGCAAAAGAGAGTGGAGAGAGGATGGGAATTTGAAAATAAGAAGATACACCAGGATATCAGTTGGGAGCTTGATACCGACTTTGAGCATCATTTTGATAGAGACTTGGATTTGGGGGATGAAGGAAATGATTGCAGTGGGTTTGAACGGATGGTAGAGGATGTTGTTAAAGACTCATGATCAATTTGAAGTTTGAGATGAGGAAAACCTCTCCTTGATGGTCTTCCAACAATTTTTTGCTGATTAAATATTGTCCTAGTTTAAAAAATTGTTGTGAGTTGTGGCATCAATCTTGGAGAGTATTATAACACAATTTTAAAGATCATTGGCAGGATTCAGAGATTTGTAGTTTTCTTTGAGAAGTAGTTTGATTCCTTTTAGTTTTAATAGAATTGATATGTTGCCTTTCCAAATTGAATATTTTTGTCTATCAGGTTAGGAACGGGCTCAAAAGTGGCTTTGTGCATTATTTGTTGGAAGCCGTCCAGAGCGCCAAGTCCCTCCATGGCCTTGGGTTAGGTAGTTGTGTGATTTGGCTTTTAGCTGTTTTGGATGAAGAGTTAATGATTGAGAGAATTGGTAATATTGAAGGGACTAGGCACAGTCTGATGAAAAATAGTCAGATAAAGAAAAATATAATGAATGGAAATAACAATGACAAGCCATTTTAATTGAAAGGAATCATACCAGACTGTCAAAGATGAGAGCCAAGCAAAGCAGCCAGTTGCATTTTTGGGTTGAGGAAATTTGGAAGTTGATGTTTTAGGTTATTGAAGGATGATCACAAAGCAGTGGTTATTGAAGAGGTCAAGGAAAAGTTACAACAGGCTCAGAGCGGTAGGGATGCTTTTACAGTGAGTGCATTGTTGAGGATGCTTCAGAGGTGAATTCTGCGTGGTTGGTTTCTGGGTTTTGTATCTGGAGTGCGGACTTGGAAGATTCATGGGTATTCAAAACTTCACATATGCATACACCTTACAAACTTCATTCAAAAAATTAAAAATAAAGGACAAATATGGATACAAATATTAAAAATTATTCAAATATGATTGGTTTTATTTTTCTACTGGATTTTCTTGGAGGGAACAAAACCTCATTACCAAGATTCAAATTTCTCTGAAAAATGCTTTTCCAAGATTTGGAATCCTTTTTCACAAATTCTTTCCAAAGTGAATCTAAACTGGGAGCTGGCCAATGATCAGACTTCAGCTTGAATGAGACTATATGGTCATAATCTTCTTAGAGAATTAAGCAAATAGGAGAATATTTGTAATTTGGATTGGGAGGGGAAGTCAGAGGAAGATAAGTGCAAGGCATTCAACTCGAAAACAGAACCACTCAACAATTATATGTTTCAGCCAGAAGGAAACCATGGCATGTTAATTTCATCCAAATTTTTATGGGAGCTGGGCCATGAAGTTGGTTAAGTTTCCTCCTTGCTTCTTGGAAAGTTTCACCCCAGATATCTGGCAGTCATTTTTCATCCTTGAAAATTGGGTTTTGATCCAGCTCTTTGACCATTTTTTTCCTGAATTAAATCCAGTCTTCTGAGTTCCTCCTGAACAAATGGATGCTGCTTCAAAGCCACAGTTCCCATCCCCTATGACATCTTGAACATGTGATATATGTGGAATGGCTTTTTTGTGGGAAATTAGATCTTTATATTAGAACTAAAACCAAAAATCAGAATTTTTTATAACAGAAAATAGGGGCTAAATATTAAACTTACCTCTTCAATTGAGAATTGGCCAAACATTCCAAAAGAAGAATTAGATAATTTGCAGTAAACCTAGAGAAAGAAGCCCAAAAAAATCAGAAAAAATGGATAAATGACAAAACATCAAATTTACTCACTTTGTCACTAATTTTTGGGGCTGTTTGTGCTAATACTTTGCTTCCAGGAGAATGTTAAGGATAATCATCATCTTCATTGGACACCTTTAGTCTCTTGATTCTTTTCCCAGGATTTTATTCAGGTGAAGCAACCTGCTTATTCACAATGGTTCCAGACCTCTGATCAAATTTTGGATGAAAAATTAATGAAAAATAATATCCAGCAAGTAAAAAAACAAAACAAAAAATTGAAAGATCACCATTTCGATAACATTGAAATTTGAAATCTATTCATCTGCTTAATCTCCCCCTTCATTCAAATCTGGCGCCTCTTCTTCTTCTGAATATTCCTCTTCAGTCAGAAATTCACCCTAGGTTAAAAAAAGGACAAGGAATCATTAACAAAAATAACCCATTGCAGAAAAAAGGACTTGATAGCTTGAATCACCCAAAACAATGAAATAAAAAGGAAAATAAAAGGATTCAAATGTCCAAAGATAAATTTATTTTTTTTTTTGGATTTTTGTGTTTTTTGAAGGAATGTTTTCAGGTGAAACAATACATCCAAAAAAAAATGAAAAAATATTTTAAATCTTCTTGAATGTTTGTCAAAATTTCTGGAAGATGAAAGAAACAAAAAAAATTAAATAGCCAAGATAAGGATGCAAAAACCCATGCAAAAATTTGTTTTTACAGAATTCTTTCATTTTTTGATTGAATTTTTGAAGGGGTTCTAATGCCTCCAAAATTACCAAATATTTTGGTTAGGGGTTGAAGAACCCCTGCGACGGGGCTTCAGATTCAGAATCTTAAAAATCTGAATTCTTGAAACATGATCAGAATAAAGTATTGTTGCATGAAATATCAAAGGGGCGCAACAATGTAGAAATGAGTAAAATAAAGGGTTAGATGCGTGAGAAAAATAATTCCTTAAAAATAAATTGAATTAGAATACATTAAAATGAACCATAATAAATGAAGAATTGAAAAAACACAAATAAAAAAAAAACACCAAAAAGAGTGAAAAATTCACACAAATTGAAAAAATAAAAATAAAAAATTAAAGGAAATTCTAAAGGTTTTGCCAATCTGGGTCCATGAATGCGCAGCCAATATAAATAAACTGTGAAAGATTTTATTGACCAGCCCTAAAGTAAAAACACTACAAATTAAATAAACAATGAAATTCTATGGACCAGCCCTAAAGTAAAAATGCCAAAAAATACAAGTTCAACTTTTTTCAAGCTGATCCAATGAGGGTGGAGTTTTATCAAGCCCACCTCAATAGACTAGATCCAAATTAAAAACACCCAAAGAGACTTCTATCAAGTCCACCTTAATGGACAGTCCCTAAAGTAAAAAAACAAAAACAAAAAATA
This sequence comes from Puccinia polysora, assembly GCA_025617555.3. NCBI lineage: Eukaryota > Fungi > Basidiomycota > Pucciniomycetes > Pucciniales > Pucciniaceae > Puccinia > Puccinia polysora. Next base: position 48,070,901 of record CM062623.1, read on the forward strand.
TTTCAACTTTTGACTTGTATCAAGCCCACCTCTAATGACTAGCATTAAAGTAAAAACACCAAAAAATAATTCTTTCCAGTCAACCTTCTTGGTGGTTTTACTACAGGCCCTAATGTAAAAACACCACCTAACGTAAAAAAACCAAAAAAAAACAAGTTGAACTTGTGTTAAGCTGATCCCATCAAAAGAATTAAAAACAATCCTTATGATGGGATCCGCCCAACATAAGTTGAACTGACTTACCAATAAAATCTCATTCAAAACACTCATCATAATGATTTTTCAAAACACTCAACATAATGATGTTCAAAATGTGATAACCCTTTATATTAATAGAATCACAAGATCAGCATCAGAACCCAAACCCAAATGATGAAATCAAAATTTTTTTTAAAATGTAGAATACAACTTCAGTTGATCTTTTAGATGATCAACCCAAACAGAAGCTTTTTTAGAAGTCAAAGCAGAATTTTTGGAAACAATATGCGGGATTTGAATTATTTCTGCCTCAAGTACAAGATTAACCCAGTGATTATTGTTGAAAAATCAAATGAAGATAGCATATGATTTTTATTTTGCACCCATTTTTGTAGGAGTATGATTACAACATGAATCCAATGAAATTATAAATTCTTCTCTTCCATAAGTATCAGATATTATTTGAACCATATCCACCTTTGAAACCCATTTTGAAGAGGGAATCTTTTCATTTACATCATTAAAATCAAATTGTTGTTCCATATTTTCAATTTCTTTAATTCCGCCAATGATCTTAGAATGGAATTTCTTATTTTTCCTCAATTTTTCAATCAATTCCTTTTGCACTTTAAACCATCCATGTTCATTTTACCCAAGGGATTTTCCAATGAATCTCAATCAACAATTCGCATCACCAACTGGATCCCAAACCTCCCCCAAGAACTTATGTAATTTCTCAGGTATTTGATTGAGGTAATTCACTTTGCGTTCCTATAATCAAACCTTACTCAGCCAAAATTCTAATCTCATTAAAAAAATTGATACTGACCTAAGATGAGCTTCTGGTTAACTTATCCAACTGTTCTTTCTCCTTGCAAATGGGCTCTTATTCCAAATCAAGAGAGCCTAATTCAATTTCATTCTCTTCCTTTGAAATATTAAATTCAGATGAAAAGCCTTCCATGAACTACAGAAAACATTTTCCCATCAGTTCATCCAACCATTAAAATGAACACTCAAAATAAAATATTTACTATTTTTGTTGTTTTGGATTCCCTTGTAACCCTTTTTTAACTCTGAATTTCTCTTTCATTATTTTTGAATTTTGAATTTTCAACACAGGTGTTTTTCAATTTGGGTCAACCACAGCTTGATTTTAAGACCTTTGGCTCAAGCCTTGGCTTGTCAATAAAAATGTTTTTATCATTGAAAAAGGAATTTAAAATTTCCAAAATAACTCGTTGTGTTTGTCCCATAATCAGCGAATTCAACTTTTTGAACAATTGGGATTTTTCAAGCACTGAATCTGTTTCAAACTTTGAAAAGAAAAACAATGATTAATCTTTCAATCCTATAATTGCTTTCAATCCTATAATTGGTAAACTTTGAAAAATCCAAAAAGACCACTTAATTCACTGGTAGGTTAATATTCTAACCTCCACTGAGGATTAGCATCCTCATGCACAATTGATCCTCTTGATGCTAGTATTTCACCTAAAATATGGGAACATGGCAAGCCCATTTTTTCTGAATATGACTTTGCGCACACCTGGCCATCATTTTGCCCTTTAACTTTTTGAATTGTTCACCAATGAGTTTACTTGCCTATATTGACAATTTGTAACCCAAAGGAAAAAGTTCTTTTGGAGGAACAGTTCCCAAGTTTATTCAAGAGTTTTTAAGTGATGCCTGCACTGATTGTATTTGACTTTCAATGGTTCCTTCAAGGTGTTTCCACACATCCAAAATTTTCCCCAAAGATCCTGCAAGTAATTGTTTGAAGTAGCATGGACCCCTTCTACCCAAGATGTTTTTTTATTTCCAAAGTTAGGGTTGACAGAAGTCCACACCATTACAAATTTCTTTTTCCCTTAATGGCATTATTTGCTTTGAACTTGTTTCAAAAAACCTTCCACAACATTTACTTTCAAGATCAAGGCATTTTTTCCACTGAAATTATGGCTCTCCTCTCCTCTGTCTCAAAATTGGTCAACCAATGATTTTATTCTTCTCTCCCAAAAACTCATCATTTCTAAATTTTAACATCCAATTATTATACTTCCATGGGGTGGTTGTATTTTATAGACACAGAGGCAAGTAGGCTCAGCAGTTGAAATTTTACAAAAAGTGGTGTGGTGACCAATTAGGTGCACCTCAAGAATAGGGCCAAAATTTTTTAAAAAAAAATCTTAGTTTTTCATCTTATCCAAACATCAAAAAAAAAAAAAAAAATCCGCTCACATTTTTTCTGCACTCATATGTGTCATCCAATTTTAAATAGTTACAGGGCCCTCTTACCTATAAAAGAAGGGGATCTTCCCCCAGCTTTTCTAATCCATCCAGGCACCAACTGTCTATGGATCCATCCATCTTATGGTATCCATCCATCATCTAGTCCTCTGATCAATAAATAAGGGTATCCCCCTGTGTGCCTCATCCTCATCATCATCATCATAACACTGGATATATCTGTTGATTATCCCCTTATCCTCATCCTTATCACCAACAAATAGCCTTTCTGGTTGAAGAAGAATTCATTTGGTTGAATTCTTGAGTGTGTTAAATCACTCCTTTGATCCCTTTCTCTGACCACATTGGTCTTGATCATTCATTTGATTTTCTTTCTGGAACAGTCACATTTGACTAACAGGTTTATTAAGTTTAAACCTGGAGTGTTAAGCCTCCCTGTATTTCCCTGATGGTTGCATTCTGCCACCCCACTCTTTAATTCCTTGAAGTGTTGGGTTATTCTTGTTCAACTGCCTCATTGTTCTGCTTTGGAACTTCATAGACAAGCTTTGTTGTTAGTACGGCCTCCCATGGTTTTCTGGTACCCTCCTCATACCTTCAAGCAATTGATTGTCTAAGTTGGCAAGGTTCATTGAGAAATTGGAGGGGGATTGGGATTGAGTTGATCTTTCCTGAGCCTCTTTTTACAACCAGAGCTATTAGCTTGTGGGCGCTGTTACTTTCAAATGCACTGTTCTATTGAACTCTGAAACAGACTATAAATTATTTTGTTCAAGTCTTTCCCTCACCCTCTTGTCTCAGAGTGTGTTGTCTTCCTTTCTTTTTTTTACTACTGAGTTATCCCTTCTCCGTAATTCTACATTGACAAGGTTCTACACCTTGATTCTGGTTACATCTAAATATTTTGTAACACTCATGAGGGAAGCCTAAAAAACCACCTTTCCCCTCTGCAGAACTTCCAATGGCCAGCACCATTTGGAGTCTTACAGGGGCCCAGAAGTGGGTCGAAGTCCGCAGCACAATAGGCTTGTGAAAGCGGGTTGGCGTACTTTCTAATCAAGAGCAGAAAATTTAAGGCTCAGCATTTGGTGCAGCATTTTTTTCTGCAGCACAATAGCAAGGATGGGCTGGAGTTTTTCCTTTTGCAGACAATGGATGAACTTCCCCTCTGCAACTATGGATTTACAAGTGCGGAAGCAAGTGATCAAAGCTATGTAGTAGAAGACCAAGGCCTGAAAATGGGGTATGCACTGAGGTTGGGGGATTGTGGGACAATCAACACTAAAGCAGAGGAGGAAGCATGTGGATTGCATGGGATCTGTTAGGTTGCATGTGGGATTGGGAGAGATCTTCTAAGGAAGATCAACAGGGATCTGTTGTTAGTAATGCATTGGCGCAACTTAACTGATAGGGAGATTGGGGAACATGATCAATCAATTTATTGTAAAAAAAACAGATCAGCTAGAGGATTGGAATAATGGTGAGAAGGATCATTGCGGAATTCACGGAAGCAGTTAGAAGAAAAAAATGTTCTTTTGTTTTTTTCTCTCTTTTTGGAGTAGTGTTTTGAGTTGTATATGCAAGTGGAAAATTTCCTGTACTGGGAATGGGGGGTATATCATTGCATCTTATCATCAAATCAAGTATCAGATTGGTTTATAAAACAATCAAATTACCCAATTAAGAGGTGTATAGTATCATTCTGGTTTTTAGAGTATTAGCTTGCTTAAGTAACTTGGAGAATTTAATAGGAAAGGTTTGAGTGCGGACCTGTTGGAGTTGATTATCAGATCATGGACTCTTACTCAACTCAGAAAGTTGAGGACCGGATTTGAAAGAAAAAAAGTCAATGAGTGAATTGCAAGGTCCTGGAAAAGACCAGTTTAAGTAGACAACAACAGAGCCCCTCACAGGGAGCCTAAGGCACTTGATGAATAATCAATCATGGCAGAAACTATATAGACAAATGACAAGATGAGGAAATATGGAGTAAGCCAATAAGAGAGTATTGATAGGTCAATAAAGAACTAGCTGGCTAGTCACGTTAGGTGACACCCAATGAGAAGAGTATGTAACAGAAAAGGATCATGGCTAGCAGCATAAAAATAATACTCCAACAGGACCTTCTTGGGGAGTCTGTCTTGTTTATTAATATTACTTCATTGTGTGTTAGCTTAAGAAGTTTTTGGCTTAGTGCGGGGTAGTTTGTGCAATAGAGGGGAAGGGAGTTGGGTGTGATTCTCAACCACTGCGGGAGGTAGAAACTTTGCTCACAGAGACAATTTTATTCTATTTTGTGGAGGTCCAGGATTGCAACTCCAGGTCTAGTGGGCTTTCCAGAAATTGGAGTGGGATTGTTGCAGGGAATTTTACGGAACACACAATCTCTTTCCACAATGGCTGTAACAACTTCCTGTCTCTTCTAATCTCTTCCACCCTTGTTGGACTTTTGTGAAATTTAGTCCACCAACTGTTCCCTCCTTCAAAATGATAATTTCTTTCCAGCTCATTATTCCATTATTTATCATCTTCATCATCATCCACCATTCCAATTCAACTGCTATCGCCATGACCCACCATCCTCATTTAATCAATTTTTAATACCTCCAAATCACCACAATTCCAACTAATACTTTAATCCCTGTTCATGACTTCCACAACCATATTCCTTCATCTGTTCCCAACCTACAACTATATTTAACCTCAAAATTTATTTTTGCTTCAATTTTAAGATCTTCAACAGTTCCTTATCAATTTATTTAACTGAGAAAGCTTCCTTTAAAAGGAATCTCAAATCCCCAAAGCTAGCTCCTTTCTTATATTTCTGCTTAACCCTGGATTCTCTTGAGTCTTTAGTAAGAATGAATTTTTAGTTCTAATAATTTCTATGGTTTATTTAATTCAAATTACTATTTAACTGATATTCCTTTTCATTAATATTGGTTATTTATTTTAATCAAACCATATGTTTCCACATGATAATTCCTCTTTTATTTTATCAATTTTTTTTTTGATGGTTGGAGCCATTCTAATAAAGGTAGTTGGGTGTGGTTATTTTCTCAGTACAAAAATACCAAAAATTTTAAGAATTATTTTAGCAAAATTATTCTATTTTTCTCTATTTATTCAGAATTACAAATATTCCTCTGTCAAAAAAATTTCTTAGGAACTTAAAGTGGTTTATAATCTACTCTGAGGATGTTTTGAAAACCCAAAAATCACTTTTCAAAGCCCCTGGCCTTGATTATGAATTTTTATTTAAAACTTGAAACAGACTGTTACATAAAAACTTAAATTTTTGGCTCTGTCACCCTAGAATTAATAGGGCATATCAGTCAAAATCTTGAAAATTTTAAATGGCATATTTCAGGAAAAATATAAATTTTTCCAAAAACATCTTTTTATCAAAAAAAAATTAACTATGCTTTTAACTGAAAAAAACAAAAAAATTGAAAAAAATGGATAGGCCTGAAATGAGCTATTCAAGTTTTTGTAAATTTTAACTCTGATACAGCCTATTAGGGTGTATCAGAGTTAAAATTTTGAAAAAAAATGAATGGCTGATCTCAGGCCTATCCATTGTTTTTTTTTTAAAAAAAATCATTTTTTTCAGTTAAAACCTTTGATTCATTGTTTATTTTGGAAAAAAAAAAATTGAAAAACTATATTTTTCCTGAAATAAGCTATTTAAATTTTTCAAAATTCTAACTCTGATACACCCTATTGAAACAAGCCAAAGTAATTGAAGTGCAAATTTTGTTGAAATCAGAGCACTTTTTTCAATTCCAATTGAAAGACATTTTCTTGCAGTTTCTGGAAAGGGTGTTGATTAAATGTATTAAAAATGAATTTATTTAGTATTGTATCAATTAAATAAACATAATAGTTGTAAATCTCTCCTCTAATATTCCAGGAGCTATTGGTGTGTAATTATTCTTTTGTGATCTAGAGCTTGGTGGGCATATATATGGTTAAAATATTAATCATGTAACTCTTACTCTAAAAAGTACTTCCAAAGCTTCCCTTCTAAATAAAGCTGATGAGGATATTGAAAAGGGCATTTTTCATACCCCCAATCCTTAACTTTGTGTGGTTTCAACATCTGCACATCCGCCATCTGTGCAGTTTTCCTTAAATTTTTGTGACTTTGTGAAGTTCAAAAAAATAAAGAAACAATTAGAATTGCCTAAGGATGCATCTAAAACCTCTTTTATAATTTTTTGCAATTTTTTGGTTGATTTGAAGGCCTACAAGATTATGTTTGAAAATTTGAAAAAACAAAAAAAAATGTAATGTCACCAATCTTTTCACTTTTTTTGATTTTTTTTCTAATTATTTTGGGGAATCTGGAGAGGGAGAAAGTTTTGAAATTAAACAGGAAATTAAAATATGATATATGCAGATTTTCAGTACCTCATTTTCCCACCAAAAAAATGGGATTAGCATAAACCATGAAAAAAAAAGCTGCACCTGCCGGCAGGTGTAGCACCTAGGTTTGTGATTGAAACCTGTTTTGACTTTGTTGATGTTTTGGAGTCAAAAATCAAATTGATTTCTGGATGAACTCAGAAGATTCATGCAGAATATTTATGCAATGCATAGATTGAATTGAAATTCATTACATAAAAGGAAGGATTGAGAATTCTTCATTTAACTGTAAGACCATACTTTGATTGAACACCTTTTCAGTGGTTATGATTGGAATTGTACATCATGGGCCATGATTTTCAATGGTACAAATTTCCAAAATTAGAAGAATCAAATTTTTAGATAATGATCATTTCAAATAAGTGGTGCAAACAGAGATTTCCAATTTGCCGTCAGGTTTGATGCTTCAGTTTTCTGAGATTAAATCTAATTTCTATTTTTGAATTCTGTACCTTATACATGTGTTTTTGATAGATATGTGACACAATACCAATTCCTCTGATTTCATCTTTTAACAATATCTATTACCATAAAACATCAGTCCATTTGTCTTTTTATATTTCCTCCTTTTTTGTAAGGAAATACCAGTCAGAAAAATTAATAATGACAGTTCTTCAGAAATTATTATTTTTGATAACAACTTACCAAAGATTCAATTGCCACAACACAATAAACATCCTTGGAAGTTTGTGCTTTTTTTGCTTCATAAGCCATGCTTGCCACAAAACCTAATATGTTATCTTGATGTATCACAGATATTGATCCACCTTCTTGATAAACCATTTGAGCATTGAGATAATTGAGGCCAAAGTAGGTATTTCTTGAAGTATCAATTTGTTCCAAAGGGGAAAAGGTTTCAACATTGAGGAAATATTGTGCACAGCATTTTTCATGAAAGATGGAAAATACCTTCCCTATCTCACAAATGCCTTGATTTGATGGGGATGAAAAGGAAATCTGAGAATTACTTTTATTGTAGGAATTGGGTGTTATTTGATGACCATGGAAGAGCATTGATTTGCAAGGCAACCACTCCAGTTGGTACCATGGCAAGGCATTGTATGTTGAGTTATTTTCAATGAATTTTTTTAATATTTCTTCTTACAAAACATTCATCTCTTTTTTAGCCCTTGAAACATCACCTGTCTTGGAAGAGTAGAAAAAACTTTGCAGATCTGTGAGTTGGTCAGAATTGATCCCCAAAACATTCCAGTTGGATCCAATTTGCTCAACCAAGCCTTGAAGTTTTGCCCTTTCAAGGAATCCATTCAAGAGGGACCTATCTAGGAACCTTAAAATTAAAAAAACAATCAGTTTAAAGTGTGCCATCAAGAATCTACTTTTGAGAAATCTGTGTTACCTACGTGTATTTTTATTTTTTTTAACCAAGGTGAAGATGTGATTCAGCCTTTCTCCTGACCAACATGAAAATATTGAGGGAGGAACATACAGCTTGATCATCTTAGTCATATGCTGAGAGAAATGAATTGTTGGCTTGGTTTTAATTTCAGTTCCCCAATGTAGCAATAATTCCTCACGTTAAGCCAAAATTAATTCATCCAATTGGGCCAACTGGGCATCTGTAAGTCGATGTGGCATGACCAAGTTGATAATAACAACTAGTTTGGAGGTAGTTGAGATAATATTTTCCTCCCATGATCCATTGGTTGTTTTCCACTTCCACCTTGGGATCAAAACAAGCACCACATGAATGGTGTACAAAACCAACCATTCAGCAGCCTTAGGAGTACCAGCTGCAGGTAAACCTATGTTTCTGGGCAACCTAGTAATCCAATATGGAAATTTAATTGAAGTGGTACCATCTTGAAGACTTTTGAGTTCATCGGGAATAATGCACAATTGATTTGATGCAATAATTGTTTCTTCTATTAATGAACCTGCAAGATGTGGATTGCTATGATCTTCAGCAGAGAGGTAGGAGCTCTCTTTCATAGAAATTTGAATGCTCTTCCCAGATTCATTTTGACTTCCTGATTTACTTTCAATAGATCTAAATTGATTTCTTTCTGGTGAGATATATTTTTTCTTTTCTTTCTCCTTGAATTTGGCAAAGGATTCATGTGAGCTGTTTGTTGAAGTATTCCCAAGAAGCCTTGGAGAACGGCAAACAGTTGGTTGAAGTAGTTGAGATTTGGAATATTCCCAACTTCTTAAGAATCTGGGAGGATAAAGCCCTGTGATTTTCTGGACTACAACAATTGTTACTGAAGTTCTTTGGTGCATACTTGATGGGCCTTCTTGCTGCTTATTTTCCCAATTTTGAACCTTTTCAATTGGATTGGGAGGACAATCTTCCATGTGTGCCAGAGAGCTATCTAAAACTTTTTGAACTCTTTTTTGGGTTACTCTCTGGGAATTTTCTGGTGACAAAGTGCGCTTTCTTTTGGATCCAGATTTGAGGCTGCTAAATTGAGTGATTGTTACACTTCCTGGGTAAGCATGTTGCCTTCTTTCCAATTTTTGAACAATTTTTCCAGCCTGGATTATTCCAAGGTAGTTAATGCTTCAATCCCGTAGCATTCCCAAGATAAATGTATGCATTGAGTCAATCGTTGTCATATTTGTTGGTTCCCAGTATGGCAGAGTTTGGAAAATTGTGTAGCGGGCACCATGTAGCTTTAGAATGTTGTTTTTCTCATTCAATGATTGAGCATTATTCCAATTCTCTGCCCATTTGATGTGATCTTTATTATCTTTCACTGGCCAGGTCTCCTTTTTGGTATTCCGGATGTAATTCAGCTTGAGGTTGCAGTGGGAGCATAATATTGTTGTTGAGTGGGAAGAAAATCCACCCATTTTACGCAAGGCAGGTGTATCACCAATCAGAGGCAATATCACAGCATGTATTACTCTTCCATTAGGGTATTGATTGGTTTTTGTGTAGTATACTCCTTTCCAAAGATACAGTAGTTCACAAAAAAGAGGCAGGAGTAGATTGTTCAGTTGGAATGAAGTACATTCCTTGGGTTTTGGTGTGAATCCATACACAAAAATATTGTGTGGCTTGTAGCGGACACTGGGTGGAAGGTTGAAACATATTAAGAATATTACACCAAGAGAGATGCTTTTTCCACTGGTCTTTATTCCATGGGGATTCATCCAATCAATGTAAATTCCAAAGACCAGGTTACCCGCTTCAGCTGTATAAATATGATTTTTTTGATCCTTGAATTATTTCCACATAGTTCCATCCCAAATATCAGAAATTTTAGTAAGATTTCTGCCTTGATGCTGTTGCGGTACCTGGAGTAATTCTTCAAACCAAGGGAGCATTAATTGCCTAGCAATCCACTTCTTGAGCAATTGGTGTCTGAACTGCTTCAGAGGATAAAATTTAGATTTGTTCTTGTCTTGATGCCAGAGTTTGGATCCACATGCAACAGGATCTCCAGCTATTGAATTAACAATATTGTGGCATTTTGGATATTTCCTGGTTTCATGATTTTCTTCACTAGAATAGTTTTCTGAAGTTGCAGGTGCTTCATCCAAGGGATAGAGTTTGTAACAATTTTCACAACAGAAATTTTCAACTAGATCATTTGTAATTTAAAATCTTTTTTTCAATGTTGCAAGACTCTTGGGTATTTCACCTGAATAGTTGGGCTGGCCGGTGATAACTGAGCTAAGGCAAACTTTTTCATGCTCCATCTTGATGTATTGCTGACATACATGGTCACCAATGTTTTCCTCAATACTTTGGTGAAGGATTTGTAGTGATGAGATGAGGGCACTGGGAGTGTGATAGAGAAATTGAGGAGGTTTCATTCCAGATGTATTGTAAATTTTCATATTTTCTTGTGGAGACTGTTGTATTTCACAAAAGGAAGAACCTCTTCCAGGGTTTGACTGTGCATGGGCATCTTGGATTGATGGCTTTGATGTAAAAAATGATAGTAAAAATAAGAAAATGTACTCTAATTCAAGTACAAATGAAGAAATATATTTTTGAACAAGATTTTCACTCACAGTCCTGATGTTTTCTTGTAGTGGTTCCCTTGTTGGATTTACTCTGGTAGTGAATTGGGTAATTTTTTCTGTCTTTTGTGTTGAAGTTTGGAATCCATGAAAACTTATCATTTATTCCTATCATATTGATAAATGCAGGAAAAAATCAATCACATACATTTTTAGAATGATTTGATTGCAATATATGAGTTTGATGTGCTATTTTAGACCTTCCAACACCATGGTATAGATTCCTTCCATGTTCAAATGTCCTTTGAGAACATCTGAGACATTGGCATATCCAAATGTTTCCAACTTGGGTAGTGTGCTCCATTGCTCTGATTCTTTTGGTATTTTGGGATAAGTCAGGTCTTGGAGGTCTGAAATTTATTAATTCAAAGGGAAATAAATAAGAATCTTGATAAAATTTTTAAATCAATCCTATACCTCCTGGTTAGTTTAATTATTCAAAAATGACAAATCTTCCATTGCATCCATTTTGAATATTAATATTCTGAGGAGGGGGAAGGAAACTTAAGGGTAGATTTTCTATTTTGGAAAATATTTTGAATCAATGTACAATATTAACTGCTTAAGATTTTCCCATGTATTTTACAAGGGCAGTCCTAGAATGTTTGAATGTTAATTTAAAGTAAAATCTCTTTATAGAAAATCCTGAATTTCATCTTAAAATTGATTATATTCATACAAACCCATGATTTGAATTCAAATTGTGCTATTGAAAGATGATAATTTTGCACTATTTGATGAGGGAATTTCTATAGTCTAGAGTTAGTTTGGTTTTCCAAAATATAGAATTTATGTCAAACAATATGTATTTTGTATAAATTCCCTTCTTAAAAAGATATTTTGGCATGTTTGACCAATGATTTATTTCAAAATGACAGCTTTATATTGAGAAAATGCTTTTTTGGTGTTACAATTCCAAAAAACCCTTATGTAGCTGTCCCAAAGAAGGTGTATTAAATACAAAGTATTCAGAGTTTTTCAATGGTATTTTTCATTTTGTACACACTTGGATTTTGTTTTTTCCCCCTCTTAATTCAATTTCTGTCTGTATTTGAAAAGTTGCTACAAATTTATTTATTTTACAATTTCAAGAGGTTAAATTTTGCCTTCATTTTTATTACTCAAAAAAACTAGACCATTATTCTCCTAGAATCAGTTAATCTAGCAATACATATGATTACTAGTTTCCAGTTGAAAATACAAGGATTGGAGGGACAAAGATACATTCGCTACTGAATAAAACTTTCAAATAGGCTAATTTTTAATCCAAATATTTTCCTCAATATTGTTTATAGCAGACATACAGACAATACACTATTCTAAATACTCTCAAGATGTTTGAGTGGTTTCCATTAATCTTGAGGGCTTGGAAACTTGTGTTCTAAGAAAAGAAACTGCCTCTGTGAGATCAACTTCTGGAAGTAAACTCAAGGCTCTTTTTTCAACCGGAGTTATATCCTTCAGGGCTTCCTCACTAATCCAATTTTGAGGTATTGAGGTAGGGAAGGAAGGTGGGTCATCACCTCCTGTTGAACTGTTGGGTTTGGCAAGACTACTAACTTTTTATCTTTTTTCCCTCTTGATTTGTGGGCTTTTGCCTAGTTGGATGTATGCTTCATCAAGGTAGTAATAAATTTGGGATATATTTTGAGCCCTCCAAACATTGGCATAGTTGAATAATTCTTCATCTTCACCCTCAACATCAGAGATGAAACCACTATCCAAGAAAAGAGCAGAAGTCTCAGGGTACAAGTGCATCATTTCCAACTCTACGGCAGTTGTCTTCCTGATTTCCTTCTTGGTATTCTGTATTTCAAATGATCATGAGCAGTTAATCATTGTACATAGAGAAAAAAGTCCTAAAAATTGATTTGACCCACTTTCTTCTTGTTTAAGCTTTGAGATGCAGAAACATTTTATTTGCTTCTCCTGGAGCCCCCTTCTGCCTTGTTTCCCTTCTTCCAAAGAGCCTTCTTTGATACAAGCCAACAATTGATTATGGCAACCCTGTTGGCTGGGGTGTTGTCATTTTCATTTATTGAATAAGAAGCAGTTCCCCCACGTTCATGGCACATCTCCCATGCTCTAATGATTATTGCAGTCAGAGAGGAGTTCAAGCTAGACGTCGGATTCTTTTCCCAGTGGTAGGTAAATCTAGGAATCCCAGAATCATGGATTAGGGCACGTGCATGGGCTATCCATGTCTCATCATGAGAGTAAATTTGGCTCATGGAATTGGTTTCTAAGGGTTGAGAGGTTGAAGAAATCTTTTGTTGTAATTTGTGCAATGCATCCTTCTTGACAGGTTTGAGCTCCTTTTCCCGTAGTTCTTGATTGGAGTTGTATTGATTTGGTTGACCAGTGTTTGATGATATAGCATCAGTAATGGATGCCTTCTTCCTAGCCATATGACTTTTCAGTGATGCCAGTTTGCCACCAGTTGGAGGATTAGGAAGTTTGTCGTTGTTGGAATCCATTCAAAGAATTGCTTTTGTCCAATAAAGTAAGGATTTAGCAATACCACTTGAAGATGGGGGGATCCCAAGATTACGTGCATGTCGAGAAATTGAATATTTTTCTTGAGCCAAACATTTTTTTTCTTCTGGTGTTGATGGGATTGGGAAATTTTTTGTGCAATGGTAAAGTAGGATGGAGCTGCAGAATTGTCAAATTCATCCTCTTCCTCAACAGCTGCCATGTTTAATTGGTCATCTGGAAGAGGGATATTTGATGCCTCAGCATATGATGGTGCCCGGTTGACTGAGCTTTCTTCAGTTTTGTAGTATGAAATGTAAACCAGGATTCAGTCTTGGGTTTTTATCATTGTGATGGAGACCATACACTGCAGGAATAGTTCTTACCAGGTTCCATTTTTAATTTGACAATTTAGTACCAAGATTAATAATTTTATGATTTGGTGGTTTGTATTGATTTTCAACAAACTGATAAATAGGAAGTCAGATTTTCTTTCTTTGACCGTCTGAAAATTTTCAGAAATTAAGATATTATATATTGTGATTCCCCTTTGTTCCCAAATTTTTCTCCCAAGTGGGCAAAGGGTATGGACATAAGTATGTGGGTAGATGGAAGGAAGTTTTTAAACCGGGCACAGCTTAATGATTAATCACAATTTATCATCAAATAGGAAAAGAGACTCTGTGGCTTCCATCTGCCTCAAAAATATTTTTTGTTGTTTTTTCCTGCATTCATGCATGATAAAAAAAACATACTGGGATAATGCAGTGAAATTTGAGTTATTTAATTTTTTGGATTGCTGATAATATATATGAAGTTATTACCATTGATTTTCATGGTCTGAATTTCCAAAATCCAAGTAGAGAAAAAAAACATCCTTGAGAATTATGTGGATGAGCAAACATTTTCATTCCCATATCCATGGAATTGACCAAAAATATTTGAATAAGAATCAAGGAACAAGAAAAAAAATCAATTGGAAAATAGCTGCAGTTAGAATATATTAAGATTCCATTTTTCATATTATAGATTTAAAATTAATTCCTTCCAGTTTCATTTATTTGGATGGATTAAAAACTGAATATTATCTCAAGTAAAGATGGATAGGACAGGAAAAACTTTAAAATATTCATATATTTTGGCCTTTGTTTTGTAGGATGATTTGAATTGTATTTTACTCAGAAAGATGACTCTGAAAACCACACTTAGCCAACTTTACAACAAGAATTCACATTGGTCTGGTTTCATTTTTTGGAAGGTAGATTTTGGGAATCTGAATAATGATTTAATGTATTTATCAAGCTTCCATGTCAGATTCTGAATGGTTCAAATTCTTGTGCATAAGGAATGTCAATTTTCCCTTCATTTTCAGAACTGATCAAGACTACATCTGCTCAGATCATACAACATCATTAAAATCAGGGATGGAAGGAAATGCATTTATTTCAATTTCTATTTTGTGAAAATTCATGAGTTGAATTCTGGAGTGTTATAAAAAAGAAGCAATGAGACTTCTTGCTTTCTGATCGGTCATACCCTATTACTAGAAATAAAATTGATACCTGGAATTTTTCAATCATTTTCCGAAATGGTTATATTGGCACTTTAACCTGCAGGATCCCTTTTCTCGTAGTTTACAAACTTGCAGATTTGTGAAATTTATAGTCATCAGAATGAAATGAGTGTAAGCTAATAAAACTTCAATATATTGGGAAGAGCCTTGAATAAACAAATCAAAGGATCATGATAAAGCTACCCAGATTCCACGCTTCAAGTTACATGAAAATCATTGCAGAAAGTGATGAAAGATTTGTATTTCTTTTATTTGTCAATATAAGGGTAATGCACAATGTTTATTTCATATAAATACTTTCCAGTCTCAACAATTTACTTTTTCATAGAAATCATAGCAAGATCCAATGCTTTAGCTATGGCTGGACCAAAATTCCTACATTTTCTGTTTGGAAATTGTGAATTTGGATTTTTAGCAATCTGGAAGTTATAATTTCCAGTCAATCACTGTATAAGATATGTGATCAGAGCCTTTGATTCTTATACAAATAATACTTTACTTACTGGCTAAATCATTTAAATAACTTGATATATACCTAGGACTCATTTAGCTTCCATACAGTGACTTTTGAATCAACCAGTCACAACGGTTTGGTATGTAAAGATCACTCAGCCCATGATGCATTATGAAATTTTGTTTATGCATGATTTTAAACTAGAAAAATTTTTCTTGGATGTGTATAATTGAAAAGTTCCCTGTATTATTCACCTTAGCATGCATAAACTCCTAAAACATTACACCTTTTGTTGATTTCCTTCAAATTAGTCACTGATCACAAGATGAAATATTTCTTGTCAGTCAATTGTTGAATTGCAGATGATTATACATGAGTTTTACATTGTGTGTTAACACTATGGGCACATATATCCAAGTGAAAATAACAGTGATTTTAATGAGTGGGATCAAAAATTTTCTTAGACCTTGATTGGGCCATTGCTTCTTCCTGGTAGGGTGGTGCACTTAGCTTAAGTGAACCATCCCCTTGGGAATTGCATGATGGTATTTTTGATTAATCTATTTAATTTTCAAATTCCTTTCCTAGTTCTGGTGAACAATTTTCTAAAGAAACCACATGGATGTTGGTGCATGCAAGATAGTGCTCAGTTCCCCCCACCCCTCAATCAATATTTTGAAATTTGTGGCAGTATGGTACACCTATGCTCACTGCACCATTGTCCTACAGGATTTGGATTTATTTCTTAAGTCACAGAAATATCTTGATTCCATTTTATGCTTCATGAAAAAGGAAAGTGTTTGAACTTCCTGGAAAGTTGGTATTAAGCACAATTAAATGAAACTTGAGTAAATATACATGAATTTCCTGGAATTTTCCTGATGCTTACTCAGAGAATAAAGAATATTTTCTGATTAATTAAAATCATCCAAAATCCTAATACCACATTGCATAATTTTATTCTTACAAATTTTGAAATTATTCATAATGTTAAGAATTTTCAACAGAGCCCTATCTTCTGCATTTTTGCCTCCAAAATGAATTACCAGTAGCAAAAAAGAGGGTTTTCACCGCCAAAAATTCTTGTTTTCTACCTCTTGTTTGAAAAAAAAAGATGCCTTGTCCACCAAAAGATCCCAATAAATCACCAGATATATTCACATTGTCAGCCTCAATATTATTACGCACATACTTGTTTAAATCATTCCCACACTGGTTTGTATGTCAGTCCTGGTCTCATAACTCATCTAGGTGAGATCATTTTAATTTCCATTGTTTCAAAATTGTCTTCACTTTCCCTCTCATCCTTTTGTGGGATGAATTATCCGGCTATTCTCCTGGCTCAATTTGTGCTTTCTTAAAAAAATTGGGCATGGGATGTTCCAGTTATTTCATTCAGGGCTAAAATGTCATCAATTCCAAAAATAATTGCATTATAATTTACTCTGAGTTATCAATCCAAGTAGATGTAGGTGAATGTGCATTTTTAAAAATCATAAATTATGATTTGGACAATAAGGATCATAGTGCTTGCATATACAATAAATTTATGTCTTTTTCTAAAATAATTGCTACAAATGATGAACTTAATACAGGAAGGTGGAAGGACTAAACCACTCTAAATAAATTACCAAATAAACATTTGGATTGACCAAAATGGTTTTGGGCTTGTTTCTGAAGTTTTTTGAAGATTCTGGGTCCTTGAGCTTTCTTTTGTTTGTCCTGAAAGCCATTGAGAGGAAATTTATATTGGTAGGAAACTTTGAAATAAAACAGGAATAGGATGGTTGATTCAAATTGTTCAAAAAGATAATTACTTTGTATGATTGTTTGTTGAAAATATGATAATTTTCACATGCATTTTTGGAATTAAATGAACCTGAACTGACGGAATGAATTTTCTACTGAAAAACCAATTTTATCAACCCTTTTTTGAGGCATGAACCAGATTTGATTCAAAATATATCAGTCATGTCCCAATCAACAGAATAAAACATCCAACGGCAGGTGAGCCCTGTGCACAGAATATTAATGAACCTCTTATCAATTATGAATAAAGGGGCCAAATAAAATTAGATTTTTCCAATTAAACTTGAGGTATTCTCTCTGGGATAAGTGGAACATTGCTGGAAGGATTTCTGACCAGCTTGGGTATCCATAATAAACACAAGGCCTTGATCTTATTTGGATTGGCTTTTTTTGGAAAAAAATCCTTGACTGATGAGGATTAGAAGAGTGTTAAGGGGGATGGTAGTACACTGGTATGGTTCACATCCTTTTCAGCTTCTGCAAGATAGATATCACTTTAATCCAATTTCAAGGGAGATGGGAAATTTGGAGATTTTTGATGGAGGCTGGTTGGGAGAAGTGGATGATATCAATATCCTGGGCTTGTTTGACTTTTGATGAAGTTGGTTTGTTTAAAAATTGAATCCATTATCATGTATACATGATTATGGACATTTCTAAATTTGTTTGATACCTGAAAAAATTTGACAATAACCACTAACAGAGATTTTCTCCTTGGGAAATTGTGCTGGAGGGTTGGGGAGGTGGACAACTTAGGCTAGGTCATCCACCTCCCCAACCCCCCTGCATGATTTCCCCCCAGGGAGGCTTTTACACATTTCCATGGTCTGGGTAGGTGGACAACTTATTGTAAGTTGTCCACCTCCCTACACATGGTGTATTGTGATGTTTTACACCAGGCTGGAAAATTTGGTGATACGCTGGCTGAATCCCTAAAATTGAGTATTCCTTTCTAATTCAATGTACCTCTGTCAGATTCTTGTGATCCTTGAATGGCACTTAGGAAAATCGTTTGACCTTAATTAATTAGTGCAACCTGCACACCTTGAGGACATTGGGAAAAATTTCCAAAAAATTAAATGGGAAGAATACTGTTCACTGGGAACAGTGTCACCTAGTTTAGGGTCAATCCTATAATGGTGGTTAAAATTGAATATGCACCCTTCTCAAATATCATTAAATCCATTGTTTCTTTAATGGTTCAACATTTCTTCTGAATTTCAGCTTAATGAATATCTGAATTGAGAACTTCTCCTTCCTTACACATTTTGATTTCAAGCTGGAAGATTTTTAGCAGTTTCCAAATAAGTCAATTTGGAATTTTGTGAAGTCTGATGGTGGATCATAACATCCTTGTTTCGGTTGAATTTTGGTAGAATTTAATTGTTGAATGATTGAACTCATTAATATATATATGTGATGATGGTTATTTCTAACTGTGTTTAATACCTGAAAAACTTTGAAAATATCTAAAAAAATGGATTTGCTCTTACCAAAATCGTGCTGGAGGGTTGGGGAGGTGGACGAGTTAGCCTAAGTTGTCCACCTCCCCAACCCCCTGGGCTTGAAGTCCCCTCAGGGATTTTCCTCTACACATTCCCAAACTCTGGGCCATTGGACAACTTATAGTAAGTTTTCCACCTCCCTATACATGGTTTATTTTGATATTATGCTCAAGGCTGGAAGCTTCATATTAAATGGGATGAATAGTAACATGGAAGAAAGTCTGGAGATTCCAGATTGGATCACCAAATATTCTTTGAAAAAAGGCATGTGCATTTTATTATTGCCAAATTTTTCAATGAAAACTGCTCATTTTTAACAAATTATGTTGACCTTGTACCATTTGCATGGTCCCATTTCTGAAATTTAACATAGAGCTTTTCAGCAAGAGTACAAAGATGGTCAAGGCTGGCCACAGTTTGAAGGAGGTTTCAGGTCAGCCACACCAAACACAAAATGACTGTCTCCAGGGAAATGGTGCACTTAGCCTAAATGCACCATTCCCCCACAGATCTATTGGATTAATTCACCATGATGAAATACAGGAAACAATGCCAATATCTCACCAAATGTAAACCATAACAGCAATTCTGGACAGATAAATCTTGATCCCCAATATTGAAGCATTTTATTTTGAACAAATATGATACCATAGTATTATGAATCCCCGCCACACTTAAATCTAGTGACATCCTTGCCAATTTGCATTCACAATCCAAGAAATTTCCCTTTTTTTTGGAAATTCTTGTAATCCAATATTTTCACACAGATCAACAACATTCAGAATTTTTATTTCCCTCTTTGTCTCAAATTTTAGAGTCAACATATTTCAGGTCTGAAAAACAGTCCCAGGTTTTGATGGCAAGTTTCCAATTGGTGAAGGAAATATTTGGAAAATGAGTTTAGTTTAGCATCAGTTATAAATCACTTTTGCTGAAGTGCAACAAAAAGCACCCTCACAGATTGATTTGGCAAGGTATGAAACCAAATATAGTACTTATTGATAATTGGGACCATTACTATTTCAGCCACAGGAATAGTTCTTTTGATAATTTATGTAATTTGAATTCAAAAAGATCATTTGGAACCTTTGCAGAAGTGAGAATGCAATAGGATTTAACCTAGATATTATTCCATTTTCAAACCTCAAACTCATTTCCCCATTCATTTATTATGCCTTGAAACTATACCAAACTTTGCATCAAATATCCTTGAGGACATACTCAAAAGTTTTATTATTTGATTTTCTTAATTTGGACTTCATTTTCCAATCCCCAATTCAGATTTTCAATCTGGTTAATTCATGATAAGAAAACTCCCTTTATTACTAATCACAACCCAATATTATGTACTATTTAATTTTATTGAATCATGTATAGTCTTTATCATCTTTGCATGGTCTATCCATGGCCAATTAATCTGAAATGTAAAAGGTCCAAACCCCCCTGAAGAAGCCCTAATCTAGGGGTCACCACCATTCCCCAATGGCCTTGCACCTTGCCTTGGCCAGGCCATACCCCAACTGGCTGATTTTCCAGTGCAATGACCGCAATTGCAGTTGGTCACAGATATGGCCGCGCGCGATGGCAATCACGGTTGGGTTGCTGCTACAGCAGCAGTAGCTGCATTGCAATGGCGAGCTCCTAGCTCGGCTTCGCGTTGCTTGTGTCTGCAACCTTTCCAGGACCCTTCCAAAGGTCTGTGCGCGATGGGGGTCCTGGCTGTATTGCGCACAGACCTCGCGTTTGGAGGAACAATTCCAATGCAAGGTCTGGGCATACGCAAGCGCTTCGCTTGCTTGGGGATGGAAGCGACTTGCTCCCTAGACCCCAGGAATGACTAATCAGCCATTACCATCCCCCTTAAGCAAGCGACAAGGCCACCTTTCTGGAATCACCCCATACAAAACCGACCAATTCCAGGTGGTGAGTTTCTTGATTTTTTCTTGTTGATCCATCAGATTGTTTCACCGCTTGTAAATCATGGTATTGAGGCCAACTCTATTCTTCATCTCTGCCTATCCCACTCACACCACATGCATTAGATCATCACTCCATCCTCACTGGTCATCACCAACTAACATGCACTCAATCTCATGAAATCTAACACTACTACATCACAACTTAATACTCTTGCACTCTTCATCACCCCAGTAAGAATCCATCAAGCTACCATGCCCATCTTTACCATGTTGTTTTCATCTTCAAATGATTTTTGATTGATCATTTAATGACTTGAATCTGTCTCTTCCTTACCATTCTTGTTTGCCTCTCTTCCATTACAGCCAAATCTTCCAAAAAAACGGCCAAAGGTTCATTTTTTTCCTCATCATCATTGGCACCTTGGCTTGTCATTCTTGTAGCAATCTTCATTGTAGGCTGAATCATCAACCATCAAACCCTCTTGTGTCCTCCTATCCCAGTGAATATCATTGCTTAAAAAATTCATGAACAATCATGAAACATTTCTTTTTCAAACTTTTTAAGGTTAACAATGGATCAAGCTAATGTGAAAGCTTCCACTAGATCTAATACTCACACATCCATAACCCTCAAAAGAAACTACGAGTTGCAATCTTTGGAAACAGTTGGAGGTTCCAGAATGTATGAATTTCATTGAATATAAAGACATTAGGGTTTCATTTTACTAACTTCAACCATTTTATTTTCTTACCATGTTTGAAACTTGAATTCCTGGTGTTGTTTTTGAAACACGGTTTGTAGTGAGGATGAGCTAGTGAATCAGAAGCAGCATCATGATTCAAAAACAGATCCATCTGTTCAATGCAAACAAGCAATAGCAATTATCCAATTGGAGCCATCCAGATCCAGAGCTCATAAGAAACATTGTAAAGCTGAGCGGGATTATTCATCTAAGGAATCAAACTCAGAATCAATTTATTTTGTTACTTTGAAGAAAAAGCTGAGTCCCTATCAGGTAGTGGTACCAAACATGAGCCTACCAATCAATCTACATGTTGTCTCTGATCAAAAATATCAACCATATGTTGTCCTTAAGTATCATTCACTATCTCAAAGACCATACACATTCCTTGCAAGTATGTTCTCAGAAATGGTCCAAGATCTCTACATAATGGCCAACAATCGTCAAAATTTGAATAAAACCAATTGTAATACCAAAACTGGATCTATGTTTGGAATTGGATATTGTCAAGGCACTGACAAAGGATATTCTGCAGGTAGTTTTTCCTCAATTCCAACTTGCTCATCATTGATTTTTTTATTGATTTATGATGCAAATCATTGCATCATAGGAATATATGCAAGAAGGAGGGATTTAATCAAAGAAGAAATTGCTATTGATGATCTCCTGTGGAGTAAGCTTCCAGTCAATAATGAATTAGTCTTTAATTGAATCAAAGCTCTCTCCAAAACGGCTCATGCAAAGAACAGACAAGTATCAGAAGACTTCAAAATTCCAAACTGGACGTCTCCAGAGTGGAATGATCAAAGAGACTCATTTCTTCATGCATCCAATGTCATTGTGACTTGTGATGACTTTTCAAATGTTATTCATAATGATCAGGATGACCTCAATGGTTATACTAATGGATTGTTCTCTTATATTGAGAAGCCAACAGGAACACCAATCCCCCCTCCCTCTTCAGAAACAGGTCACGGTCTCTCATTCCCCACCCTTGGATTCATTGTGGACTATGCAAAAGTTGGTGGTATTGTAGAAATTTTATGGAAAACTTCTGTTTTTCCACATCAAATTACTTTTCCTCCACCAAGTCTCAAATCAACAGAACACCATACCCATTTTGGTTGTTCATTCCAAATAAAAAGAAGCTAGCAAATGCCTCTCTGAAACTGTGTTAAAATGTGGATGCACTCAGGTAATGTGCATAGGAGTGTGTAATCCAAATGGGATGCAAAAAATGGGCCTCCACGGCCCATTGGACATCACGTGGTCCACGTGGGCCTATGTGGGTGTTATTGGTTTTGGGCATTTGGGCGCCAAAACACGTTTTAATGGTCTTTTGGGACACGGGCCATCTTGTGCCCGCCAGGGTGGATGGGCCACCCAAGCCAGATGGGCTTATTTGGGCATAAAAGGGCCCAAGCTTTATTATGGACATACTTGGCAAGACAGGCTGGCCCGCCAAAGTATGTAATTCTCACAATTTGGGCTTGTGGCAGCCCATTGGGGCCGCCGCCCCTGTCGCAGCCTGCTAGGGGCCGCCTCCCATGTTGCGGCCTGCTCGGGGCCGCTGCCCGTGTTGCGGCCTGTTTGGGGCCGCCTGTGTTCCTTGCTAAGGCCCGCCCGGGGCTGTCGCGCGGCCGAGGGATGCCGCACGGGCCCGGCTGGTGGCGCCTGGCGACCAGCGCTGCGGAGCCGGGGCTTGCAGCCCTGGCTTGCTCCCCCTCCCCTCACTCGCCGTTGCGAGGGGGATGGGGGCAAGCTGGCTGGGTTGAACCAGCCAGCGACCAACTTTCAACAGTGCGGTCGGTCAGGGCAGGGGGGACCTGACCACCCCCTTGCTCAAGGAGGTGGCGGCGCCGGTCGCAAGCTTAGAAACCGGCAGGTGGGGGGGAATTCATCACCCCTCCACCATTGAGCGGTTGAGGCAACCGAGAAAAGGGGTGCTCTCTCCCCCCCCCCTATACCAAGGGGGAGGAGCGATGGGCCTGGGGGGACCTGATCACCTCCCAGGCCAACCTTCTTGACAAGGCCCTGGGGGTATCAACCCCCAGGCCCCCTGGTGAGGGGATTTGACTGCCCCCACCAGGGATTTGAGAGAAAGAGGTGGGGGACAGCATGTCCGCTGGTCACACCCCCCCATGTGAGTCTGAGACCTGACCCAGGTGTGCCCTGGGTCCCACCTGGCCCATTTGAAAGGCCAGGGGCTGGCTGCATGAGGAAACCAGCCTGTAAACAAGGTAATGAGGTCATCATGGCTGGTTGTAACGGACAACCAGCCAAGGGGATTGAACAGTTAAGGGGCTGGTTCAGCCCCAATGAGGTGGAAACACCAGAAATAACCGGAATAGGCTGGTTGTAAGGGTACAGGGACTGATGCCATGTGGGCTGATGTAGTCCAAACCAAGTAACAAGGCCAGTAGAGCCTGTAGAGCTATTTTGGGGAGGAAAATTTGCCTTTTGGCTTGTTGTATCATGGGCTCACAAGAGGCCAATCTTTTGTACTTGAGGAGCTCTTCTCCCTGCTGTTTTCCATCCATTCATTGATCATTCCAATAAAATTCATCCAACATATTGCCCCATTGTGAGAGCCTTATTAGCCAATATTGACACCCAGTGTCCAGCATTTCTTTTTCTTTAAATACTGCTCACTTGCCTAAGCTAATTGCTGGCCATAATTTTAACACATTATCAGTACCATCATCATCATTATTTCCAAGAAAGATAGACCCTTATACTTTACTTTGGAAAACCTCAAGGACCTCAAGTTTTCCAAGAAGATCTCTTATATCCCAGAGTCCAGCTCCAGCAAGATAGTTTTGAATAGTCAGAACTATAATCCTTGGGCTGTCCTTATGGACAGTGAGTTGGATAACATCTGTTGTGGGGATATTATGAAAGGAGATGATACTTTGATCAGTTCAGAGGTGGAGAAGAAGGCCTATCATCTTATTCTTAGAAACTTGGATCAGCATCATGTAACATGAGTTGCTGATACTCTGTTGGAGGAACAGAAGAGAAAGGGGAGTGTTTTATGGAAAATGCTCAAGTCAAAGTATGCTGGTGACTCTGTTCATCAAAAGGGGATCGCTTTCAATAGATTGTTCAAGTTGAAATTTGGCAACTGTAAACAATTTGTGGGGGAAGCAAGATCTAGTATTGCTAAGTTCAAGTCATCTGGGCTGAAAATGGATCCTGAGTGTTTGTCACTCTTAATTCTTCAAAAGCTGCCAAAAGAATATGAGTCCTTGGTCAGGATCATATCTCAGTTGGATCCCCTTCCAGGAGAAGAGGATGTGCTTAGAAGGATTGAAAAGGATGATCTTCCATTCAAGATGAAGGAGAGCACAGGAACTTCTCTGGTGGGCAAGACAGGAAAATCTGGGAAGAAGGAAAAGGCCAAAAAGGATTTATCAAAGGTCTTGTGTTATAATTGTCAGAAGAAGGGGCACTATGCAAAGGATTGCAAGGAGGCAAAGAAGAGGAAGAAATCCAAGGAAAGTGAAAAGGAAGACAAAGAGGTCAACCTTGCCATGGAAAATGTTGCTATGGTGGCAATGGATGTTTCAATGGAAAAAGCTGTTGTGGAACAAGTCCCCAAAAAGAAGGCTAAAATTGAAGAGGATCAAGAGATGGACTTGATTGATTATGAAGTATGTAATCTTAACCTTGAAAATGAGAACTTATCAGTGGCTGATAATTCTTCATTCCTTACGGGAGGATTGTTTAAGGAGGATGTTCTTGTTTTGATTGATTCTGGTTGTACAGACCACATGTTTTTTGAGCCAAATTTGTTTTCAAATATTAGAGATTTTGATGGTGTTGTAAATATTGGCCAAAAAGGAAGAACAATCCAGATTAAGGGGATTGGAAAAGTTATTCTTGAAAATCACATGGGTTTCAAAATAATTTTTGAGAAAGTATTCTATGTACCAGATTTGCCTTATAACCTTGTGTCTCTTGGAGTGCTCTGGAAAAAGGGTTTCCAGATTTGTTATCTTAAAGAAGATAAGTTTGTTATTTATTTGAATGAGAGAACTATCCTGAGTGGACAAGTTCTGAATAAGTTGCTCTGTGCTGACTTGTTCAAGATTTCAGCTCTGAGCACTGTTGCTCACAATAGAAGTGGCCATAAGGTAAAGGACAGAAACTGTGAAAGTTGTACCTTAGGGGCCAATACCAGGAATGTGTTCTCAAAGAGTAGAGACCACACAGAAGCTCCTAGAGAGGAATTATCCATTGATTTGGCAGGGTCATTTTCACCAGTGTCTCTTTGAGGGGCAAGATACTTCATCCATTTGGTTGATACAGCAACTAATTTTGTTTGGGTAAAACAAATAAGATCAAAGGATCAAACCACAGAGGAGGTTTCAGTAATCTTCAAAGTCTGGAAACAGAATGGTTTGATGAGGGAGATCAAGAGGGTTATTACTGATGGAGGGGGTGAGTTTTTGAGTAAAGATTTTGAGAAACTATTGAATGATTATGTTATCACTCATATAGTTACTACTGCTAGTACTCCACAAAACAATGGAATAGTTGAGAGGATGAATAGGACTTTATTGGACAAAGTCAGAACTATTATGGCTCAATCTGGTCTACCAAAGTTTTTATGGGCTGAGTTGGTGTGCATAGTGTGTCTGTTGCACAATATTGTAAGTGTTAATGGGAAGTGTCCTCATTATAAGTTTTGAAAGTTGTACCCCAAAACATCACACCTAAGAAAAATTGGTTGCTTGGTGTATTATAGTGTCCACCATAATGAGATGGTTGGAAAGTTAGATCCTAGAGCCAGAACAGGGGCACTTGTGGGCTATGACTTAATAAGTAAGTCATACAGGATTTATTGTCCAGGGAAAAGAAAGTTTATTTGTAGTAGGGATGTAAAATTTGAAGAAAGTACCTTTCCACTCAAAAGGGGTGAACCTAGTGCTGTTCAGGAATCACAGCAGGAAATAGCATTGGAGCCTATTTCCCCAGCCAAGGCTGGAGAGAATATCATTAGTGATGATATTGAGGTGGCAGACGTGCCACAGGAGGGTTCAGTACCCACTTCAGGGGAGTATGTGGAATCAGAACCTGATGAGCCTCCACCTCCAGTTAGAAGGAGTGGCAGGATGAGAATTCCTGTTGATAGGTATGGGGGATGGAAGTCCCATTATGCTTCTGCAGAATATGAGGAAGATACACTTCAGGAAAAGTGTATGCTCAATGAGATTCTACAGTTGAGTTCAGAAATGGGTAATAGAATTAACCCAAATAGCTTTGGCCAAGCTATCAATTCTGATGAGAGAGCCAATTGGAAGACAGCTATTCTTGAGGAATTTGATTCTCTAGAGAATAATAGTGTGTTTGAAGTGGTTAAGTGGGATTCAGTTCCAAAAGGAAAGACCATTTTTGGGTCTAGATTAGTGTTAACAAAGAAGTTTGATACTAATGGAGTTTTGAAGAGGTTCAAGGCTAGATGCGTTGCACAGGGCTTCACACAGAGAGAGGGTATTGATTACCAGGAGACTTTCTCGCCAACTGGAAGGCTTTCCACCTTCAGTTAAATCATTTCTTTGGCAGTGGAGTTGGGTGAAGAAATCAGACAGGCTGATTTTGTGACTGCATACTTGAATGCAAAACTTGGAGAGGAAGAGACTGTTTATATTTCAATTCCTGATGGTTTCAAGGAATGGCTGGTCAAGACCAAGCCAGAAACTATGAAGAAAATCTGTGTGAGAAGTTTCCTCTCAGCAGATAAAGGGGAGTATGTCCTCAAGCTGTGTAGATCCCTGTATGGATTGAAGCAAGCAGCTAGGTCATGGTATAATACTATGAGCATGAAACTGATAGAGATTGGTTTCAAAACAAGTTTGGCTGACCCTTGTCTCTTTGTGAGAAAGGATCCAATTTTGTTTGTATGGGTCGATGACATTATCATTATTGGGAATGGTAAGGAGAGAGTCATGGAGACACTCAAAAAGGAGTTCAAGATAAAAGATCTTGGTCTGGCACAGCAGGTGCTGGGAATGAAAGTTAGCAAGAGCAAGAATGGGATCAGGTTGGATCAGAACCATTATGTGTCAGCTCTACTTAAGCAGTATGGCTTAGAAGATGCAAAGTAGTTTGGTACTCCAATGAAGACTAACATTTGGTTAAAAAAGTCTACAGATGAAGAGCATCTAGATTTTGTTCAATCGGGGAATGATTATAGATCAGCTATTGGATCTTTGAATTATTTGGGGCAGTTTACAAGGCCAGATATTACTTATGCAATTGGGATTTTTTCACAACACTTAGAGAAACCATGCATGAGGCATTGGTCAGCGTTCAAGAGAGTTATGAGGTATCTTAAAGGAACAAGCAGTCTGGGACTGCAGTTTTCAAAGTCATTGAAATTTGACTTGGTTGGTTATTCTGATGCAAGTTGGGCAGATGTTAACACTAGGGAATCAACAAGTGGTTTTGTATTCTTCTTAGGAAAGAATCTAGTGTCTTGGATGTCTAAAAAGGTGTCAGAAATAAGTCTTTTGTCAACAGAAGCAGAGTACAGAGCATACTTTTCAGCTTCACAGGAAGCAAAATGGTTGAGAAAGGTCTTAGAGGATACTCATAAACCACAAGGGTTGGCGTTGTTGTATTCTGATAACCAGAGTGCCATTGCGTTGGCAGAAAATCAAGTGTTCCATTCTAGAACAAAACATATTGATATTCATTATAATTATATACGGGACGCAGTTAACTGCAAACAGATAGTGTTACGGTACATGCCTACTGGGGCAATGATTGCAGATATCTTAACTAAGGCGTTAGATAGGAACAAAAATTAAGGTTTTGTGTCTAGTATGCGTATGACATCCCTTTTGGATTAAGGGGGTGTGTTAAAATGCGGATGCACTCAGGTAATGTGCATAGGAGTGTGTAATCCAAATGATCCAAATTGGATGCACAAAATGGGCCTCCATGGCCCATTTGACATCACGTGGGCCACGTGGGCCCATGTGGGTGTTATTGGTTTTGGGCATTTGGGCGCCAAAACACGTTTTTATGGTCTTTTGGGACACGGGCCCTCTTGGGCCCGCCAGGGTGGATGGGCCACCCAAGCCAGATGGGCTTACTTGGGCATAAAAGGGCCCAAGCTTTATTATGGACATACTTGGCCAGATGGGCTGGCCCGCCAATGTAATTCTCACGATTTGGGCTTGTGGCGGCCCATTGGGGCCGCCGCCCCTGTCACGGCCCGCTAGGGGCCGCCGCCCCTGTTGCGGCCCATTTGGGGCCGCCTGTGTTCCTTGGTACCGCCCACGTGGGGCCCGACGGCCCGCGTGGGGCTGTCGCCCGGCCGAGGGATCCCGCGCGTGCCCAGCTGGTCGCGCCCGGCAACCAGCGCCGCAGAGCCAGGGCTTGGGGCCCCAGCTTCCTCCCCCTCCCCTTGCTTGCGGTTGCAAGGGGGATGGGGGCAAGCTGGCTGGGTTGAACCAGCCAGCGACCAACCGCAACAGTGCGGTCGGTCAGGGCAGGGGGGACCTGACCACCCCCTTGCCTAAGGAGGTTGCGGTGCTGGTTGCAAGCTTAGCGACAGGCAGGTGGGGGGGAATTTATCACCCCTCCACCATTGAGCGGTTGAGGCAACCAAGCAAAGGGGCGCTCTCCCCCCCCCCCCCCCTATACCAAGGGGGAGGAGCGATGGGCCTGGGGGGACCTGATCACCTCCCAGGCCAACCTTCTTGATGACGCCCTGGGGGTATCAACCCCCAGGGCCCATGGTGAGGGGATTTGACCACCCCCACCAGGGATTTGAGAGAAACAGGGGGGGACAGCATGTCTGCTGGTCACACCCCCCCCCCCCCCATGTGAGTCTGAGACCTGACCCAGGTGTGCCCTGGGTCCCACCTGGCCTATTTGAGGAGCCAGGGGCTGGCTGCATGAGGCAACCAGCCCGTAAACAAGGTAATGAGGTCATCATGGCTGGTTGTAACGGACAACCAGCCAAGGGGATTGAACAGTTAAGGGGCTGGTTCAGCCCCAATGAGGTGGAAACACCAGAAATAAACGGAATAGGCTGGTTGTAAGGGTACAGGGACTGATGCCATGTGGGCTGATGTAGTGCAAACCAAGTTACAAGGCCAGTAGAGCCTGTAGAGCTATTTTGGGGAGGAAAATTTGCCTTTTGGATTGTTGTATCATGGGCTCACAAGAGGCCAATCTTTTGTACTTAAGGAGCTCTTCTCCCTGCTGTTTTCTATCCATTCATTCATCATTCCAATCAAATTCATCCAACATATTGCCCCATTGTGAGAGCCCCATTAGCCAATATTGACACCCAGTGTCCATCATTTCTTTTGCTTTAAATACTGCTCATTTGCCTAAGCTAATTGCTGGCCATAATTCTAACAAACTGCACATTTGTTCTCCCAATGAAATTGTTCTAAAGTAAATGGAAAAAAAGATAGATATGGTTAAAACATTAATTGATTGTATGAAATTCAAAAATTACCTGTTGATTTTGAAAAATTATTTTCATTTTTTCCCAAAGTCCATGGGGAAGTGTGCATAAATTGTAAAATGGAGGTAACAATTGAATTGAAAGATAACAGACCAAATGAGTGATGGAAAACTTATGCTAAGTTGTCCACCTCCCAAACGTTCATACAAGATTGGGACTATTCATGTATTCCCACCTGTCAATTGTCTGGGGAGGTGGAGGACTTGTTGTAAGTTGTCCACCTCCCCAGAACAAGACACATATTGATATTATGCATAAAGACCAAAACTTTGTTGATACACCACTCTATCTGCAGAATGAAGCTCTGTACCGCAGGAAGTCAACCATTTTTCAAATTCCCCAAAATCCTGCCATTGGGGTTCAGGGACAGTGGACGACTTGTGCTAAGTTGTCTACCTCCCAAACATTGCTACAGAATTTGAACTATTCATGCTTTCCCACATGTCAATTTTCTGGGGAGGTGGACAAATTATCATAAGTTGTCCACCTCCCCAGCACAAGACACATATCTATATTATGCATAAAGACCAAAACTGTATTGATACACAACTCTATCTGCAGAAATAAGCTATGTAGATTCCACATATTATGCACCTGTCCACCATATTACACACACCTGTTACATGTTACTGTTTGTTTCTATGGTATATAAGCCAGTCATCCTTCACCAATTAGTCCTGCTGCATTCTAGTCTCAACCACATTATACCCAACCATTTAAAAGAAGAAATATCACACCATTCTTTACCTCACTACCTACCTTGAATACACAAAGGCTGATTTTGCCGGTAAGTGTTACATGTCCAGGGTCCTGTGTGGTCTACTAAAGGTTTGCAATCCTCCTTGAATTTCTTAGAAAGACGTACTCTCAATCAACTCAATGCCTTCCTGCGTGATGAGATTGTTGAACAAACAAATAAGCAAGTTTTGCAGTCAATGCTGGATTTCTATCAGAAGAAATATGATGCAAAAGTGGAGCAGTTGAGGTCACAATCTGCCATTACTGTTGGTCTTGTTGAATATTTGACTGATGAAGAAGAAGAGCCAACGGTTGCTGTGAATACAAAATTACCGTTATCAATTGAGGAACCTTCAAATCCTGGTGTGACAGCACCTACTTTAGATCAATTGGTTACCCAGCTCACTGTAACCCTTGCAGATGACCAGGCTCAGCAAACAAGTGAGTTGAATGAATAATTTGATACACCAAATTTTAAATTGGAATTCATCCCAATACTCAAAACTAATGTGGTCCCAATATATTCAGTTGAATCCAAAATACCAGCTGAAACTGGTCTAGCAGAAAATCCAATTCAAGAAACCAAAACTTTTCTGGTTCATCATGCAATCTTTGAAGGACCTGAGAATCCCAAATTGAAGCCACCAGTTGTTGCGGCTCCCAAACCATTTATTGTTCCAGAAAATAGGCCATCTGCTAGGCTTGCAGCCCAAGCTGCTTGGCAAGCTGCCAGAAGATCTTTTCACAGGTCACCTTCAAGCTCCCAAGCTTCATCTGACTCCTCCAATTCTATTACCAATTTGAGCGGCAAAAGTGACGTGCAAAAAGAGCCCCCAGAAGTTTTTCTGATTGAACCATCACCCAGGAGTCCCACCCCTGCACCAACCCTAGTCCCAAAATCCCCTGATGGTCAGGTCAGTTTCACCTCCTCCATGCTCTTCCTGATATCAAACATAATATTGACTTCCAAATTTCCATTTGATATCTGAAACAGAATGCCCATACCATCATTCCTCAAAAACAAAACGCGTCCAATGCTGGAATCATCACTGAGGATGTGGCACAAAGAATTGCTAGGCCAAGGAGTGTACAACAACCAGTCAATCAGCAGTCCCAGCCTGGGGTTGATGCTAGAAGCAAAGGCACAACCCAGGCCCAAACAACAGGGCCAACCTCAGTTGCAGGTTCACTTCCACCAGGTCAGCCAAAAGATGATCTGATACAATGAAAATCATTGCAACTAACTTAATTCCAATCCATAGAACTTTTTATAGGCTTAAATAAGGAAGATCTCTTGAGGTTGTCATAATGGGAAGAAATAAAGGACCTTGCAACCCCGTCAACCTATTCCAAAATGATAAGCAGTACCCACGTCCTAATATCAAAAACTCTTAACCTTCTTGGTCAAAGAATCATGTCAAACCCTCCAGAGACATCTACAATACTGAAGTCCTTGAAACTTTGTTTGACACAATGCAAAGATGGTAAATTTTGAAAATACTTTATTCCTCTATTTTGACAATCAGCTGATTGCCACTTTTTTAATTAACAGAAAAGATTTTTCTAGGAAAGGATGATGATGTCTTTGTTGGAAACATCTTCATAAATACAAACTCTCTATCCCATTCTAGGAATACAGTCCAGAACAATATCCATCCCCTCTCTGAAATCCTGGCTTATACAAGAGAGCCAATACATGGGGCCTACGCAAAGTTGAAGCACACATTGAATGACATCATAGGAGTTTTATCCCATAAAATCTCAAGAAACGTGCTCCTCTTCATGGAAGGGATTGATGGAACTTCTGATGAAGCTTTTCTGAAAGCACAAAGCTACTTTTCCAACCTTCAAGCAGCTTTGATTGATGATTCAACCTTTGCTCCACACAAGAAGTCAAGTTCCCAGCAGGATGCTGAGCTCAATGCTGGGAGAGGTGGTCTGAATATGGTTTTTGAATACGTTGTCTCTCTAGTCACCGGGCTGATCAACTTGACACTTGATTCAAGGGAAGATAATCAGTAGCCTTTCATGTCTAAGGACTCAGCTGAGAAGAAGAATGGATGGGGGATCAATTCGCTAGCATGTCTTTCACACATGTTGGTTTTTGGTCCTGCTGCAATATGGATATGTCCTGGAAATCAAAGAGTGATGCCCAAGTGGAAGTCTGACATGCTTCTTGAGTTTGTTAGTCTTGTACTTGAATCAAAGTTGAAGGCTGGCTTACCTCCAGATCCAATCTTGGGTCAATTTGGTAACACAATGGTATATATTCTGACTTCCTTGAGTGATATGGGATTTGATAAAGACAAAAAAATAAATTGGAGAAATTTAATTAGTATTTTTACAGAAAGATTTTCTTATGAGAAATTGGCTCAGGTACTTCTGGAGGATATTGTTCTTGTTACTGACTATGATCTTGGCCAGCACTTTAATACTGTATGGGCTGTTGAAAAAACCACCTTCTAATTTAGTTGAACTTGCTGCAGAATCCTCAGCTTCCCCTAGTTAATCATTTTAACTGTTTAGGAAATTGCACTAATTGTTTTTCTGGATGGGTAATTGTTGTTTTCAAATTTATTCTGATCTTGGTATAATGAGCTCTTTTACTTGGAAACGTGTTACTTTTGAATGCTTGAATGGTCAATATTGATAATAATGCGCATGAAATAGGGTAGTAACCTAGTACTTGATTTGAAATTGGATATAGATTAAGTATTTCCTTTACTTCTCAGCCAAAACTACAGTTGGGGTCAATAATGATATTCATTCTATATAAAAATTTTGTTTTTACCATCTGCTGCAAAGTATGGAAAATAAAAAGAAATATTTATAAATTTCTCTTTAAATTTTAAATTTCTGAGTTTTTGGTGGGAAATGAATGTGAGATTTTGGTTATATGAGAGTGAAAAACCATTTAGTTAAAAATTGTATGATTTCAAGTAACAAAAACCTTAAAATTGTTTGTATCTTTGGTACACTATAGTATCCCTTGCCTATGAAAACATTAGGTTTGTTTTGCCTCAACCATATTAATGTGGCTTGTTTCTAACATACTAACACAAATTTATTTGGAGTCAACTCAAAGAAAGTAGGCACTGCTGCTTGCTCAAAAATTGCTTGAGCTCCACAACAACTACTGTTTAATATTTTGATTTGTTTTTTAAAGATAATAAAACAAAGCAAGAGATGATTTCAATTCTGTTTTTATTTGCATAAATTTGATTATTTGTATTAAATCATTCAAATCATTACTAATATGCCCAAGTCCAAAATTTGTATTCAGCTGTGAATTATGTTTGGTTATTAGCATCAGTGATTGACCTTAACTTTATTTGTTGGTCAATAATTTCTTTGTGAATAAATTTTTCTTTAAGTCAAATATTATCCTCATATTTTAAACATCTTGAAACTAATAAATCCAATCATTTTCATTTCTTCTAAGGCAAAATTCAACAAACATTCCCTAAAATTTAGTAAAATCTTTCCCACAGGGGTACAATACAACAGTTTTGTATTACTAGACTTTCTGCATAAAATATTTAGGACAAATGAACATCTCCATCTAGTTTTTTCATGGTTTTTTGCTATATGCAATATTCAATTTGTGATTATTCAATATCATAC
Source organism: Puccinia polysora (assembly GCA_025617555.3). Taxonomy (NCBI): domain Eukaryota; kingdom Fungi; phylum Basidiomycota; class Pucciniomycetes; order Pucciniales; family Pucciniaceae; genus Puccinia; species Puccinia polysora. Next base: position 48,105,104 of record CM062623.1, read on the forward strand.
TTCAATTTTTTTCCCTTAAATATCACAAAAAAAATTGAGTCTTTCAACATTCATCAACCCAAACCATAGCTCACAGAAAACTCATATCCAGTCAGCCAGCCATTTCTGATACCACTCAAACATCAAGCAAAAAAATGGTCAAATTAATACAGGAGCAAGAAATGTGGTCAGAAGAAATGCATGAACAGATTGACCATGAGCTCAAGGAAAGTGTTGAGCCATTTCCTGAACATTGGACATAAAGTGAAAGGTGGATGCATGATGAGCAGAATTCAAGAGTTTGGGTACGCAGACTACAGAGAATAATTGACAGGGAGGCCTCAGAATTGTTCATTCCAGAACAATTAATACCAAATGTCTGGGACCTTTGGATGGAGAGGCGTGAATTTCTTGGAAGGTGTAAGTACTTATGCCTCAAAAATCATTTCAAATTAATCATTAATCTATATTTCTTTTACAGCTTCTCCATTGGTGGTAAATAGAAGTTCAATTCCCATGGACTTTTAGATGTTTCTCATCAATGATTACCAGTAATTTTCACCATTATTGGTTTCTTGTTTTGAGCTTCCATATAAATCCAATGTCTTTTCCAGTATTGGTAAACAGGTTGAGAGAGGAGCCAAAAGATTTCCTTATCTCAAAGTCAATTCTAGAGAATCCCAAAACATTATGCAACCTGGAAAGAAGCCACCATCTCCTTTCATCAAAAAAACAAAGAAAACATTAAAATTTCACCACTATGAATTTTCTGAGCTTTTTATGATATTTAAATTTTCCAGTCAAACTAATTGTTTGACATGTGGCTGAATGAAATGCAAATCAGTTCAGTTATATTCATTAGAAAATAAATCATTTCATTCCAAGAAGATGCATTTGTTTTTTAAATACTGGTTTTCCATCTCCAAGGTATGAAATGTAGCTGTTCTCCTACCAGCCCATCACATTATCATCTTAAAAAATGTACTATTTCAATAAATTAGTCCTTTTATTTTCCATAACCAGCTCACTTCCTAAGTCAATCAAATCCTATTTTGCTTAAAAGAAAAAAATCATATTTTTTGAAAAAAGAGATTGATGTGTGGTGCAAGTGACTTGAAATGATTTTGTTAAATATTTTCCCCTCACAAAATTCAACCCACCCATGAGGATAAAAAAAAGTGGAAAGGGGGTTGACCTTGCTTTCATTCATACAGTCAGTTCCAACATGTGTAATTAGATTTCAGTTCAATATTCCCAAGTAATCTTGAGCCAAAAAATGAGATGAAATGATTTGGTTACATGAAAGGAAATGAGAAAATCAGTTTTATCAAATAATCAAATGAAATTTGATTTCATTTGCAAACATTTTATCATTCATGTGGTAGATTGTGAAGAAATGAATGTTTCATACCAATTTTCCTAACAATATTACCTTGGAACTCTTTGATATCAAGGATTATTTAAGCACCAAAACCTTTAGATTAATCCTGGTCAATTTCCATTCAAAACAGGAAATATTCATTGAATAAGAAAACATTTGGTATTTTCTAAATCTGTTGTTGAAATTAAACCATATTTAAAATCATATTATTGTTTCAGTTGCAGAAACACAGTATCTCTGAATTGCATTGGAAGAAGAATCTTTAATGTCAAGAATTTTGTTATGAATTCACAATTGAATTTTTACTTTCCAGGAAAAAGATTATACAAGCATCAAGCTTATGATAATTTTAAACCTGGGTGAAATTGATCATCTTAATGATATTTTTGATTTAAAACATAGAGGTTATATTTTTATTTAATTGTGTGCTCATCCTAAGAATTTGAGAAAAAGCACATTTTTCATGGTAAAGCTTTTTAGTTTTTCAATAAAAATACAAATGAAATACCTGGTTTCTGACAGCAAGCTCTTAGATTTCATTGCAAAATATCTCAAAGTATGTAAAATTTTCTGGTTAAATATAAATTCCAAACTATTTTCTGGAGAAATTTGTTTTCCATGTCAAGGAATCAGAGTATTCATTTCCTACATGATGAAAAATAATGAAAAATGATTATCTAAATGAAAATACATTTTGAAGTAAAAATCACCAAACAAAATGTGTTCATTTTGTTCTCAAAATCTAAGAAGTATTTCCAAAAAATTTATTCCTTCTGTCAAATAATCTTTTTTGTGCATTGCAAACTCCACCATGTGCCTCACATAATTAAAATGAATTATAAATTGTATGCATAGTCAATTTCAAATATTCAATTTGCAAATGAATCCTTTATAATCTTTCAAAAATCATGATACTCAATAGAAAAGAAACTCATCTTCAATATTTTGCAAAGTATTCATTTTTATAAAATCAACCCCCCAAACAAGCATAAAACCTTTCTCAAGTCTGTTTGCAATTTTTCCTATATTATACTATGAGTTCTAGATATCCTCACAGTTCAAAATCTATCAAAAACCGCACATTGAAAAAGCAATTAGCAAACCATTTACCAAATTTTAATGACCCCATAAGTCTATGCTTACGTGACTATGTAAAAACTATTTTGAACATAAAATTTCAAGGAGACAAGGTTCCACCTCCACCCACTGAAGATTAAGTAAATGTTCTATACTCAAAAAACATTGATACAAATCTCTCAAACAATGATTTTTTCAACATAGAAACAACCAATGAAAACCTCCATGGAGGGAAGAAGAGTATCCCTGGAAAGTTTAAAGAGAAATTCCAGAAGGAGCTAGAAAGCTTCGGAATACAGGTTCCAACCTTCCAATGGGACAATCATCATTTAACAAAGTGGGACCAAAAATTGTCAGAAGTGATAATAAAACATTTGCTCCATGCTAAGGAAAATGATGCATTTTCAAATTATGCACTTGATATTGACTTTTGCAAAAAGCATATACTCTTTGGACTTCTGGAACATTGGCTACATGGACAGAAGGATAATTACATGAAGCCTAGGACACGTAACAAGAAGCCTAGGTCTCCAGTCAAACACAGAGTAAGCTTCAGATTCTTCTACATTTTCTAAATCCTATTAGCTGAATTTTGATCTCAAATTTGAAAGATATACAGAAACCATTTGGCCCCTGCAGAGCACCATATGGGAAAGGATTTGGCTAAATGCCTTCTCCCTTCTGTGGAATGCTGCTCAGATACTGAAGAAGACAATGAGGGGAAATATCACTCAGTCCAAGTGTATTGGAGAAGCCAAAATTATTCAAAATTTCTGCATAATCTTGATAATAACACTCTGGAATATTTATCTGAAATGAAGGGTGAAACTCAAGCTAAAAAAAATGTAGAATATGAAAGAAATTATGATGAAATAGTTCCAAACTATGAGATGAAACCATGTGAAGCACTTCCTTCTGATTGTTACTGCCCTCAATTTCTTGCAACATTAAATTGGACAGAGAAATTGGTTTTGGAGATGAAACCAGTAGAGGATAAACTAGAAATATTAGCAAAATCACTTGAAACTCCCCGTTGGTTTGAATAAATTTCTTTCCTAGTAGTTTTGTATTTCATCTGTTGCCAACCAGAAAAGAATATCAAAATCTCTTGATGTTGGAACATGTTTATGCAATGATTATTTCCATATAAACAAAACAATTTAATATCAGTAAGTTGCTTCTTTTGAGCTTCCAACATTACATGAAATATTTTCAACAAATTAAACTTCAAAAAATATTGGAGAGATAAAATGGTCCCAAGCAATCATTTGATTTCTGTAAGTTTATTTATTTTGGAAAAGAAAATATCTACATTCCTATTTTTTTGATATTAAATTAATTTATAAAAAGGCTATAGTTTTATATTATGTATTATTTGGTATGATACTTCAAACATGTCTCAGCGGGGTTTTGAATTATTGAGGAACCATAAGACTGGAGATTGAATTTCCTAAATCAAATTCACATTTATTTTATTTCACATGAGGAAAAAGAAGAACTTCAAAATCAAATGTAATCTCTTCAAAAAATATGATTTAATTCCACCAGAAATTAAAACTCAAGAACAACACATAAAATATTTGTTAAAATTTATTGGGAAATAGAAATAAAAAAAATTGAAATCTTGGCTTATCCCATCCACATATTTTGGTTAATTGCAATTCTTATTTTTTAGGTGTGCAAACTGACTGCTTTACTTCTATATGATCTTACATAAAATCAAATTTCCACATAATTCCAAATCTTCTGTAATCCATGCATGCACTAGAATTATTTGGAATACTTGAGAACTGGTACAAACAACTTTTCTCAGGTTTCTACTAAAGTTAGAAATGGTTTTTTCTCAGAGTCAAAACAAAACCAAAACAAGTTTGAGGTGCTACACCTGCCGGCAGGTGCAGCCTTTTTTTTCATGGTGATAGATACAAAGATGTTATTTTTATTTTTTGTTAAGAATGAATTTATTTTGACTATGAATCTATGTTCTCCTCCGTCTCAATCTCATTAGTTGTGCGTACTGGAACAAGTCCCTGGGACATGTCTTGTGCCACCTGGGGAACCCCTCTCCTGGCCAGGTTTGGGTCTCTCACTCAATGAGATGACCGGTGGGAGCTCTTTCTCTTGTTCTTTGGATTCTTTTGCTTCTTCTCTTTTCTTTTCCTTCTTCCTCTTTTAATCTGTCTTCTATTAACTCCTCTTCCTCTCTCATCTCTCCTGCTTGACTCCTCTCTTTCTGTGGCTTGCTCCCCTCCTCTTGGTCTGCAACTCATCCCAACTCAACACTCCTCACAACCTGGTTCAACTACTCCAACAACCCTTTTCTAATTAAGTCTCATCATTCATGGATCCATGCCTGGTAAGAGCCTGATCCTCGAGATCATCCTTACTCAACGCCCCTGACAACCTATCCCCCCCGCTTGCAGTCATCCATCTACACCGCCTTGACTCTATCAAACTTGTGCCGTCTGATCTCTTTTCTATTCATTAAATAAAGTCTAAGCTTTTTGTCTTCTCATCCTTTCTCCTTCTTGTCTGTCTTATGTCTGGCCTTCAAATTTTCTAACTCCTGTCCGTAGTCTTCTGGTTTTCAGTTCTTAGAAATTTCATCTCAATCTCATCACAGTCAAAAGCCAAAGTACAACTATACGTTATTGAAAATGAACAAACCAGTGGGAGCAAATGATTACTTTCATAATGTTGCGCTCAAGGCCTCTGTTGATGCTATTCCCCTGCTCAACAAGGATAACAACTCTATCTGGAGAGACAAGATGATGATTTTGTTTGATCTCAAAGGCATCAAAGACTTCATGACCAGGAATCTGGCCAACTGCCTGTAAAGCAAGACCAAGAAATTCAAGCAATAATTCTATCCAAACTTGACAGCACGACCCATGCCAATGTTGTCAATGCCTCAAACATAACATCTTCTAAGCTGCTCTGGGCCAAGATCACCTGCAGATTTGCCTCATCAGAAACAGCCAATAGAGCCCATATCTTCAATCAATTTCTCCACACTCCATTTAATGAACACACTATTGATGGATTCATAACAGAAATTCAAAAATCTCTCACTTGCATGGCCAACTTTGGAATATAACTGCAGAAGGACATATTGGCGTAGCTGATACTTTTCAAATTTCCACCCACTCTAGAGAATCTGAAGCAACAAATTATGCAAGTAGAAAAGTTGATAACAGTAGAGTTTGTGTTAAATTACTTAACTCAGTACAACAAAGAGGATAAGGCACAACTCAAAACTGGAAAATCCACCCCCAATGTCTCACTAGTAACTACTAAGAGCAAGACTGATAAGGAAGACAGAAACATTTGCATTTGGTGCAAAGAAGGCTTTCACAACCCAAGTGCACCACATCCCAAATCCTCCTGCTTTCATCTCCACCCCCAAATTGCTCCCAGATGGTGGGTTGAAAAACAAAATGAATGGAAGAACAGAACCAAGAAGACACCCACCATTAACTACCATGCTTTACTTACTCTCTGGATTAATGCAGACATCACACCTAACCTCCTCTTGGACTCTGGCCCCAACATTCATATATTTAACAATCTGAAATACTTCACCTCAATCAATCTACAGGACAAGCCGGAGGAAATCAAAACAGGCAAGTTGGAAGCCAATCTCAAGATACAGGGAACAGGCACGGTCTGACTCAAGTGGAAAGATTCTATTATTACGCTTGAAGAATGCATGTACGTTCCTCACATTGTAGTCAATCTGATTAGTCCTGGTCTCCTGGAAAAAAAGGGATGCAATCTCTCACAAGAACAAGATTGATTTCACATCACTCAAGGTGGCAAGAAGGTTCTTAAAGGCCTAATTAAAGATAGTCTATTTGTGATTGAGAAGCCTCAAATTGCTTGAAACAAACTATTGGTCAATCTCTTGAACCAATCTTTAACCACTCCATCAATCAAAATTCAGTCACTATCCAATCTTCACAAGATGTATGGGCACGCTTCAATCTCTACTCTCAAAACTATTCTCAAGGATCAGTACTCTAAATATGAATTAGACAACTTTCAGTGTGATGGCTGCATAAGGAGCAAAATCACAAGTGTACCCTTCTTAGCTACCTCAACACCTTCTTCTAAAACCCTCAAACAAATCCACCTTGACTTGATAGGACAAATCACTCCCAAATCAAAGGCTGGCCATTGATATATCCTGACTCTTGTGGACAACTTTATGGGCTATCTTGCAGCTTTTCCCCTTCAGTCCAAAGAAGAAACCCCAGATGTTATCATCAATATTCTCAAGACTGAATACAAATGGTTAAACTACTATCCCACAGAAATCTTCTCAGATAAAGGAATGGAATTCAGTAATAACACATTGAAGGAATTTTCCAAGTCCAAACACATAAAGCTCCTGACCTCTGAACCCTACCACTCTCAACACAACGGTCAATCCAAACAAGCCAACCAAACAACCATAGAGAATTGGCATGTGAAACTTTCTCATCATCCAGATTGAATAAGAGTTACTGGAAAATTGTGGTCAGAATCTGCTGTTTCATTCTTAACCAATTTCCTAGGCAAGGTAATGACCAATCCCCTTGGGAACTTATGTTTAGCAAGAAGCTTCCTCCTAATTATTTGAAACCTGTAGGGTCCCCTGTTATTTACCTTGCAAATTTCGTACAAAAAGGGAGAAAATTTGATGAGAAGGGATTAGAAGGGATCTTAGTTGGGTTCAATCCCGTTTTTCATTCCTATCTGATCCTCAACTCATCTGGTGCTGTTGTTGAAACCAAACACGTGCAGTTCCTCAAAAACTCTATTCAAAATTTTCCTCTCCTCAAATTGCTGGGGATCAATCTCTTTAGTCAAATGAACTCCAATTCAAACAAGTCCAATTTCTCCTCATTAGAAAAACAATATACCATTCAAGGATCTCACAAAAAGACCTCTCCAAATCAGATTTGGACCGGGAAGACTTAGCATCTTTAGCCTCTCCATCACCCAATTCTCCTCCTCTGCCTTCTCCAGCCCCAGAACCCCCTATCCAATCAACCTCTCAAAGGCCCAGAAAAGAGACAAGAAAGCCCAAAAAATATGGTTTCCACCACTGCTACAAGCCTCCCTCCTATAAAGCCGCACTCAATTGCCCTGAATGGCCAAAGTGGAAGAAGGCAGCTGATGATGAACTAAATTCTATAGAACTCCAAGACATCTGGGAAGATTACTATGGCACCCCAGACAACATTCTAAACACAACATGGGTTTTCAAGGTAAAATAGAATTTACACAGTGATCCTGTCAAATACAAAGCTTCAATCTGTGTTCAAGGATTCAACCAAATCCTAGGAATTGACTATAATGAAACTTGGGCACCAACCGGTAAACTTGGATCACTTTCAGTGGCCCTCATATATGGCCTGAAGGAGAAAATGAAACTAACTCAATTTGGTGTAAAAGGTGCATTCCTTCATTCTCCTCTCAACAAAACCATTATCATAAGGACTCCAGAAGGGTCAGAAAGGAAATCTCCTTATTTAAAAATAAAAAAATCCCTCTACGGCTTGAAAAAATCCCTCAAGAACTGGTACAAAACCCTGACATTGTGGATCAAGTCTCAAGGATACCAGGAATTGACTAGTGATCCCTGCCTCTATCTCAATTCTAAGACAAGATAAATAGTCTACTTCCACATAGATGAACTGATCCACATAGGTAACTCTAGCCTCTTTGAATCAAACTTCTTCAAACAATTCAGGAATTCATTGTGCCATCCTCCCAACACTATTCTTGGAATGCTCATGGAAATCAAAGACAACAGAATCCTCTTAAGGCAGCCCAGCCACATTGCCTGCGGTCTGGAAGAACTTGGTTTATCCTCCTGCAAGGACACCCATACTCCATTAACTCAGAATTCAAATCTCAAACCAGCCTCCAATGCCAATCATTTCAAATTTTGTCAACTAAACATCAATTAAATATCTGCAATTGGACTTCTTAATCATCTTGCACAATATTCTTAACCTGACATCTCATTCTCCATGTCTAGCCTGTGAAAAAAAATAGTTGTTAACCAAGAACAGGCTGCATTATTTGACTTCAAAGGGCAGCATTTCAGTTAATGAATAAAGTCAAATAGAAAACAATGAATAAATAAAACCAACAGGCTAATGGTAGGCTAAGAGTAGATCCAATCTAGTTGCGTCTATAAGGAGCTTAGATGGTAGTTCTGGATTTAAGAAAGGATCAGTAGACTGAATGGAAAAGTGTTCAGAGCAGGTATATTTACAGTAGCCTGATGAACTCAAAGAAAATTCCAGTTGAGATTGAATTGAATAACCACAAGTGTTGATTGATGCGCCTTGAAAGATCTATGAAGAGATTATCAGAAGAGTCAACTGATGAATGAGTTGAACTGATCTTCCTTACTTCAGTCAGACTGGCTGCAGATGGTTCTTAGTGAGTAACGGAGATGTTGATTCATAGCAAGAGACAGAGATCTGATTGTATAATCCTTTTGTTCAATGTTATTGATGAAAATGAGCCTTGAAGTTGTTGGTTGAGTCTTGAGTGAACTGATGCACCAAATGGTTGAGCAATCAGAGGATGGAGAACAGGGATTTCTGCAGTATAAACACCCGCAGTCAGGCATTGCCTGAACCAAGGATAGAGAAAATAATCAGAAGAAAATAGGAGATAAATTGAAACAATAACAACACTACGCACCTGTCAACAGCAGGGCCACAAAAGGATAAGTCAGAAAGTATGTGGAGGTCTAGTTAGAGAAAATGACACAAAAAAGTAAGACTAGAATTCAAAACGCCCCCAAAACTCATACATCAGTGGATTAAATAGCTGAAAGAATTTACAAGTCTTTTGTTTGAGGTTTAGTTATCTGCTTTGGTCAGAGCATTGGCAGTCATTGACAGGGACAAGATAAGTTTGACTTCAATAAGACCAATTTTGAGATCATCTCTAAGGCTCTTTGTATTCAGATTGATGTGTTTGGCCTTGGAGTTGGATCCTAAATTTTTCATCTTTTTGTCAATTCCATTGTTGTCAATTAGATGAATGGGAAATCTGAATGGTTTGCGTTATTGACAGGGAAAAGATAAGTTTGACTTCAATTAGACCAAGTTTGAGATCATCTCTAAGGCTCTTTGTCTTCATATTGATGTGTTTGGCCTTGGAGTTGGATCCTAACTTCTTCATCTTTTTGTGAAGTCCATTTTTGTTAATTAGATGAATGGGACATCTGAATGGTGTGCATTATATGTCTTTGATGAGTTTTTGTAACCATTGATTCTCTAGATGTCAGCTGGAAAGTGCTATACATTCCAATTTGGTTGAGGAGTGCAAAATACATTGTTGCTTCCTACTGGTCCAATAGAGAGGACTTCCTTTGAATGAACACAGGAATCTGCTTTGAGAGACTCTTGACTCAGGATCATTGGCCCACGTGGCATTGCTGAAACAAACCAGTCAATCAGAAATAGATCTGGGTCCAAGATTGAGAGTCAGATCCTTATTGTTAGATAAATATTTCCAGACATGCAGGACTTTGTTCCAATGACTGATTCCCAGTTGATTACTGTGTTTAGCTAAGCTTGAAAAAGAAAAGCTAATGTCTGGCTGAGATAGATTTGCTATATAGTTGAGGCAACCTATTGGAGACCAATAGTTGTTCTTCAAGGCTTCAAACTTTTTTTGATCTTCTTGATTGACAGAGATCATATGAAGTCCAGAAGTGAGTGGAATCAAAACCGGTTTACAGCTCATTAGATCCAGTTCTTCTAATCCCTTTTCAATATGGAGGGGCAGCAAGAGGTGTATCAGCCCGTTGTTCCTGACAATCTTCATTCCAAGAAGATTGTTGAGCAAATGCGCAGTGGAATCTTTGAATCTGGTAAGGAACTTCTCCTTGAAATCTTTTGCATTCCCTGGAAATAACAGATCATCAACGTGAAAGTAGATGACTGACAGCTTATTTTTGCTCAAGTACTGACAGGGTTCACATTTGGATTCACAAAAGCCTTGAGCCTTGATCCATTTGCTGAGCATTTGATACCAGTTTCTTGGGGCCTGTTTAAGTCTGTAGAGAGATTTCTTTAGTCAAAGGAATTTGGTCTTCCTGTTGCACCCAGTTGGTGTGTGAATATACACTTGCTTGTTGAGTTAAGAGTGTAAGAACGCTCCTTTCACATCCAGTTGAATATAATCCAGGTTCTTATTGGCTATGTAAGTTAGAACCCCTCTTAATGAGGCTGCGTTTCCAGTGGGAGTGTAGGTTTTGAAATAGTCAATTCCATACTTCTGGTTGAAACCCTGAACACACAGGCAAGTTTTGAGAATAATGTAGTTGTTGTGCACATTGTGTTTAATTTTAAACACTGGAACAGTGTTGAGTGGGTTAGTCACTATTTTATCCACAACTTCTGCCCACACACCCAGTTCTTCAATGTTGTCAAATTCTTTCACTGTTGATTCCATCCACCCAGGAATTTTCAACGCCTCTTCTAGCAATTTTGGTACAGTCTCTGACAGGAAGCCATACCTTTCAGGTATTGATAGAGTTTTGTGATTTCTTAGATTTGGCCTCAGTTCATTTTCAATTTCCAAGTTACTTTCAGAGGATGTCTCCAAAGTTGCATTGGACTCCTCTTTGATAGCAACAGTTGTGTTTTTTCTGTCCATAGTTCCTTTCAGGATATCTTGGTTATTGATGACAGGTGGAAGTGGTCTGTTTAAGGTACTATTATCTATCAACAGTAATTCTGATTGGTTTTTGATGATTGAATATCACATTTTTCATATTGATAATCTTCCAGGAAGGGGACATTACTTTGTACAATAGAAGTGAGGGATTGAAACCTACCAGAACACCTGGTGCACCTTTCTCATCAAGTTTTGATTTGATTTCTGTGTTGTTGAGTTGGTAAGTGAGAGAGTTTCCTAAAGGTTTGACATATTTCTTAGGGAGAATCTTGCCATGAATTTTCTCCCATGGTGACAAGTCACCTCTCTGTTTTGGTATTTGGTTCAGCATCAGACTGCATCCCCTAACTACTTTGTGCCAACAAAATTTAGGCAAGTTGGATTCAGCAATTGTTGCCCTAGCTGATTCAATGATTGTCCTGTTTGCTTGTTCAACTTGACCATTGTGTTGAGAATGATACGGCTTGCTAATTGTTTGATTGATTTGATGAATCCTATAGTATGTCTGCAATTTGGCGTTGACAAACTCCCCACCTCCATTGGAACACATCTCTTTGGGATAATGTTTAGTTTTTCAATTCTGATTTTCAATAATGAATATAAGAGTTTCAGCCGTATTGCTTTTATTTTTCAGAGGAAAGCATGAAATGTATCCAGAGTGGGAGTTTATGAGGTTGAGAATGTATCTGAAACTGCCTTTTGACACAGGATTTATGGGACCAATTAAATCTAGATGAATTTTTTTGAAGCATTGTTGAGCGGTCTGCTGTTGATGATTGAAGGATTTGCAAGTGATCTTAGCCTTGTCACATCTGAGGAATTCAAAGCTGTTCTTTTGGGCATTTGGAACCAAGAAGTTGAGATATTTCTCAATCCTGTCAATGCTAGTGTGTCCCAATGATTTGTAAATAGACAGGAGTTCTTCATTAGAATAGTATGCTTGTTGAGATTGGTTTGCTTGCATGTTTATTACAAAAAATTTATTTTGAATGTAGCCCAACAGGAGAACTTCATTTTTCAGGAGCAGTTGGAAGTTGCATGGAGCAGACTTGGAATTGACCTGAAGTTTGGCACCTTGTAACATGAGCGCTCCTAGAGAGATCAGATTCACGGTAGATTTGGGAACCCAAGCGATGTTAGAGAGTGTTAGATTGGCATCTTTTGTGATCAAAACGGCATCCCCCATTGCTTCTATTTTTATGGCAGCATCTTTCTTTCCAGTTAAGATTTCCTGATATCCATTGCTTTTATTCAGCAAGAGGAATTTTCTCTTGTCCACAATCATATGCATTGAACAGCCAAAATCAAGGATGAATCTGTTTGGGGAGAGATTGTCTGAGAAGCTAAAACCACAGAACAAAGAGAAGAAATGTGCTTCTGGAAAATCGTTTTGCTTCCCCTTTTTTCTGCGGTTGTGAAGATTGGGTGGCTTGAGTTCAGGAACTTCAAACCAGCAAGAGCTGGCAGGATGGGAGGTGACAGCTGGATTATTTTTTCTGTTTTTGCATCTGGGTCCTCTGTAGAGAACTACATTGACTGGTTTAACACAGTCCCCTTGTGCTATTGCTTCATTTTTTTGTTGTGTTAGATGATTGATAACTATATCAATTTTCATTTCTCCATTTGAATGCATGATTTGTGACTTCATATGCAACATTGAGGATGGGAATTTTAAAAGAACAAGGTATGCTACAATCTCTGAGGGGAGATCAATCCCAACTTTGGTCATTTTCTTTAGATATACCTTGAAAGAAGTGACCAAGGCCTCTATATCTGATTCCATTGTTATATTTAGGAATCCATTGAAAACTCTTGCCCTGTTTGCAGATTGAGAGGAGGTAAAGTGGGCTCAAGTTACCATCCCAATCAGTTTGGCACTATCTTTGTTAAGATCATCTATGATGTTGTTGTAGGTGTTTGCATCAAGTTTTTCTATGATATAAGCCACCAATTCTTAATTGGTTTCTTTTTCCAATTCCATAAGCTTGTCAGGATCATTCATTATATCAAAAATCCCTTTCAACTTGAAGAGTTTTTCAAAATTTTTCCTCAAAATACTGTAATTTTTGGACGTGAGTAGTGGTGTTGATTCAATTAACAATTTGATTGTGAGTGATTTGTAGTTGGTAGAATCCCCTCCTGGTCCTGGCGTTGAAGATGGCCCCAATTGCTCCATTTTTGACGGCGCAGGCTTTTAACCTTGTGAAAAAAAAGATTTGGTAACCAAGACCAGGCTGCATTATTTTATTTCAAATGGAAGCATTTGAGTTAATGAATAAAGTCAAATAGAAAACAATGAAGATATAAAACCAACAGGCTAATGATAGGCTAAGAGTAGATCCAATCTAGTTGCGTCTATAAGGAGCTTAGATGGTAGTTCTGGATTTAAGAAATGATCAGTAGACTGAATGGACAAGTGTTCAGAGCAGGTAGATTTACAGTAGCCTGATGAACTCAAATACAAGTCCAGTTGAGATTGAATTGAATAAGCACAAATTTTGATCGATGCGCCTTGAAAGATCTATGAAGAGATTATCAGAAGAGTCAACTGATGAATGAGTTGAACTGATATTCCTTACTTCAGTCAGACTTGCTGCAGATGGTTTGTAGTGAGTAATGGAGAGGTTGATTCATAGTGAGAGACAGAGATCTGATTGTATATTCCTTTTGTTCAACAGTATTGATGAAAATGAGTCTTGAAGTTGACAGTTGAGTCTTGATTGAACTGATGCACTGAATGGTTGAGCAATCAGAGGATGGAGAATGGGGATGTACGCAGTATAAACACCTGCAGTCCGGAATTGCGTGAACCAAGGATAAAGAAAATAATCAGAAGAAAATAGGAGATAAATCAAAACAATAACAACACTATGCACCTTTCAACAGCAGGGCCACAAAAGGATAAGTCAGAAATGATGTGGAGGTATAGTTAGAGACAATGAAACAACAAATTAAGACTAGAATTCAACATAGCTTGGCTAGGTTCAATGCCAAACTGGGCATGAACCACTAGAGAGAAGTCAAGAAAGTGTGGAAGTATCTCAAAACAACCAAAGATTTTAAACTTGTCATCAACTGCAAATCCAAACAAGACCTCCTCTCAAGCTTCAGCAATGCTACCTTGGGAGATGACCCAAACTTTCAAAAGCCTCAAACTGGATACATAATCCTTCACTATGGCAGCCCAGTCATCTGGAATTCTACTAGAAAAAAAAACATCACTTACTCCTCCACTGAATCTGAGTTAAATGCACTACTTGACTGCTACCTTGAACTCAAATGGATCAAGCACCTCATCAGCAAGATTTATCAAATTCCCAAACCCAAGCCCACCTTACACATTGAAAACAAGGGCCTGGACAACAAGTTCAAGAAGTTTGGATTGCATTCAAAATCTAGACACATAGATATCAAAACAGAGGGACTGCATGAGGCCTATGCTAGTGGGGAGTTTACTCTCATTATGATTCAAAGCCACTCCATGATTGCTGATTCTTTCACAAAAGCCTCTTTAATGAGCTCCTTGGAGCTCCTCCAGCAAAACATCTTTGCCATGCCAGAAAAGTGATCTCTTGGGCCATCCCCTTACCAGTCATGTGGGGTTTTAAGGATGAATTGACTTTGACTATGAATCTATTTTCTCCTCTGTCTCAATCTCAGTAGTTGTGCGTACTGGGACAAGTTCCTGTGACATGTCTTGTGCCACCCGGAGAACCCCTCTCCTGACCAGGTTTGGGTCTCTCACTCAATGAGATGACCCGCGGGAGCTCTTTCTCTTTTTCTTTGGATTCTTGTGCTTCTTCTCTTTTCTTTTCCTTCTTCCTCTTTTAATCTGTCTTCTATTCACTCCTCTCCCCCTCTCATCTCTACTTCTTGACTCCTCTCTGTCCATTTCTTGATCCCCTCCTCTTGATCTGCAACTCATCCCAACTTGACACTCCTCACAACCCGCTTTGACTACTCCAACAACCCTTGTCTAATCAAGTCTCATCATTCATGGATCCACGCCTGGTAAGAGCCTGATCCTCAAGATCATCCTTACTCAACGCCCCTGAAAACCCAGCCCCACCGCCTGCAGTCATCCATCTAAGCTGCCTTGACTCTATCAACCTTGTGCCTTCTGATCTCTTTTTTATTCATTAAATAAATTCTAAGCTGTTTGTCTTCTCATCCTTTCTCCTTCTTGTGTGTCTTATGTCTGGCCTTCAAATTTTCTAACTCCTGTCCATAGTCTGCTGATTTTCAGTTCTAAGAAATTCCATCTCAATCTCATCATTTTTTTTCCTCTGCTTCCAGAAGCATTTTCAATTTTTTTGAGCTTTTTTTCTTGGATTGGAAATTGAAAATTGCAAAAAATAAATGGCTTGGGATTTTTAGAATCAATTATTTACCACTAAATAGTTCATAAACAATCAAAAATAACAAAAAATGGCTGTTTAGGGGTGCATTTTGGAACCATTTCCGATGCCATTTTCATTCTTTTTATCAAAATTATTAGTTAATAATTTTGAAACACAGTTCAAATGACACAAAGATATAAATTTTCATATTTTTTCACTCTTTTTAGCCCTCAAATGTCTTACCATATATCACCATGTTTAGACCCTTTTTGGGGTCGGTCCACATTTTTGTGCTTTTCTATATGAATAATCTGATATTAAATATGATATTTAATGATTTCCTGCCTCCTCTTATCCTCTTGTGGAATTAAAATTCTCTTTGCAACCATAAAATCACCTTTCAACAACCAGGATCCCCTCCACACCACACCAATCATCACCAATCATCACCACTCAACACCAATCAACCAATCACACATCACTACTCACCACAACCAAAAAAATCTAATTCAAAACTCCATCCCCACTGAATAATCACCACTGAATCCAAAACTTCAATCAAACATCAAAAATAATCACTTATCAAAAATTTTATCTCAAATTTCTTTGACTTTTTTTTTCTAATCATTAATAAATCAATCCAAAATCAAAAAATAATCAAAAGAACTTTTTTTGCTTCAATCTCAAGTATCTGAACTCTTCTTTTCTCTCAAATTCTTAATATTTTTCCTACATATACTCGATCTGAAACTTCAAATTATTCATAAAAAACCCCATCTCAAAATAAAACCATTTTCTTTTTTTTTTTCTTTTTCTTTTTTTTTTTTTTTTGAAGAAAAAATAAAATTCAAATACTGATTCTTGAAGTTTTTTGTTTTATTTTTGAATCATTGACAGCTTTCTGAGAATGAAGTATTCCAAAAATCTCAATCATCTGATAAATAAACTTCCCAATCAACCAATTTACATTGGTTTCAGAATGAAATCTTTGAAGAATTCCTTAAATTACACCCTGGAGAACAACATTTTTACCTTAGAGAAATGATAAAAATTTTGAAAGCAAAGTATCAACTGAATCCCATTCAAGAACCCCTATCATAGTAGGGAAGAAAATTTTTGGAAGAGCCAAAGGAACCTAAATAAATGCAAATTCTTTTCTGAGTATTACTCTCAGAGGGATCCATCTTGGTTTGATTGTGTTGAACGAACTAAGAGCAGAGGAAAACTAAGGAAGCACAAAGTGGGTAAAGGAATGGTTATTTTTTTCTTATTCTCTATTCCTTTTGGATGGATTGTAACACAATTTTCTTGGAATTTTGTTTGCTCTAATTTGAGACTCTGAGAAAAAGGAAAGGAAAGAAAGCCCAAGAAAATTCAAAGAGAAAAAATAAACAAGATTCAGAGGAAGAGGTGTTTTTTTTTTGAATTTATTTTTTGATTTTTAAATTGGGCTAAAATTTCATTCTGATCAGGAAAAAATTTCTAACAGAAGATAGATAAAGTGGAGAAGAACTACCATATTTTAAAGAAGTTGATTGAATCAAGACAGTTAGTAATTTCATTTGGGGGGGTTCAGTCTATTCTTTCTTGTTTTCATCAATTTTCATATTTTTCTTTTTCAATCAGAGGTCAGGAATCATCATTAACAAGCAGTTTTTTTCACATGATTGGAGTCTTGGGACTCCCAGCCACAGCTTCTGAAACTGAAAATTTAAATATTTTGCTGAAATAATTTTACTTTATGCTTCATTTACTAACCTGTAATTTTTTTGGTGATGATATTTAACTTTGAAAAATTTTCTTTTTTCACCTTTTGAAAATTTTGAAGTGGTAAATATTGATAAATTAAGTTTCTTTTTTACTTTCCTCACAAATGATAATAATTTTTCTTTCCATAGTATCCATAAAAAGATTTCATTTTCCCAGATAAATCCATACCACAAATTTCACATTTTCAAGATGTGATGGGTGATGAGAACTGTGGGATTAGATCATTAGAAGTTAATTTGGGCCATAAATCTGAAGATTTGACTTCAATATGTCAGGAGATGATCAAGTAAATTGAATCAAACTCTCTCTTCAAGGATAAAAGTTTCATGGATCAAGTCTGAGATGAAAATTTTGACAAAGAAAGACAAAACCGCAACCACCCCTCTGGAACTGGCCCTGAAAGTTACTGGATTAAATTTCCTTGGCATGGGTTCCTGCTGGAAGATACATATCAAAGGCTGGTGTTACTTTTATCTAAGTTGATGACATCAACTTATTTTTCCCTCAATTCCCCTCCAACCTCCAATTCTCAAACTTCTCACATATTTCCAATTATTTTGGAAGATTTTGAGCAGCTATTTCCTTTCAGATATAATTCCAAAAGGTTTCCAGCTCCCAAATTAGCTCCCCTTTTGAATGCTTTTGCTAGCAAGAAATCATAAAAGTATGAGAATTTGATTCATGATAACTTTAACTTGGTTCAATTTTTTTTTCCCTCTTACAAATTATGCAGATGCATGAAGGGTAGGAATATAGATTGATCTTTGTTGAATTTTTTTTCTTGAATTCTTCATGATTTATTTTTACATTGATTATTGACTCGACAATTCAGAGAAAAAAATGCCAATTTTGTATTTTTAATCATGATTTTTTTGGCAAAATAAAACCTACAAAAGATCCTCAAAATATTTCATTTTCCCTTTTCAATTCCCTCTAAAAGAATGCAAGCTCAAAAACTGGAGACTTCTCCAGGGAGATATATCTATAAAAAAAAGGTTGAAAATAACTTTTTTTTTTATGTTAATCCCATTTTTTGGTGGGAAAATAAATTACTAAAAATCTGCAAAAAAAATCATATTTCAATTTCCTTTTATATTTGAAAGCTTTCTGTCTCTTCAAAGTTTCCAAAATAATCATAAAAAAATAAAGAATAAAAAATTGGAAAAGATTGGTGACACAACTTTTTCTTTTTTTCCCCCCCCCCCCAAATTTTTGAACCTAATATTGAAATGCGTTTAAATCAATCAAAAACTCTCAAAAAATTATCACAGACATTTTAGATGTCCACCTAGGCGCTATTATTATTGTTATTATTATTATTTAACCTCACAAAACCTTACAAATTTAAGGAAAACCATGTGGATGGGGAATTTCATGGGGATGTTGAAATTGCACAAATTGAAGGATTGGGGATGTGAAAAAAATAATTCCCTATTAAAAATAAGAGAAAAGAATAAATTCTTGGAAAATTTTACATTTAAGCAGGGTGTACAGTGGGTAGACAGAAGTTGTGGGAATTATTTCTGAAGCACCCACACTCATTCACTCCAAATTGAAAAGGTATATTTGTGTAACTTCCATTGCCAAAGATGGGGGGAACTCTTCTTGTTGACCCCATCAACCAAACATTCTGCATTGTCTCCTTCCATCACCTTTGTACCCTCACTCTCTGCTTCAATTCAATAACCTTTGTGAGTTTTTCTTTTATCTCTACAATTTTTTCAATTGTTTTTGACTTTTGCTTTTTTTTTCCCTTCTCAATTTTCAATCTTTGATTAGGAATAAAAATGAAAAAAGAGCTCCCTGAAAAGATCAAGGCCAGGATTTTGAGGATGTATATGAAGTGGGCCAATTGGGGAATTTGATTTCAGAAAAATTGAAGATTCCAAGGGCTACAATTTACAATTCTGTCCAACAATACAGAAAAAGAGGGAATGTTCAATCATCAAAACACCCTGGAAGACCTCAAAAACTTACCAATTTAGACCTTTGAAAGCTCAGGTACACCATCAAGCACTCCCACAAGTTGAAGGCCTCCAAGATCCAGGATTCCATCTTGAAGGATGTCTCAACTTGAACAATTTGACAAGGTGCCCATGATTTGTACTTTTTCTCAAGCTTTGCTTCCAACAAGCCTTTTTAAAATCAAGATCAGAAGAAGAGAAAACTTACCTTTTCATTCAAACATCAAAACTGGACCATTGACAATTTGAAGGTGGTGATCTGAACCAATGAATCTAGTTTTGAAATTGGTATGAATTTACATCAAGTCTTAGTCTGGAAATCTTCCAATGAAAAGTTTGAAGCCAACTGCCTTTCTCCCACCTTCAAGAGTGGGAGGTCCTCAATCATGATCTGGGGTGCTTTCATTTGTGAAAGCACCTCACCTCTTGTCATCATGCCACCAAAGTAACCCACTGCAAAGGATTCCATCAAAATTGTTCAAAAGGGTTCTCTTGGCCCATGGATCAAGGATTTCAACCACTCAATTTTTTTTTTTTTTTTTTTTTTTTTTAAATGGAAGAGGGGGCCCCTGTTCATAAGGCCAAGATTAGCAAGGACTGGAGAGGCACAAATGGCATCAAAAAATTGAATCAGACAGCTCAGTCCCCTGACCTCAACCCAATCAAGACTTTATGGAAACTTCTTAAAGATTTTATCCAGCATCTCTACCAACCAAAGTCAATCCCAGAGATGGAAAAGGCATTCAAGAGTTCCTTTGATGACTTTCCTTCTCAAACTCTCAACAATCTCATCATATTAAAGCCTGATTGGATGCAGGCAGTCCTCAAGGCAAATCAAGGTTTTACCCAATGGTAGAATCAATTCAATCTCTTTCTTTTTTTTCTCTCATTCCTTACCATTTTATTTCTCTCTTGTGTAACTCCCATCATTTATATCTATATATATTTTATTTTTTATCCATCATCAATTTTAAGTCAATTTGTAACTCTTTTTTCATTTTGAATTTTTTGGTTTATTTTTTATTTATTTATTTATTTATATTTATTTTATTTATTTTTATTTATTTATTTTTTTTTAAAAAAAAAACAATTTCAAAAACTGTTGTACAAGAAAATTAGGATTCTTAATTACTGAAACAAAAAAAAAAAAAAAAAAAAAAAAACTTTTTCCCCATATATTGGTGTGAGAAAGAATAACTTGAAAAAAAAAAAACATGATTTGAACAAAAGAAAGGGCATCAGTCCCATTATTTTTGTCTACCCACTGTACAGTTATTAATAATTATGGCTACCAAAGGCAGATTTTAACAAATTGGAGGGGGGTTGAAATGTGGAATGTTCAATATATGAAAAAATAAATCAAATATTAATTTTTTTTTTCACATTTTAAATTTTTTAAATTTCTCATCTTCCAAAGTTTTGATGTCCCCAATTTTTTTTATAAAAAAAAAACAAAGGATTTATTCAGGGAATAATTTGAGAAAATCACTTGTTGATCAGCTTGATCAATCCTTAATATTTTTTTTTTTTTTGCTTAGTTTTTTTTTTTTTTTTTTTCTGTGCATGTACATGATTTTAGCCTGTCAACATCTTTCAGAATTATGTTGTTTATAAATCTGTTTTTGTTACCTTTAAAAAATCCTCTGGTTAGTCAAATCACCTCCAGCCCAGTGTCACACAACCACCCCACGTACTATAGGGCAATTCTTAGATGATTGTGAGCGCAAAGGAATGCTGAGTGCAAGGGCAAGTGTGAGTAGCAAGACTCAGTTGCGAAGTGTGAACTTGGTTATTCCACTCAACAAACGGCGAGAGGAATGGAATGTGTTCTGAGGAAGGAAACTCAACCTGATTCCAATGTGATAACTAGGTTGTAGCAAAATGCGAGAGCGTATGAAATTAACTAACTGAGGAGACAATCATCAGGCAAGGGGATAGCCCTTATAAGGTAATCCAAAGTGACTAGATACAACCTGGTGGTGAGCTAACTACAGTTGAAGGTGGTGAGGCAATGAATGACAGGAATGGAATTGGAAATGAAGCAGTAGTACAACCATATCCAAGGTCATGGTGTAAGTGCAAGACAATAGAATCTGAGCATACAATTGTATGATGAATTGGGACAGGAGAAAATGACGTTGAAGGTAATGCAAATGAGAAGTAATAGTGTATGCAGGGTAGGGACTAGTCCAATTGCAAACTGTACAGTAATGATGGCTTAGTTAGACGTAGATGCAAATTAACAAACAGTGTGTGACCAAAGATGGAAGTCCAAGGCTGTTGATTGGCCAGGGAAGGATATTGGATCTCATAATGGATGGCCGACCAGTATGGAGTTAACCGCAAAGTTTGCAAGTATATACTGAGTTGGTTTCCAAGATTGGAAGGTAAACGCGAGCCAGAGGAAGTAGCGGATCGCACCATTGATGTTGTGCTTTATTTGTGTCACGCTTATAGACTGAGGTAGATGGTACTGAGGAGAGGACATGTCAAAGTGATGAAGACAATAATCCCTAAGTGCAAGGCGTGACAGTTGCCTGGGTATAAAGACGCAAGCTCCTGCAAGCGCTCAGATAAATTTTCCCATTGATTTCAAGTCATTAATAAATACTGTATACCCTATACGCATTATTTAATTCATTACTCAATAGATTTATAAATTATATAAAATGTTGTCATTGTCGTCCCGCCATTGCAAAAACTGCATTTGTCAAAACAAGCGATGTGTCCCCAGTACTGCTGTCCGAGGCCTTCAAGGCAAGTTCAAGCAATGTTGCCTTTGCAAAGTAGCCTGCAATTTCCCTATAAATGTTGAGTTGACTTTTTATGGTCCCGCGGAGTCATCAAGGGAGATGCGGAGTTGTAGGTCCGCGCCAAGGGTTAACTACGAGATACCACCGTTTCCGGAGATCAAATACTTGGGGACTTGAGTTCCTGGTGAGTACTAATTGGGACTGACTAATGATAATAAAGATAGTAACTAAATTTTGCTTGTCTTGCTAGTGTTGCCCCGTTTCCAAAGATACACTACAAACACACCACCGCCACCACCACCTTACTGGGGACCTCCGACTGAACTTCTGGGGGCCCAGATGAATGCCGAGGTGCAAGACAAAGTGCCTTGTGCAGAACAGGTTGGGATCATAACCGAGGAAGCAAGGGAGCAAGGAAGAAACAAAGCAGAAAGAGGATCGAGAGATGGAGAAGATGGAAATGGAGGAAGAGAGGGAATTGAGCCATAAGAGGAGGGTTTAACGGAAGAATTAGGAGAAGGGAATGGAGGAGATGGAAGGGGTAGAGTAGATGGAACGGAAGAAATGGAGGGCCGGGGCAAAGCGGATCCGTTGCGAGTCGTAGGACCGGTCAAAACTGATGCAAGGCGGCTGACGGGCGACATTGGAGAAGGTTTGTTGGGAGGCCAAAGGAAGAGAGCGTACAAAGAGCTCTTGGAGGAAGGTGGATGGAATGCTTGGCCAAAGAAAGCTCGGATTGCAAGGTCCGAGGAAATCTTTGAGAGGCATATTGTAATAGAAGTGCTAGTTCTCCAAAGGATGTCCGCACTAATCAATGATGAAGAACTGGATACTTTTTGATCACTGGTTGCGGAATTGACTGCGAATTGGGAGGATGCGGAGAAGGAAGTGAAAGAAACTTTGTAATTTATTATAAATTTTTTTTTTTGTTCTTAATAAATTTTTTCTCTCTTTTTTTTTTTTTTTTTTTTTTTGTATAAGGAATGGAGTTTTATTTAGTAGAAATGAGAGGGAAATGAGAAAAAGGAATAACACGTTGAGATGGAGGAATTTACTGATGGAACAATGGTGTGAAATAAAATGGGGTTAGATGAGATGGAATGTGGAATGAAATGAGATTGGATGAGATAGAATGTGGAATGAAATGAGATTGGATGAGATAGAATGTGGAATTGAATGGAATGGGATTGGATGGGATGGAATCATGATTTTCGAGGTTTGCAAGGGTAGCTTGCATGGAAGTCTTGAATCAGATTGGGTGAATTGCAAAGGTGATGGGCTGGTTCCCACAAGGCGCAATCTTTGTTGGACTGGAAGCCAGACCATTCAACAAGGTATTGAAGTTTTCCTTTGTGTAACCTGGAATCCAGAATACGGCTTACTTCCCACTCTTGATGATTGAGGAAAGTGACTGGTTCAGGAGGGGGATGAGTCTTGCCCGGGTATAGGACTCAAGCTGGCTCTAGGAGAGACACATGAAAGACCGGGTGGATGCCTTTCCATTTTGCAGGTAAAGTAAGTTTAAAGGTGTTAGGGGAGATTACTGATTCTACTTTAAAGGGGCCAAGCTTTCTTTTGGAGATTTTGCGAGTTGGGCAAGTGCTGCAAATATTGCAAGCATCAAACCACACTTGATCTCCTACTGCAAAGGTTGGAGCCGTAGTTCAAGATCGGTCTGCTTGCTCCTTATAGTGCTGGTTTGATTCTTTGAGGTTGGTTTGAAGTTGCAATTGAAGGGATTGAATTTGTTCAAGGTAATTGGTAGCAGGTTGAGAAGGTGCTACGTGAAGGGAAGAGAAAGTCGGGTTTCTACCATAAAGAGTTTGGAAGGGAAACTGTTTGGTGGAGGAATGAGTGGAGTTGTTGTAGGCAAATTCAGCTAGTGGGAGCCATTGAAACCAGTCGTCTTGTTGATAGGCAACATACATTTGAAGATATTGTTTGAGAATCTGATTAACTCCCTTTGTTTGCCCATCTGTTTCCGGGTGGTAAGCCATTGATAAATTGCGTGTGATCTTCAAATGTTGGCATAGCAAGGTCCAGAAGCTTGAGACAAACAGAGATCCACGATCACTAACTATATTATCAGGGAGACCATGTTTTGGAAATACATTTTCTATGAAAAAGTTATCTAAGTCTTCTGAAGAGGCCGTCACATTACTGCGCAGAAATAAAGCCATCTTTGAGAAGCAATCTACTATTACTAGAATAGCATCATATCCACTAGAAGAAGGTAATTGAGAGATGAAATCCATAGAAATCAAGTTCCAAGGATGAGGCGGAATTGGAAGTGGCTGCAGCAGCCCATACTTCTGGTGTTTTGAGGACTTGTTACGATTGCAATCATAGCACGCGCTAACATAGTCTTTTACTTCTTTGGTCATACCAGGCCAGTAGAAGTCTTGTGCAATCAATTGGTAGGTTTTATCCTGCCCATGATGACCAGCAAGCAGAGAATTGTGCCGTGACTCAAAGATATCTAACTTAATTCAAGAATTATCTGGTACTACTATACAATTATCATAGAATAAGAAGTCATTATTATCAATACTGTAACTACTATCTAATGAGTTCGCACTTTTGCGAAGTTCGATGCTCTTGGGATCGTCGCGTTGAGCTTGTTGGAGTTTGGAAGCCAAATCTTGTAAGTGAGCAATGATCGAACTGAGTTGGGCAGATTGGGTTGAGAAGAGTGTCCTAACGTTTTCAGGGTTGTTTTTGGCAAAGGTGCTCCCCCCCCTGGGTAAACGTTGTCCCAACGTGATAAAGCATCAGGGACTACCGCTTGTTTCCCAGGATGGTATGTGATTGTAAAGTGGAACTCAGAGAGGTATTTGGCCCATTGTGCCTGTCTACGTGTGAGGACTTTTGAGCTCATGAAATACTTTAAAGAATTATGATCAGTTAAAACCTCAAAGGATTCCCTAAGGCTCAAAAGGTATGAACGCCATTTCTTTAAGCAATGAACAATTGCAAGAATTTCCTTTTCATGAATCTCATATTTAAGCTCTGCAGCGAGCAACTTGCGAGACTCAAAATCTACGGGATGAAAGAGAGAAGTGGAGGAAGAGAACTGCGAGATTACTCCTGCAATTGCATAGTTGCTTGCGTCTGTTTCAACAATAGTGTGAGCTAGCTCGTTGAAGTGAGCAAGTACTGGAGCAGTGGTGAACGCTTTCTTCAGAGCTTTGAACTCCAAAGCAGCTTTTTCAGTAAAAACAAAAGGAGTGTCTTTTTGAAGAAGGTTAGTAAGATTCACAGTTTTCTCAGCGTAACACTCAATGAATCTCCTATCAAAATTACTGAAACCAAGGAAAACTTGAAGGGATTTGACGGAAGAAGGTGGGGGCCAGTTCAATATGCATTTGCTCTTGGCTGGGTCCATCAATAGTCCTTTCTGCGAGACTATGACACCTAGAAACCAAAGAGAAAAGGAATGGAATTCGCACTTAGAGGCTTTTGCAAACAGGTCATTCTTGCAAAGTCGCTGCAGCACCTCTTGCACATGTGCAATGTGATCTTTGAGGTTCCTCGAGTGGACTAGTATATCATTGAGATATACCACAAGGTATTTACCTACAAGATTGGAGAAAATTTCATTGACAAAATGTTGAAAAGTGGAAGGAGCGTTACAGAGGCCAAAAGGCATGACGGTATACTCTTAACTGCCAAACCGGGTTCTCATTGCAGTCAAATACTCATGACCTTTCATAATGGGAATTAGTTTATAGGCACCTCGAAGGTCTAACTTTGAGAATAAGCAGCTCCATGGAAGAGGGTGAGGAGATGTGACATAGGCAGTACTGGATATGCATTCTTCCGGGTTACCTGGTTCAGTTTCCTGTAGTCAACACAAAGGCAAAGTCAGCGGTCCTTTTTTGGTACAAATAGGACAGGTGAACCGGTATTCGAATTGCTTGGTTGAAAAAATCCTTTTGCTACATTTTCCGCAATGTAGTCTTGAAGCGCAATTGATTCTTGCGTCAAGAGAGAGTAAACTGGTCCTGGTGCCGGAGGTGGGCCAGTAAGTTCGATCTTGTGATTGTAAGGACGGGATGGAGGCAGTTTATCTGCTCTTGCAGCTGAGAAGACGTCAGCAAAGTCATGATAAACTGAAGGTAAAGACTCTCAAATGATTTCTAAATCTTCAATCTTGTCATCTTTGAGCACCGGGTTTGAGGTGCTCGCATGGTGCAAGAGGATTAGGGAGCTCAAAATACACCTTTTGGTTGGTGTCTGTTTCTCTTCAAAGGAACAGGAAAGAGGTAAGCTGGATAGGTAAGCAATAACTCCTAAATCTGAAGAGGGAATTTTGGAATGGAGGTCAGGATATTGCAAATCTCCTGGCGGAAAAGTGTCATACAACTCAATGACAGTGTCAGGTAGGCTGTTTAATTCCTGATTGACGGAAAGATTAGCGTTCTGGGGGTTCAAGGTTTGAAGTTTAATTACTCCTTCTTGCCAATTCACATCCGGATTCCAGTAAACTAGGAAATCATGGCCTAGAATGGTATCATCCATTCCAGGTATAGCCAAGACAAATAAATCCCATTCGAAGCTGGGGAAATTGGAGAATGCAAAGGTCCATTTTGCCTTTTGGGAGACCCAATAAGACGGTTCAGTTGCACTACTTACTAAATAGATAGGAAATTTATCTATCTCGGAATGCATGAGATTTTTGGAAGTGGCAAAAGATTCACTGATGATGGAAACATTAGCGCCGGAGTCAAGTAAGACTTGATAAGGAGTGTTGTTGGAATGGAATAGGATAAATCTTGAACTAGGAGCACCTAGTGACTTGCAAGTGCAAATATTTACTCGCGGTGATTTAGATAATGTGTAGTTTTCCTTGCAAGTATCAGAAAAACTACAAGCTAATTTTTTGACTGCTTAGCCACTTCAAGCGCTAACCGCTTTGCACAACTGTGGACATCATGTTTTCCTCCACAATACATACCCAGCCCATTCTTCTCCCTTTGTAGCCATTCCTTGTTCCATAGAATCCCGGTTTCTTTGCCCAAGAACTTTGGAGTTTTGGTGACGTTTTTCCCTTTTGATTTGGAGTTCAAAGTTGGGGTTGGTTTGCATGGTTTTGGGTTCCTTGTGTTTTGCTTTGAGGAGTCGTCCACCCTTGGAGCCAAGGTGGACGGTCCATTGTTGTTTTGCCAAGAGTGATTCTTGTTGTGATAGCCATTATCAAGCTCAATCACTCGATTGATTAGCTGCTGAAGCAAGGTTGTCTTATGACCCCCAACTGCAAGCTGTTTGATTAAGCGTGCCGGTAGACCCTTTTGGAAATGGAATAGAAGAGCGGCCTTATTCCACTGGATGCAAGACTGCAAGGTTCAAAAATGAGAAATATAAACGGAAGCTCTACTATTTTTCTTCATAACTAAACTATTAAGTTTGTATTTGGTGTTTTGAACTTCATTGGGGTTGCCAAACAGGGTGAAAAGTTGTTGCTTCAACCTGTCCCAGTTGTTGAGAATACATGTGGGACTGTTGTTGGACAAAAGTTCGAGGTACGGTTTGAACCACTGTGAGGCTCTACCTCCTAAGAAGGACAAAGCATACATAACTTTATGCTTATCGGAAGGGAAATTGTTGGAGTCGTTTGAAAAGATGATTTTACAAGACTGTAGGTAGGATCTAAGCTTATGAGGGTGTTCTCCCGTAAAGTGATTGGGTTGTTTCATTCCCAGAGTGCAAAAGCTAGGATTACTCGGACTAGATCGCTGGTCACCATGAGTAAGGGCCTGGATCAATGTCAAAAGCAGGGTTGGAGCATTGGGCTTGCTGGCAGTAGTGCGAACCCCTGGTCTACCACAAGTTGAGGTTTCATTGGAAGAATGGTTGGAATCTGCAAATTCCGCCAGAGGGTCCGTCAGAACATCCCATGGAGGAGTCCGAGGATCATCAAGGGGTTCAACAGATGGCGATTTAGAAGGAGGAACGGGATCTAAGGGTTGTTGGGCCCAAGGAGCGCTGGTTCTCCCTACCCAATGGATCTCATCATTGTAAGGGGCAATGGAAGTGTTCCCGGTTGAGCGAGTACGTGACATTGAAAAAAAGTCTACTATAGGTTGGCAAGCTACAATAGATGAGTTGAGTTAGTTAATTTACTGTCACACAACCACCCCACATACTATAGGGCAATTCTTAGATGATCATGAGCGCAAAGGAATGCTGAGTGCAAGGGCAAGTGCAAGTAGCAAGACTCAGTTGCAGAGTGCAAACTTGGTTATGCCACTCAACAAACGGCAAGAGGAATGGAATGTGTTCCGAGGAAGGAAACTCAACCTGAGTCCAATGTGATAACTAGGTTGTAGCAAAATGCAAGAACGTATGAAATTAACTAGCTGAGGAGACAATCATCAAGCAAGGGGATAGCCCTTATAAGGTAATCCAAAGTGACTAGATACAACTTGGTGATGAGCTAACTACAGGTGAAGCGGTGAGGCAATGAATGACAGGAACGGGATAGGAAATGAAACAGTAGTACAGATCCAAGGTCATAGCGTAAGTGCAAGACAATAGAATCTGAGCGTACAATTGTATGATGAATTGGGACAGGAGCAAATGACGTTGAAGGTAATGCAAATGAGAAGTAATAGTGTATGCAGGGTAGGGACTAGTCCAATTGCAAACTGTACAGTAATGATGGCTTAGTTAGACGTAGATGCAAACTAACAAACAGTGCGTGACCAAAGATGGAAGTCCAAGGCTGTTGATTGGCCAGGGAAGGATATTGGATCTCATAATGGATGACTGACCGGTATGGAGTTAACCAGGAAGTTCGCAATTATATACTGAGTTGGTCACCAAGATTGGAAGGTCAACGCAAGCCAGATGAAGTAGCTGATCGCACCATTGATGTTGTGCTTTTATTTGTGTCACGCTTTTAGACTGAGGAAGATGGTACTGAGGAGAGGACATGTCAAAGTGGTGAAGACAATAATCCGTAAGTGTGAAGCGTGACAATACTTTGATTTTCAATAAAATTGAAATGTGACAGAATGCATGTATGGTTTATTGATTCTTAGAATTTTTATAGTAGATTTAGATTCAGTTTATTTAAAAAAATGTGCTAGCTGATGATGAAATGATGAGTTGAGTAAAATACTTATGTTTTCTTCACTTCTCAATCATCATGCATTTCAGCAAAAAAAAAAGAAAATATAGATATAAGATATTTTCAATATTTCTTCCAAAATATAAACAGTTAGGGATGGCCTTTTAACAGCTCTTCCACCCTGAAAAGCTTTCTAACAAATTTTATACCTGATTTGATGCTTTGATCTCTTTCCTTTCAATCTTCCCCCAATAGTTCATTTCTGGAAACTATGAGCCAGTAATTTTCTGACCACTCCTTCTTATTATTTATGATCTATTTCTTAGTTGATTGTGATGAAAAATTTCTGATGAATTTCCAATGAGATCATGATTGATTCCATTGATAATTTATGATCATCTTATGTTTCTCATTGATGATGATGATTATGATTACTTGATTGATTGACTTTTTTTTTAAAAAAAAAAAAATAAATAAAATAAAAATAAAAAAAATAAAATAAATAAAGTTCTTCTGAAATTGGCCTTTTGAGGGCTTGAGTTTAGATTTACTGGATGTTGGCTGGTTTTCCCAAGTTTCTTGTTGATGAGGAATTTTTGATTCCAATCTGGAAGGATGTAAACTTCAACTCTTAGAAGTGATTTGTATTGAATGGAACCAGAGGCAAGAGGAGTGAGGTGGTTCATGGGACCTGAGGAGCAACACAAGAAGAAGGAAATAATACCACAGGAGCAGGTCTGGATTGAGACAACAAAATTGATGAGTTAAAAGTAAAAGGAGAAAAGGATAAAAATTGGGTTAATGTAAGGATAGGTAAAATTTTGGTAATCAACATAATCTATCTAGATAAACATAGTTTGAGCCACAAGGGTAGGTTTTTTTTTCATTTTCATTTTGTCCTGAATTATTCTAGTGGCCTCCTACCAATTAGGGCTGCAATGAGCATCTATACCTCAACCATTTGAAATCTGAAATCAATGGAAAATGTGAGTTAAGAGAAATTCCCAGGAGTCATGAAATCTTTAGGGCTTCTGTAAGTTGGTTGTCTTTTTTTATAGGGATCATGATTTAACTATTAGTGATCAAGAGAGTGATGCTTCTTTATACCAAAAGATTTCAAACTATGTACCTTTATCCATAATTTTCTATCACTCTAGATTATTAAATTTAAACAAAATTTACACGTATCAAGAAAGTTGATGATTATTAAAACTTTAAAATCATGTTGAGAACCTGGATTAAATTGAAGGTGGCTTGAGTGAATGAATATAGACTATTTTTTATTATGAATCCACTGGTTATCTATTCATTCGATAATAATTTAATATTTTACCACTTCATCACGTTTATTCTTGGGTTGTTGGAAGAAGGAAATGATCATTAAAGAGAAGAAGGGAGTGGAGTGGAGTAACCTAGATCTTGAATACCTTGTAAAATCCCAAGCTTCAAACCTGAAGGGGTCTAGTTCTTGGAATACTACTCAACTTTGACAGGTAAATCAATCACCGATCAAATTTATCTAATCTTTGAACCCAAGATTGGGAACCCTGATCAACATCAAACTCAAAAAAAAAAAAAAAAAATCGGTCGATTTCGGTTCGTTCCTCTATAAAGAGCAAGACACCCAACCACCAGTTGATCTAAAACTAATCGATCGTATTTTAACGCAACTAATCTTTCAATCCTTGTACTCTCTCAAACCTTCAACCACCAGCCTGATTTGTGAATTACCAATTATTTCATCATCACCATCACATCGAGTGTAGAACCCAAAACGATCGATCGACTGAGATCACCTCACATTCATCACTCACTTCATCCTCCTCGTTCCAGTTAAATTTCTCAAACTAATGATGATTTGATTTCATCGAATCTATCACTCGATCGTCCTCTGTATATAAGTCTGATCGAACCCAAGTTCGATCGTACTCCAACGTTCGAGAAAGTTCATCTTCATCCTGAGTTTTAGGTCTACCTGGGTGAAAGTCGATCGTTAATTTGAACCAGGGATCAGATTGAATGGTGAGGGGTCTGATTTCTTGAAGATGGGTGGGAAGTGGACCCTAAGATCCTCGTAGCTCTTCCCAGTTCAGTTTATCCTCATCCACTTCATTCATTCAATCCATTCTCTCATCCTCCGGTTGACAAAGCCTTGCGATCCTGTTCGTGCCTTTTCACTTCTTCAATCACTTCCCTCCAAACAACTTGCGCTTGAATTTGAAGCGACTACTTCCAACTTCTAACAACTACGACCTATCTCACCGTCTCTTAATCCCATCCAAGCCATTCCTTCCTAACTCTTCTTCCCTCTCTAATAGCTTGGGTAGGTGGGTAATACCTTGAGTATTAGGATTATAGAACCCCCCCCCCCCCTCAAAGTACTTCCCAAGTTCTACTTTCGAAATCTTACCACATAAGTCCCTTGGAATCTCTACTTTCAACCTTTATGAAAAGTTGAGGAGGCCCGATGAGATAAATTAAGTGAGGGAAGCTTATGAATTTAATCTTAACAGATCTGGAGAGGAACTCATGGGCACTTGGGGTAGGATGAAAGGAGGAACAGATGATGATTCATTTCTTGACCAGTCCTGGCTTAGCTCTCTCTCTCTCTCTCTCTCTTTCTCTCTCATTAAAAGGCTTCCACCCTCACCCCCTTATCTACCTTCTCCTCACACGATCGATGACTCCTCCCCTTCTCTCGAACGTGGTAGTAAGGTGTGCGGGATAGGTGAAAGATCTCAGTCTGGCTCGAGGACCCATCGATGATGGTGCTTAAGACTGAAACACCTAAAGGCGAGCGTGGTTAATTTCCAAGATTCAAAACAAACAAATCCATCAAGAAAAAAAAACAGCAATGAATCATAATAACCATTCAAAGCAAAAAAGAAAGGAGAGAGAGAAATAGTTACCAAAAAAAAAAAAAGAAAAAGAAAAAAGGTCAAAAAAAAAGGTCAAAAAAAAAACAGAGAATCAATGAACACGGGCGAGATCAAGGGCCCAACCTGAATGAATCGAGACATAGACTGAGATGATGGATGATGTAAATGAGATATATCTAACGATCTATGTTCACCCCTCCTCCTCGACTGTTTTCTTTCCTATCGAATGAAGTAAAAGATAGACCACGTCATACTCGAAGACCAACGAGAGATGCCAACTCGGTTACACGGATGTAGAATGGTGGGGGAAAACAAAAGCTTCGAATCGTACGTGTCGCTCGAGTAGGCCTCCAGGAATCGAGCGGATCACAATCTCTTCAAGATGGCTTCGGTGTATTGCTAATGTTGGGAAGAAGGGTAGACAGAAATCAGGAATCCATCGTTAATCCCAAGTTTCCTGGATGGCTCATTAAGAAGAGAGAGTGTGTGGGCGTGAACGGTTACCTGGGTTGACGCCTTTCCACCCAAATCACCAGTGATATGCTTGCCTTCGGCGATAGTCTGTATGAACGATCGGGAGGCAGACCGTCAGTCAGGGATTAGAGGAGATCCAATGCACGGGGGTGTGCCACCGGAAGAGGACGTGAGACAAATCAGACCTCAAGAGTGGCTTTCTCGATCCGATCGGCGTATTGGCTGAGACCCATGTGGCGTAACATCATCAACGAACTGAGTAATAATGCGGTCGGGTTGGCTTTGCCTTGGCCAGCAATATCCGGGGCTGAACCGTGGACGGCTTCAAAGATCGACGCATCTCGTCCAATGTTTCCGGAAGGCGTTAAACCCAACCCACCGATCAATCCGGCACACATGTCACTAAGGATGTCACCGTAAAGCTACGTTTGGAAGAAGAAGTTAAGGAGGGGGGGGAGAGGGAAGCGGAGGTTTTGGTGAGATCCTTGGCTCGGACTTGGGCCGACTGTAGACGGGGACCATTGGACAGCAAGTACTGACGTTGGGCATGACCATGACCCGATCCGAAAAGGGTGCAGGATTCTGGACGATCCTTAGACAGACTCGATCGAGGATGTCTTCATCGTACTTGATATCGGGGAAATCTTGCTTAACTTTCCGACAAGCTTGAAGGAACATTCCATCCGACATCTTCCTGTCGAACGGATGACGAGCCGAATGAGAGCAGAGGAGTCAAGACCACTGGGGAGCTTCGAGATCGAGAGGAACGAAGGATAGGATGGGTGATGACTGACATGATGGAAGCTTTGTGGACGGCCGTGACATGGGGTCGTTTGTTGAGTCGGGCGTACTGGAATGCGTATCGAGCGACACGTTCGGAGGCATCCATGGTGATGAGTTTGATGGATTGGACGACACCATCGACGACCTCGTGTTCGATACCCGAGTATTCACCCTCGGTGTTCTCCCTGATGAGGACACTGTTGACATCATCGTAGGGGGTCTTGAAGCCGACGATCGAGCGACAGGGCCGGACGTTGGCGAAGAGTTTGAAGGTCCTACGTAGGGTGAGGTTGAGAGAGACGTGACCCTTACCGATAGGGGTAGCGAGAGGACCCTTGAGGGCGACGGTGGTCTGATGAATGGAATCGATAGCCTCCTGAGGGATCGTCGATCGACCGTTGACGATCACCGGGGTTACGTCACGCTCCTCCCAGGTGATGGGAACTTTGGCGGCCGAGTAGATGGCCTTGACGGATTCCGAGATCTCGGGACCGATGCCATCACCGGGGATAAGGGTGACCTTATAGGTTTGATCGGGTAACTTGAAGCCTTTGAAGGATCCGGTCTGCTGAGAGGATGATAGATCGACCTGGGGACGGGCGATGGACGAGCCGAAGGGTCTTCTGGCTGTGGTGGCCGAGCTGGCCGATGGCCGGACTGGTTGGTGAGTTCGGATGGATTGGGATGAGGTTCGGATGGAACGGCTGAAGCTGTTCATGTTGATGATGGTGGGATGGAAGCAGCTGTTTGCTCGGGTCGGCGTGGAGGAGGTTTGGTGAGTGAGGATGAGGATGGGTGGGGAGGGGAGAGGGAGTTGGTTAGTTTCTTTCTTCCAAACCGAACCGAGATAGATCATGACTGACTGGGAGATGAGAGTGAACTGACCAGTGACCAGACTGGCAGTGAGGTGAGGTGAGAATAACAAGTCAAGAATTAGTTTCCTGAGCTTCAACAGATGGACTACTCTACTGGCTCAGATGAACTTGAGGTGGTTTTGTTTGGTTTTGTTTTGTTTTGTTTGGGGTCATGTATTGGGTGGAGTGAGACCGAGTGATGAATTTAAATCTTAATTAGATCCACAGGTGTCGGTCGGTCCCTATCACTCGTGACCCCCGGGCCCGGGGGTGGGGGCCCGGGTGTCCCGATCCCGTGTGGATGATTCTCCTCGTCGTTGGCAAGTTGGGTAACTTGGAGCCCAGCACGAGAACGAAACGATGGACTCGATCGGGAGGAGTTTGTGGACGAATCCAAGTGATGCATACCCCAGGTTGGTCTAGATTATATTGCGCAGGTGGGTCAGGGAGCCAGCCAGGTTGAATGGTCGGAAATTAGGGCGTTACAAGTATCGATCTTGGCGGATCGGATGACGGCTGAGGACTGATTTCGATCGGGGATCTCGGGTAAGCTAGGCTAGTCTGACACTCCGATCCGATCCCGTGCCGACGCTCCTAGTCGGTATCAAGATGCATTTCCCAGAGTGGAGTGAGTACCTGGGGTGCTTATAAGGAACGAGTACTACTTAGGGTATGTATCATATCTCAACCTTTAATCCACATCGCGGCGCTAGTGTGATCCGACCCGTCAGCTCAACCGGGGCTCGATCGGAAACCAAGAAGAGAGAGTCATTCGTTCCTTCATCCATGACCGACAGGCTCCTCCTCGGTCATCATGACTAATGGATACTTATCCTTCAACACGTCCTCCGCCTAACCCGGTCTGGTCCGATCCGACGCGGGAGGGACGAGGTCGGGATGGATGTCAATCATGAGCGATAGATATCGAGCCGATGATGATCATGATCAGCTGTGACGGCGATGGTGGGAAACCTGTAATGACGGGGAAAAGGTAACGCAGTCAGTGGGAGTCGAACCGACATCTGCCCATTGCATGCGGGATGCTCTAACCATTCTCATGAGCTATAATCGCTTGGTGCGAGGTGTACATCACAACAAAACCCATGGATGACGACTGTATTGGCTGTGCATCTATGATCATCACGTATGATGATCGATGGGGTGATATTAATGTATGCACTTGGGTATGTAGTTATAACATAGATGGATATCATGAACCCAACTCAATCGATCAGCGGTTGCTGGGCAGCGCATCGATCCGTCCGAGTCCCCAGATACGTACGGGTCCGACTACGGGCATCTTGCCCGATGGGCTCGGATGGACCCGGGGAGAGGGGATTGGAACGGGGCCCCGGGGGAGGCAGTACGACCCCCTACCGGATACTAGTGGACCTCCCTGGGGCAGCATGAGGAGCAGTGTTAGATCGGATGAAAGATGAAAGAGCAGCGCTGAGAAATCAAACACGAAGAACCAGAAGAGAGAAAGAAAGAAAGACAGGGATAGAATCATCTAACGAGATTATCAACCTAAGAACAACCCATCCTCATCGATTAACCTATCATGCTCCGGTCTCAAATCATCACTTCAAACCTACTACGGTCCTCTCCCTCCATCATCATCCCATCTAACACCACCATCAACACCACTAACACCAACTCATCTCCTCATCAACTCATCAGAAACTCATTCGTTCGTCCGTCCCTCAAAATTCCCTCCAGTACTGACCATCAGGATGTTCATCTTGCGCAAACTTGGATCTCTCTTCAATCAGTCAACCTACCCATCTACCAAAGCAACAACAACCCATCAGCTCACAAGTCAGTCTCATCCTACTTCACACCCTATCCGGAAACAATCAAGTACTATGCCAAGCTACTCACTCAGCTCAATTTTAAACCCTCATCCCCTAGCACCTCGCATCTCCGCTCGAGCTCCAACAAAGTATGGTGGTGTCTATACCGTTACTCTGTGAGTTCTCTCTCGATCCTTTCATCCTCTCTACCCTCAGACTTTTCGTCCTTCTATCTATCTACACCCTTCTTACTCACTATTGACCCCATCCCCGCCTCCTTCCTCGGTACTAGAATTCCTGGTGATGGAATCGGCAAGGAAATCACCAGCTCGGTCAAGGAGATCTTCGAGCACACCAACGCACCCATCGAGTTCAGTTACCCCCTCCTCCCTCGACCTCATCACACCCTCCCGTCTATCTTGCCACCTTAACCCTTTCTATCCTCTTCCTCCCCCTCCCAATTCGTTAGGTTTGAAGAGTTCAACGTCTCGGGTGAAACCTTACAGGATCAATCCGTCTTCCAACGTTCCATGGATAGCTTACGCAGGAATCGAGTCGGACTCAAAGGTCTTTTGGATCCCATCCCATCCTATCTCTCTAACTCAGATCCCTTGCTGTTCATCATCATCATCCTTCGATCCCTGATCAACTACTCCCACGAACCTCTTCGACAGGCGTGCTCTATACTCCTTCCGATGATAAGGGTCACCCTTCTTGGAACGTGGCGATGCGTCAACAACTTGACATCTACGCTAGCATTTCTCGTCAGTTTCCACCTCCCAGTCATCTCCATCCCTCTCAGCCTGTGATTGATCTTGTGACTCGGGGGACAAACCATCCAACGACAAAATCCAGTTTGCAAATCGGTCAAAGGATATCCTACCCGACACAAGGACGTCGATTTTGCCATCATTCGAGAGAATACGGAGGGAGAATATTCGGGATTGGAACATTCGTCAGTACCTGGGGTAGTCGAATCTTTGAAAATCATCACTAGGTCCAAGTGTGAACGAATCGCACGATTCGCATTCGATTTCGCACTCAAGAATCACCGCAAACATGTCACTTGTGTTCACAAGGCCAACATCATGAAACTTGCCGATGGCTTGTTCTTAGAGACCTGTCGAAGAGTTTCTAAGGAGTACGAACGTAGTGGGATCTCGTTTAGTGATATGATCGTCGACAATGCATCCATGCAACTCGTTGCTAAGCCTCAACAGTTCGACGTCATGGTCATGCCCAATCTGTTCGTCCAGATTCCCTTCTCTGGTCTCCCCTCATTTCCCTACCCAATCAATCGGTCTCCCTTAACTTGGATACGTTGATCAGTTACGGCGCAATCGTCGCGAATATCGGCGCCGCTTTGGTGGGTGGGCCTGGAATCGTTCCGGGGGCGAATATCGGAAGAGAGTTTGCACTCTTCGAACCCGGTTGTCGACACGTGGCCAAAGACATCATGGTAACTTGCTCGGAGACGTGGTCAAACGGGATATATCGGATCGATCTGACGTTCCATATGTCCCTGATTATTTGGTTTGATACTGTCTAGGGAAAGGATGTTGCAAATCCGATCGCGATGGTCTTATCTTCAACGATGATGCTCAGACACCTAGGCTTGGATTTCCAAGCCGATTCGATCGCCCGAGCGGTCTACGACGTGATCGAACAGGGCAAGATTCGAACCCCTGATATGGGTGGTAAAAATCACACGACTGAAGTCACCCGTTGAGTCTTGATATCTTGAGATCACCTTCCTGATGAACCTCTGTCACACTCTCTGCGTTTTTTTTTTCTCCACCGCCTGCTGATCAATCCCATCGCTCGGTTCTTTCTCATCAGGTGCCATCATCGAGCAATTAAAATGAGGCCAATGACTCCCTCAAGCGCTCCCTTTCGATCTGCAGCTGAATCTACTCTATATACTGATGGAAGCATTGGATATCATTCCTTTTCTACTCGTGCCTTTTTGAGAACGAGATCGACTGGTTAATTAGATCTTATCCTGATGATATGAATTCATTTAGATCCACCTGTTTTACCTTTACCTTCCCTTTTTTCCCTTTTTTTTTCTCTTGTTGTTCAAGGCTGGAACGTGCACCCTTCCGACCGATTGGCCCCTCGGGTAAAGCTTATCGTGGTCGTTGATTTTGTTTTCTCGCCCCCCCCGGTTATCTTGATCCTACTTCATCTCATCATCATCCCTTCAACTTGTCTTCTTCCTTTCTCTGCAAGGATTATCTCGGAACCTCGCTGGATGATCCCGTGTACCATCAAGTGTGTGTATGTGTGTATGGAGGGGGGTCATGGAGAGAAAGAAGGATATGAGTTGGCATGTATGATCAACTCGGTCTCCCATCAAGGCTACCCATAAAGTGCTCTCATAGCCTCTCTCTCTTTGGGGGGCCTCGGTAGGACGTCTGGCACCTTGAACCGACTCCACGCCGCCAGGATCGAGGTATGGTGGACTTTCTCGTTAGCGGGGGGGGGGGGGGGGGGGAGGCCTCGAGCGGCGCATAGGTAGGCCAACGAGTCTAGAGGACGTGCGCCTCGCACCGATCGACGCGTCAACTGGCCCGACGAACCCAGTCGTCGTGCAGCTTGTCGCGTGAGTCAGCACACCTGAGATGCCAAGAGCCCCCGCCTATGTCCAAGCACGCACGCCAAGCTCCAGTCGTCAAGCGGGTCGATGGGGGATCGCTCACCCGGCGATCTCCAACCCCTCTCCCCGTCCTCAACTCGCGCTGGTCCGCCGGTCACGTCACTCGCCGGCGGCCCGGACGGCGATCCAAATTTTCTGGATCGAACGATCAAACCGGGCCCGGAGGGGGGGGGGGGGGGGGGGGGGGTGAACGGTTTGGGTCGGTCGGACTGGTTTTAGTATGTATAGGCCATAGTAGATCAACTTGGATTTATACTTTAATTTTATCTATTATCCATTATTATTTTATTTTATTTTCTCTTTTTTTTTTTTTAAAAAAAAAAAAAAAAAAAAAAAAAAAAAAAAAAAAAAAAAAAAAAGAAGAAGAAGAAGAAGAGAGAGAGAGGGAATTTCTTGGGAAAAAAAAACCAGGTCAAAAGAAGAGAGAGAGAGAGAGAAAAAAAAAAAAAAAAAAAAAAACTGATGAACGCCAGGGGAGCTTAAAAGGGATTCGGATGAATCGTTGAGGATGATGCGTTTGAGAGTGGAAGTGTAGAAGAACGGATTGCTAAAAGATGATCGAAGAAAGATCTCAAGACTGAACGTCTCGAACGGTTCACTTCTCTTCGGGTCCATCGGTTTTTCGATCGATCGGGTCGACTAGAGGCTCGACTGGTCACCGATCTTTTGGATCCTCAAATTTAAGTCGAGAGCGTTCAAACTGATCTCCATAAAGGGTTTTATTTTTATTTATTTATTTTTTTTTTTTTAAAAAAAAAAAAAAAATGAGAAAATGATGAGTGTGGAGGGGGGGGGGGGGGGGAAGAAAGATGAAGATGGAGAAGTCGTCATGCATGGGTGGTGTGTACGTACATACATGTAGCCCTTCAACAAATCTTTCAACCTCCTCTTCTGATTTATGATTATGCTGATTATTTTGAATCGGATCGGTGGATTATCAAGGATCAAACCAAGTAGATCTTATAGATTTGGGTCGTAATCTGAACGAGAAAAAAAAAAAAGAAAAAAAAAAGAAAAAAGAAAAGAAAAAAGAAAAAGAAAAAGAAAAAAAAAAAAAAATTAGGGATT
Source organism: Puccinia polysora (assembly GCA_025617555.3). Classification (NCBI taxonomy): domain Eukaryota; kingdom Fungi; phylum Basidiomycota; class Pucciniomycetes; order Pucciniales; family Pucciniaceae; genus Puccinia; species Puccinia polysora. Next base: position 48,144,644 of record CM062623.1, read on the forward strand.
CCGGAGAGAGAGAGAAGTGAGTTTGATCGAGAGCTTGTTGGAGTCTTTCTCATCATTGTTGAACCAGTTGATACGGTTGATGTATGTATGTTACATACATACCAAGTTTTAGAAAGTGCAGAAACTAAATAATTAGGTGATCTGATCGAGCCTGGTAGTCAACTAGATTTAATCCTTATGGTTCACATCTACTTACCTACTTACCCAATCAGAACCATCAGAAGTCAGGATGATCATTAAGAAATAGAATTTGTTTCTTTTTTTTTTCTTTGAGAATAATAATAATAATGTACACCACATAAAAATGGCCACCATCTGTATGCAGGTGGCATTTCTGTATCCCATCGATATCTCAGGGTTATGTGATGCTGTATCTCATCATTAACTTTCAGCAGGTGGAGACATATTGTGACTAGATGATTGACATTTGCTGAACTTTGGGTGCAAATTAGTTCACAATAGATTTTTAAGGGAACACTAGATAAGCAGTCAACACATCATCCACAAATTACTGCAGTTGGTGTTTGGGAATTCCTTCAAAGTGAAATTCAACTAAATTCCAGAAGATGATGATTGTTTCCAGACTTGAATTTTCATTAACCGGTCAAAAACTGGATCAGTCCTCTTATTCACTGACCAAAATTAAATGCATAAACATGTATTTAGGATAATACTAACACACCATGCTCATAAACTGTACAAATCTTTCCTTATATAAATCAGCCATTCATAGCCTTTTTTTTCTGTTGGTTTCAAATTCAATAACCTATGTTGGTATAATTATATATATATATATACTTCTACTTTCCATCAGGGAAAATACAAAGAGCCAAGCCAAAATTGTTTGTTCAAATTTCAAAAGATGTAGGATATTTGAAATGAAGGATGAAAAAATACCTAAGAGAGTAAAGAAAGGAAAAAGAACAAAAGAAGGGAGAAGAAAAAAAAAAAAAGTCAATATCCTCACTTAGATGTGTTGATCACCATCCCTGGTCTGTGTCACACAACCACCCCACGTACTATAGGGAAATCTTAGATGATTGTGAACACAAAGAAAGCGACTGGGTGCAAGGGCAAGTGCAAGGTAGCAAAGCTGACTGCAAAGTGCAAACTTATGATTGGGTAAATCAACACACAATGAGAGGGATGAATTGTTCCAATGGAAAGGAAACTAAAGCCAAGCCCAACGTGATGACTGGATTTAGAAAAATGCAAGAACGTATGAGATTAACTAACTGAGGAGACAATCTTCAGGCAAGTGGCATAGCCTTTATAAGGTAATCCAAAGTGACTAGATACAACCTGATGGACGGCCAACTACAGTTAAGAGGCAATGAGGCAATGAATGACATGAATGGATTGGGAAATGAAATACCAGTATAGACGTTTCCAAGCTCATAACATAGATGCAAGGCAATAGAATCTGAGTGTACAAGGGCATAACAGATGAGACAGGAAGGAGTGAAGTGAGAGACAATGCAAATATGAGGATGTACTTTATGCAGTGTAAGGGACTAGTCCAATTGCAAACTATACAGTTGGTGTGGCAAACTAGCATGGGTGCAAGCTAGCAAGAGTGCATGACCGGGAATGGGAACCCAGGGGCTACTGATACCCAGGGTGGAAGAGCAGAGCTCAAATGGATGGTTTACTGGAGTAGAGTTAACTGCAAGGTTAGCAAGTAGGTGTTGAGTCAGTTTCCAAGAATGGAAGGTTGTTATGTGAGCCAGAGTTGATAAGCAGAAGCAATCATTGATTTTGTGAGCTTCTATTTTTCATGCGTATGGAATGAGGTAGATGGTACTGAGGAGAGGATATGTTGAAGTGAGGGAGACAATAATCCTTAAGCTTGAAGCATGATATTCTGGTCTGCACAAAAGGGAAAAATCTTTTAATTTTTTGAAGGGGAAGGTTGAGACCAAGGCAAGAGGCAGGCTTCTTTTTTAAATGTAGAAAAGCAAGAGTAGGTGAAATTTATAAAAATAGAAAAATTGCATTGAACTAGTTCTGACAGTTCATCCATTTTGGAAGAAAAAAAAAAAAAGACATGAAGTTGAGTGGGAATAGGGCTAGTCACCAAGGCATGTCATCATTGAACAACTGTCTCATGTTCCATTTCAGAAAAAAAACCAACCCTCATGAAAAAGTATTACATCTCATCTTTCTCTGAATTATAATTTGATGATCCTCTTGGAACCAGCTCTGATAAAATACAAGCAAATTGAATCCAAATATTGCTTGGCTGAAATGCAACATTACCTGTCCAGAATGCACCAAATTGGATTGTCTTTGCAGCTGTCAGGGCACCTAAGTAGTCCCTCATCAAGTCTTTGGCAGCTCATTGGTGTGATTTCATCATCATGGATCTCACAAGGTTCTGAAACCATCTGCTTTTCTTTTAGCCCAACATATTCAGACATTTTTTGGCAGAAGTAGACTACCAGAAAAGGAGGATAGAGTTTTTTTTTTCCCTTGGTCCACCATTGATCTGGATGACTTTGGGTGGAGGAACTCAAGGAGATTGCTCAATTACTGGAATCAAAAATATATTTGATCTATTACTTAGATAAAAATTTCAAAGATGAACAAAAAAAAAAAAAAATTCAATAGAAACAACAACATCAGCCATATTGGGCCATCTTTCCCAAATTTCATTCATCAATTTTTGAAGGACTACAATTTTGAAGTTTTAAAGATACATTGGCAATTTTTTTTTATTATTAAATTGGAATGAGCAGCCAAAGTGAGTGTGGGTTGAAGAGTTTGTTAAACTAGGGGAAGGAAATTTATTCTGATGATCAAAGATTTGAGTCTTCCAAAGAATTTAAATAATACCTTCAGCTTTTGCAAAGTCAACAATAAAACCAAATTTTGGTAAAGATAAACCATGACCCAAATAATTGAAGGGAGGAAGGATATTCTGTCCTGTAGATCTGTTGATGTAAGAACATATCCCATATGTAAAACCATTTAAATCATTCTTATCAGTATGGAGCTTGTTTGAAAAATCATCAAATGTCACAACCACATTGGAAAACATGCTGAAATATTTCTTGGTTTCCATCCAGTCAGATGAAGACCAGTTTGGGATTAGATATTGATCCAAGACTTTCTTGTTTCAAGCATGAGCTGAAGTACACATTGATTGAATTATTTCAAAGAAAAATCTGTTGCCTGCAGGAAGATTCTCCCACAGTTCATCATCCTTCTTGATAGTCCCTTCATCCAAACCTGGTTTGTGAGAAAAGAACCCTGTTTTAATTTGAAGTCAACATGGATTTGATTTTTTGAATTTTCTGAAAAAATCTGACATAAACAATTGTACCAACCTGTAGAGGCACCTTTATCACTTCCAGCACAAAATCCAATGGCATGAATACATCCAGTCAAGGCTGCTGTGTTTGTTTTGCTGAATGGCAGTTCTTTGCCATTTGGTACAAGTCAGAGATGATGTTTGAGATCAAGATGAATGAAACTAGCAGGAAGAGTGAGGTCAATACGTGAGGAAATCAAAAGTCAATAAGAAATCAGGAGTCATATCTCACCAGGCAGGCACACAGAACAGTTGGTGAATTTGGAATGAGGAGAGATGATGGGAATAAATGAAAGAGTAAGGACTGAGAATGATGGGATGGACTGAGGATGATGAGAAGACACGGATTGAGACGGATTGAGATTAGAGAAAGATTCAAGATGGTTGAAAGATAAGATTGAGATCCCAGATCCCCTGGCTAGGAGTTTTGCGGACGAGTGAAGTCATGAGAAGAGGAGCAGATTTGGAGTGTCTTCACTTGTCTACTTATCCGCGCCGTCATTTAGTGAGTAGGTAGTAGTAGAGTAGGTAGCAGAGATTTAACACCCCACCATGCCCAATGAGATATAGCAATGAGAGACAGATGAATGAAACAAAGAAAAGAACATAAGAAATAAAGAAACAATAAAAAAAATAAAAAAAATTCAGGTACGAGTTTCCCCTGCATCTGAGCAAATAAAAGGAAACAGAAGGGCAATGCTTTGAGTGGAAGATGCCTTGGTTAGTGAATCTGCTGGCATGTCAGATGACTTTAATAGTTTGATCTAAATTCTGTTGGCTGCAAGCTCTTCCCTCATTCCCTTAGTCTTTAAGTCCAGATGTTGAGTTTTTGAATTTGATCCAAATTTGAAAATTTTGTTGTCCAATCCGCTATTGTCAATGTTTAGTGGGATTGTCCCCAAAGATAAGGAAAATATTTTGTTGACAAGAGCCTTAATCCAAGTTGCTTCATGAAATGAATCCACCAGAGCATTCAACTCCGCGTCGGTAGAAGACCAAGTGATATTTTTTTTGCTTACAGCTGTTCCAGGAGACAAGGCTTCTGAACACAACACACAAATAACCTGTTTGCAATTCACAAGTATTGGGATCATCAGCCCAGGATGCATCAGAGAATGCTTCCAGAGCCTCAGAACCCGTAATTTTGAGTTCCAGTTGATAGTGTTGAGTTGCCTTCAGGTACTTCCACGTTTTCTTCAGTTTATTCCAGTGATTGAGTCCTGGTTTTACATTGAACCTTGCTAAACTCAATACTGCAAAGCTGACATCAGGTCAAGTGTAACACGCGATGTGATTGAGTGAACCTATTGCGGATTGATAATTGATGTTGAGTGCTTTGAATGCTTTGTGTTCTTTGTCTGTAGCGGGCTTGAGTTGCAGATTGCAAGTGAGAGGCGTGGATGATCCTTTGCAGTTAATCAGGCTGAGTTCTTGAAGTCCATGCTGTATGTGATTTGGTTGGCTGAGGATTATTTTGTTGGATGATACCTCTATTTTCATCCCAAGTATAGTATTTGGATCCTGACTTGTTGATCCCTTGAACTTCTGTAGAAATTTTTGTTCAAAACCCTGACCATTGCCTACGAGGATCAAATCGTCAACATGAAAGAATAAACGGGATTTGCCATCTTCTGACAAGTACAAAAAAGGATTGCAAGCAGATTTGTTGAATCCAATCTCCTTGAACCAGGTAGTCAGTGTCTCATACCAGTTCTTTGGGGATTGCTTCAATCCGTACAATGATTTTTTAAGTTTGAGAAACTTTGAAGGGCAATTTGGCCCTTTAGGAGTTCGTATGATAACCTCCTCTTTGATTGCTGAATGTAAGAAAGCACTTTTCACATCAAATTGACGCACTTTTTGAGAAGATTTTAGTGCGTAGACTAACAGGAGTCAAAGGGTGGAGGGTTTTCCCGTAGGGGCAAATGTTTTGAAGAAGTAGATCCCCTCAATTTGGTTAAAGACTTGCACGCACAGAGGGGCTTTATATTTGATTGGATCCCCGTGGCAGTTTTCCTTCACCTTGAAGATCCAAGTCGTCTGGAGCGGATTAAAGGGCTTGGGCCCCTTGTATTCTTCCCAGACGTCTAATGATTTGATTGAGGCAAGTTTGCCATTCATGGCAGCAACCCACCTGTCACTTTCATCACATCCAATGGCATCTTCATAGCTCTTGGGTTTGTAGTAGTGAAAGAACCCATATTGCTGTGGTGGCTTGATAGTTGATTGATCTCTGAGGACCCAAGTTGGAAAATTTGGTTGCTGAGTTTCACAAGGTTGAGTTTGTATATTTGTTGGAGGATGACTTGCATTAGTATCAGGCCCTTCAGGGTCCGATGTATCTTGATCCAAAGGGGTGTTGTGATCTTCCTCAGAGGATGATTCATCTTTGGGCACCAACCAATACTTGGTAAAGGACGGATTGTCTCTTTGAAGATGCCAACCTTGAGGTTGACATAATTCTACTCCCGTTGTCTGAAAGGTATCCCCCCATCATTGGTTGAGATTGTCAGAATTGAGTTGAGAGGGCTAGCCATTTTTAGGAACTTGACGTGTTTCAAAGAAATGATAGAATGAGTCTTGGTTAAGATGCGATATGAACAGAAGATAGGATTAAAGCCTGCTAAAATTCCTTCCTCCCCCTTTTCCTTAAATTTTTGACCCTTGTTGCGTCTATAAAGTAGATATACGCAAGGGCTGCCTATTGGTTTGAGGTAGGAATTTGGCAATGCATAACCCTGAATCCGGAACCATGGTGATACCAACTGATCTTCTCTGGGGATCTGATTAAGCATAAGAGCGCTGTATTTGATAACTTTGTGCCACGGGTTGGCAGGAAGCTGCGCGTCCTTCAAAATCATCCAAGTAGATTCGATGATTGTTCTGTTAGCTTTTTCAGCCTTTCCATTATGTTCGGGATGGTAAGGCTCAGAGATAATTTGCCAAATATGATTCTTGTTGTAAAAAGTTTGCAGTTTTCCATTGACAAACTTGGTACCACCATTGGAGCAAACTTCCGATGGAAAATAACCTCTTTGTCGATGCTCCTTTTCAATCAAGTCAATAATGACCTCAGGAGTTTCCTCCTTTGAGGTTAGTGGAAAAGCTCCAACGTACCCCGATGCACTGTCTACGAGAGTGAGAATGAATCTATGACCTGCCTTAGACTGCGGCTTGAGGGGACCCATGAGGTCCAAGTGAATTTGATCAAATTCTTTAGTTGCCTTTTTGGAGGTCTCCTTGAACAAGGATTTCGTGATTTTGTTCTTGATGCAGTGGATGCACTCAAACCACCTTTTAACGTCTAGAGGGATATGTTTGGTGACCCCTTCAAGTCTAGCTATAGAAGCGTGGCTGTGGTTGCAATGGATTTCAAAAATTTCCTTGTTGGCAGTCCACGTCAAGTGAGAGCAGTGAGGGGTGAGATAATCTCAATTGAATTGGGGAGTTTCCAGTGAGTACAGGTTATCAACAATTGTTCCACCAAAGACATTGATACCTTCTTTGGTGACACTGAACCTGTTTTTGTTTGCAAGTAATGTACAGCCAGCCTGATTGAGTGCTCCGGTGCTTATTAGATTGATGGTGAGACTGGGCACATAGAGGATGTTGGAAAGTTCAAGAGTGAAATTATCCCAGATGAAATCCACTGTACCTCTACCCTTAATCTCAAGTTTGGCGCCCTCCTTCCTGGTTTTGATAGACTGGTTGCAGTACGGAGACATCTCCTTAAAATAACAACTATCATTGACCATGTGCATTGAGGCGCCACTATCTAGAATAAATTTTGATTTTGGATCCCCGTGATTAATCCAAGTTGATAGCAGGGCAAGATAATGTGCGACCGGGTTTGTTTTGGAAGGATTTTTCCGCCATATCCACTTAGCTTGTTCTTCCTTCCACCAATTGGGGGCAACTTTGGGATGTAAATGCCAACAGTTATCTGCCGAGTGATGTTTGTCCTGCTTTGGTTTGTGATAGCCCTTGGTACACCTCCAACGTTCACTTTGCTTGTTGCCATGAGTATCCAAAGGTTTTGAGTTGATCAGAGCTACCTCAGTCCGTGAGTTTTGGCCGTCTCAAGTCGTCTGAGCCTTGGATTCATTATTGAGCTGAGTTAAATGATTTAGAACATACTCTACTGTAAGTTCTTTATCAGTGTGCATGATTTGTTGTTTGAAATCTTTCATTGCTACGGGGAATTTGAAAAGAAGGAGATACGCCAGAATGTTGTTGGGTAAGATGATTCCGACCTCCAACATTTTCTTGATGCAAACTTTTGTCCTTGTAATGAAGTCTTTTATCTTGTCAGAACCAAAACGTAAGTAGAGGAAGTTGTTAAATACCCTAGCTCTGTTGGATGCTTGAGAAGAGGCATATTTGTTGATGATTGCTTTCCACAGCAGCTTTGCCAAGTTTTTGTTATGCGAGGTGACAACATTATTGTGGGTAGAAGGTTCAAGCCAAGAGATGATAAGAAGTTTTATTTCATCATTGAGGTTGTGGTCCAAGTTGGAGGTTTTGTCATTGATCAACCTGGAACATCCGCAAAAATCTAGAATCACGTCCATCTTATCCTTCCATACGCCATAATTGTCTTTGCTGAGTTTTGAAATAGTGTCTAGCGCGGTCTTCAGCATAGCCTGCCGGAATCCATCGGAGATCAAGCCAGTGGACATTTCCCAGTCGGATTATCTAGGCAATGAGATGAGATTTGATAGAGCTGTCCTTCGGCTTTTAACCGTGTTAAAAAGGTGAGAATTGATTTAACTTAAAACTGGGAACTGATAAGATGAAACCAAAGAACATCAGAATAAGAGAAGGAAGATGAGATGAAACCATGATCAAAAACATCTGGCATTGAAGATCTAATGAGGGATTGGCAGAGATTGATGGACAAGACATAGTTTGACAATGATGATTGATGAGATTTAAAGGATTGAGTTGAGGTTGGGATTTGAAGCAAATGAAGAGATCAAGATGAATGAAACTAGCAGGAAGAGTGAGGTCAATAAGTGAGGAAATCAAACGTTGAGAAGAAATCAGGAGTCATATCTCACAGGGCAGGCACACAGAACAGTTGGTGAATTTGGAATGAGGAGAGATGATGGGAATAAATGAAAGAGTAAGGACTGAGAATGATGGGATGGACTGAGGATGATGAGAAGACACGGATTGAGACGGATTGAGATTAGAGAAAGATTCAAGATGGTTGAAAGATAAGATTGAGATCCCAGACCCCCTGGCTAGGAGTTTTGCGGACGAGTGAAGTCATGAGAAGAGGAGCAGATTTGGAGTGTCTTCACTTGTCTACTTATCCGCGCCATCATTCAGTGAGTAGGTAGTAGTAGAGTAGGTAGCAGAGATTTAACAATGTTCCACAAAGTATCCGTTTGTGGAGTATTTTTGGTGACCTCCAAACTGTGGTATTTGAGAATGAAGTAGGGCTTGAATTGGAGGTTTGTGACAGCATTGACCAGCATATCAGGCCAAAGTTGTGGTAAGACAACATCATTGGGTGGAAGATTATCACAAAGGGTCACAAAGTATGTTGGATCATCAAATTCTTGTGCAAATTGTCTTCTGGCACGGTTGGGATGTCAAAGTAACATTTGAGTTTTGTTTCCTGTATCTTTTTCCTACTACAAGTGGTTTAAATCCATGTTGTGTCTCCTTGGCATCCCCTGAAAAACCAAGCTCATCAAAACAACCAACTGTGTTTCAGGATGACACCCAGGAATCACAACATGAATGGAAAAACCAAAGAAAAATAGTGCAGAATCAAAAGTTCAATTAGTAATTGTATTGTCAAAGAATGAATGATATTGAGGAATAAAGTTTAAATACCATACCCATTTTGAACAGACATGCCTTCATTCAATTCCATCTTGATTGATATCTACAGACAAGGAATACCCCCCTTTTTTTATTTTTTTTTAAAAAAAGAAGGTGACTTACCAATGGGGTGGTGGCCATGGTGGATGAGGTGGATGAGATGGGTTGTGGTGGTGGGTGGTGGCGGGTGGTGCTGGTTGTTGTGGGTGGGTGAGGTAGTTCACCTCAAAGTAGGGCAGGACCTTAAATTGGAGCTGAAAGACCCCAAAAGTGGTCCAGGTGACTATGGGGGGGGGGTAGCCCCAAGGACAAGGGTTCCCCCACCCTTTTCAACCAACAGGTGCGGAGGGGATTTGAAATCCCCCTTGCTTGCTTGCTTGTCCCCCCCCTTTTTGCTCACTAAGTGGGGGGGTGATGAAATCCCCCCCTTGCTTGCTTGCTTGCCCCCCCTTTTTGCTTGCTAAGTGGGGGGGTGATGAAATCCCCCCCACCAAGGCGGTCCCCCCCTGGTTGCTTGATTTCCCCCCCCTTTTCACTTGCTAAGTGGGGGGGTGATGAAACCCCCCCTTGCTTGCTAAGTGGGTGGGGGGGGGGGTGATGAAATCCCCCCCATTGAGCCGGCCCCCCCAGTCACTTTCTCAGTCCCCCCACCAAGCCGTTCCCCCCCCTTGGTTGCTTTCTTGCCCCCCCCTTTTTGCTTGCTAAGTGGGGGGGGGGGGGTGATGAAATCCCCCCCACCAAGCTGGTCCCCCCCTTGGTTGTTTGGCCCCCCCTTGGTCGGTCCCTCACCCCCCCTTTTTGCTTTCTAAGTGGGGGGGGGGTGATGAAATCCCCCCTTGGTTGCTTGCTTGGCCCCCCCTTTTTGCTTGCTAAGCGGGGGGGGGGGGGGTGATGAAATCCCCCCCATCAAGCCAGCCCCCCCCCCTCAGTCACTTGCTCAGCCCCCCCGCCAAGCACGTCCCCTACCCTTGGTTGCTTGCCCCCCTTTTTGCTTGCTAAGTAGGGGGGGGGGGGGGTGATGAAACCTCCCTGGTTGCTTGCCCCCCCTTTTTGCTTGCTAAGTGGGGGGGTCATGAAATCCCCCCCCCTTGCTTGCTAAGTGGGGGGGTGATTAAATATCCCCCACCAAGCCAGCCCCCCCCCCCTGGTCACATGGCCCCCCCTTGGTCACATGGCCCCCCCCCTTGGTCACTTGCCCCCCCCCTTGGTCACTTGCTTGGCCCCCCCTTTCTGCTTGCCAAGTGGGGTGGTGATGAAATTAACCCCACCAAGCTGGTCCCCCCCCCCTTGGTTTCTTGTTCCCCCCTTGGTTGCTTGCTTGGCCCCACCCCCTTTTGCTTGCTAAGTGGGGGGGCGGGGGGTGATGAAATCCCCCCCTTGGTTGCTTGCCCCCCCTTTTTTCTTGCTAAGTGGCGGGGTGATGAAATCCCCCCCCTTGGTAGCTTGCCCCCCCTTGCTTGCTAAGTGGGGGGGGGGGGGTGATGAAATCCCCCTTGGTTTCTCAGCCCCCCCCTCCCTTGCTAGGTGGGGGGGTTATGAAATCCCCCCCTTGCTTGCTAGGTGGGGGGGGGGGGTGATGAAATCCCCCCCACCAAGCGGGTCCCCCCCTTGCTTGCTTGCTTTCCCCCCCCCCCTTGCTTGCTTGCTTGCCCCCCTCCCCTTGCTAGCTAGGTGGGGGGTGATTAAATCCCCCCAACCAAGCCAGTCAACCCCCCTTGCTTGCTGGCTTGCCCACCCCTTGCTAGCTAGGTGGGGAGTGATGAAATCCCCCCCCCTTGCTTGCTAGGTGGGGGATGAGAGTCTTGATCAATGGTCTTGCCAAGATATTTTTCAATAAGGTCAATCCCAACATCTCCAAGTTTCAGATGGAGGTCTTCCAATTTGGTGAGAGAGAGATAGAACAAGGACTTAATGATGTTTGATGGGGGAACTGAATTGATCCTTCAAGCGTTGGATCCCTTTTTGAGCAGGGATCCCATGGATTTCAAGTTGACCCTGGCATCTGGGACCCAAGCTGCATTTGGGAGATGGATGGTGTTTGATTTACACTTGATTGTTGTGGTTCCAAGTCCCTTGATAGGGATACTGGCCATTTCCTACACTTTGACCATTGCTGATTTTAAGCTGATAATTGAACCCAATAAAGGTGGTGACCACCCGCTAAAGACCTATGTGGATGCAAACTGGTGTGGCAAAGGTGCCAGAGCAACACATGCATACATCTCAACCCTATGGGGTGCACCCATAGACTGGAATGCAAAAAGAAAGACATGTGTTGCCCAATCAATGTCTCAAGCAGAGTATTTTGCACCATTGCTGGCTGCAATGGAATGGGTATGGCTGCAAAACCTCATTGCACCTTTTGATCAGATCACTCCCCTCATCCTATCCGTTAATAAATTGGTGGTGAAGATTGCAGGAGATAGATCTAGCATGAAGACAGCCTGACACATTGATTTAGAGTTTCACTTCATCCATGAGCAGCTGAGAAAAGACAAGGTAAACCTTCAGTGGATTAGTGGTACAGATTGACTGGCCAAAGGGTTCAAAAAGGCATTGGGCATGGTCAAGCAAGCAAAATTTGTGGTGCAGTTGTTTGGAAGGGCAACATAAGAATTTTTTTCTTTCTTTATTTGCTTCTTTCCCCTTGCTTTTTCTATTCTTTTATTTTTGTGGGGGGGGGGGGAATATAAAGATAGAGTACAAATAAATACATACATACTAGAAAAATCTACAAGACCATCACATAGAAAGGTTCAAGATCAAAGAGTAAAAAGAAACAGTTTAATTTCTATGCAAATAATGATTATGATCAGAAATATGGAGTACTTTATTTTTTTTTAGCTTTGGTATAATGTATAGTGCCATCCTGAATGCTTCTATAAGTGTTTTGTGTTCTAAAATTGATTTGTAAAGACATGGAAAGAAAGGTATACAAAGAATTTTATACAGGAGAAATTTTACAGTTCCAATACTTTTTTGATTGCCAGAGTAACTTAAAAATTCCTTGTTGAGTAGAGAAAGTGATCCCAACCCCATATTCAGGAATGAAAAAAAAGCCCATTTTAAACATTGTAGCCCTGAGAGGGAGTAGCAAGTGATCCAAATGCTTTCTTCTGTGGTATGAATAAAGCAAAGGCAAAGTTGAATATATCATTTTCATAAATATCAGGTGAATTTCACAAGCCGTCAGAGGTGAAGGTGAGTTGAGGTGAAAAGGAGCTGGTTCCAAGAGGATCATCAAATGATAAGTTGGAGAAATATGGGATGTGATAATTTTCCATGAGGGTTTGGTTTTTCTGAAATGGAACATGTGCCATATTGCTGAAGAACCCTCCAATTATAATAGAAGCCCTTTCTGATTAAGACATAAGTTTTTCATACTGGCATTTGGCAGTAGCAGTCTTTAGGTCCTTGATTTATTGGTCAATTGTTTTCAGCTGTTACCATGGCCTTTCTCCATCCAATTGACCACATTTTTCCTGCCCATGATCTAGATGGTGAGCCCACTGGGTTTAGAAATTTCTTGCATTGGTGCAGGAACCAAGCAAGAAAGTCAATATCACCATACTCCTGAGTTGATAGGTCCTGGATTTGGGTAAATTTGATATATGCAATAATATCATTCTTCTCCTTATCCATCAGGAGCACTCAAGCATGATAAACCAGTTGAGGGTTGGATTCAACAAAGGAATGCACCTCTTGTAACTCTTCATTTTTTGGCTTTCTGGAATTTTCAGGATCAAACGGGGGATAGAGTTTGCATTTTTTGTAGTACCTGTACCTCCACAGAATTTTGGTCTGCTGTACCTTTTCCTTTTTACCTGTGATTTTTTGGGTAAAGAGAAGATCCCTCTTCAATTTTTACTGAGCTGGTTTTCCTCCAGCAATCTTACAATTACAAAATGCTTTTGACCTGGTGAATCATGAAAGTAACAACATTGATAGTTGAGTTGTATGCAGTTCATATTCACCAGGGGACATGTCAATAGCATATCAAATCATAGAATTGCAGAAAGAGAAGTACAGAAAAAAATTGGGGAGGGATTGGGAAAATTTCAGCTTGGTGAATCAACATAAATGATAATAACAAGGAAAAAACTATACACTTCAGTCTTGTTCCTGGCTATGAAAATATCAATTTGGATGGTAGTGATTCACTGGGGAGAGGACTGTGAGGCCTTATTACCAGAGAGTTGAAGTTATGTTAGAATGATGCAGGAGCACAAGTTTATGCTTTTGTCTTATTGGGAGAATTTGAGTTTTAATGTGTGCAAGAATTCTTAGTGCTCTACTCTGTGGATGATAAAATGATTGATTGAGAAGTTTCAAATGAGTTATACATTTCTTTTATATGCATGAGTAAAAGAAAAGATCTTACAATTAGTTTTTATGACACCAGTAGTAGTGGGAGGTTCTTGGCCATTTGACTGATTGAGTGAATGTGGTATGGTGAAAGTTCCAACAGAGGTATTGGTGGTATGTTATGGGGGGAAATTGCTTGATTTAAGTAGTTCTTGATGGATGCTTCAGCCAGTTGTTTGAGTAGTGGGTGGGGAAAAAAAATCTGTGGCATTTGGAATATGTAATTGATCTAAAAGTGCTGAGTGGTGGGTCAGGTCTTTAGACAGTCAAAATCCACAAGTTGAACTTGAGGAATCCAATCTCACTGCTGAGGGGAAAATTATTGTAACTGGGGCTTCCAGTATTTGAAACTATTGGACAATCACTCTTTTGAAAAATTTGATTATGAATTATCATGCAAATAACAGTTTTAAGAAATATTAAAAATGAAAAATACAGCTAAAATTATGAAAAAAGTATTCAAATTACATGGAAGATGACGCAGTAAAGCTAAAACAACTCAGAGAAGAGATGGAAAAACTCATATTAACCATTTGAGCTTGGTAAATCAGAGATTGGAGTGGGTTCTTGGCTGGAAGGCTTGTTGGAACAGGAATTCTTGTTCAAGTGGTTCATGTAGTCATGAGAAATAGCCTTGGCTAGATCATGCCATGTGGTTAATTTAAATTTGCCTGTATCTTGAGGGTTCTCAGATATACTGAGCATGATGGATCAAATGTACATTTGAAGGTGAGCCCATATGGGTTCCTTGGCTGAAGGTCTCCCATCTTAGACTGACTGAATTTTTTGAATTAAACAGAGGAGTTCATGACAATCCCATAAAGAAGCAATACTTCTGTCTCTTGGAGCAATGATCCCCCAGATTCCAGCAAGAAGGTAGAAGACAAAAGGGAGGAAATTGTTGCAGAATTCTACTTGAGTCAATTCAGTGTGAAATTTTTTGTTTGAAAAATCTGAGACAGTGAGGGAAGAGTTGTAAATAGTGGATGCTGGAGGTTCTTTGCACTTGGCCTTTTTCTTCTTTCCAGTGGCAGTGTCCTTTGGGTATTTCTGGGAATGAGTCTGAAGTAAGGTGAAGCTGATCATGATATCAATAATGATGCTGCATAGCTCTTGAAGACAGTCCCTGGATCAACAGGCGTAGCCTCTGATCCATTGGTCTGGGCCTCATTGTCTAGAACCACGTGATGCTCTATTGATTTGGGCTGGAGTGAATTTGGAAATGTCTTGATGCTTTGGAGTCACATGACCATTTGTAGGTTTTCCTTGACAATTGAGACAGGAGATGTGAGAGGATGGGGAGGCTGTGCACACAGTTCATCCCTGACTTTTTGCACTGAGAAAGCCACTGTATTGGCACATTTATTGATGGCTTTACCAGTGGGATAGTCCAAGGCATGAAGAAAGCGCACCAGATTGGATTCTAGATCAGCCATTTTCTGATCTAGGGGGGGGGGGGGGTGCACCAGCAGGACAAGTATGGCTGTTCTGCAGGCAGTTAAGGGCATGAAAACTGATGATTTCTGGTGCCAACCATGGCTCATGTGCACCCAAGCCTAGAAACTCTGTTGCTGTGAAATGAAAAAGTGGTCATTAGCAAAAAGAAATCTTGCAAGTTGATGGATATTAAAATAAAACTAACCTTGCTTGAAAATCTGCCAAACCCAGTTACCATACTCAAAATTGGCTGAATGGGAGATTTACCACATTTCTGGTGGTTCCATAGAAGTAGTGGCCTGGAGACAGAAATCCAAAAAGTGCTTCACCGTATCCCATCCCATTGGGAGTTTTTTTGGAGATTCCCAAACCTTGAAAGATTGAGTGATTGAATGAAGCTCCTTGCGTATTATTTTGTGGTAAATGATGCTAAAATAACCTCTACTTTCTTGATCATCAAAATCATAAGTGGGATCCTCATCATGGGGAGCATCCATACCAGAAACATTGGGATGGGGAGAGGTTGGGTTTGGTTCAATCACTAATGCTGGATTGGATGTCTTGGGTTGATCTGGGGTGGCCTGGGGTTCCTCAGAAGTGACTTGGGGTTCCTCCATGGTTGCAGCGGGTTGGGGTTGGGTGGAGAGGGAAGGTGCAGGAGTTATTTGGATTTCTGGTTGAGGGGAGTTTGCAAAGGCTTTGTGATTTGATGCTGCACCAGGAGAGGAGGAGGAAGGATTGTGATTGCCCTTTATTTGTAGATGTGGGGTCATGTCCACAGGTGGATGAGTCAAGCGTGGACATTTTGGAGGTGGCTGTGACCGGGGCTGTTGGAAAAATGAGGAGCTGGGTGTGATGCTCAGCCTTTCTGTGGGAGGGAGACACCTTTTACAATGGTATTCTATGGAAAAAAAACCAATCAGAACTCCAAATCTGAAGAATGACAGTGGGGAAAAAAATAGCCTTTTCTGATATTGCTCAAGGTGACGTTTAACCTGTTGACAGTATCTTGGATTGACCTGGGGATCCTGAGGAAAGCACAGGCAGTGACCGTCTCTTGAATAGTATCTACATTCTGCTAGAATTCTTCCTCAGTTACTTCCTGAACTTCTGATACAGGGTGGGACTTTTCTGCAGGTGCTGAGAGTGTTTAATCATCATGAGTTGATGGTGAAGACTCTTTTGATTATGACAAGGCATTAGTCAATGAAGGCCAAGGTTGTTAGGGATGGGTCTTTCAATTTGATGAAATACAAAACAGTGGGTTAAAAAAGATGAAGGTGGGATTGCTTGTGTAGGAGGGGTGGATGCAATTGTCAGGGAAGTAATCAATAGATTGGAGAAAGATGTGAAGCTGGCTCAAGGGGTATTGGGGAATGGAGAAAAGGGGAAAAACCTGACAGAAGGGAGGGATATTTATAGCCGTTGACAAGAAGACTTGTTTCATTTTTCTTGCTGAAATCTACCAAACAAAAAAAGGTGCTGACAATGTCTACATGATGCAACATGCAGATCCATGGTCATTTGTGTGTGATGCTGGTGTGTGATGCATGTGGCTTGCTGTTGAGTTTTGGGTCTCTTTGCATTACTATATCCTTTTCTCACTCTATTTTAATTTCTTTTATTTTTATTTATTTCCTTTTCTTTTTTTAATCTCTTTAAATTCTATTGCGCACTTCTCTCCTACCTTTTGAACTAGGCACCCTATAAAACAAAGTATATGAAATAATCCATTTCAAATTATTTATACGTCAAATTGTACAGTTCATTATTTCAATTACTTTTTACAGCCTATGAAGATTAAGTACCCGCAAAAAACTCTGACCCTAACCTATCTTACAGGAGACCTTATAATCCTTGTTAGTAGTACCAAAGATTGACATCTAATCATCTTGTTTTGTGTTGTGCACATTTCTCACATTCACTGCTGTTCTCTAAATACTCTTGGGTAGGTTTGTATCTTACCTCATAAGCTGTCCTCTTAGACTTGATCTAAAAGGCTCCTTATAATATGTGAACAGGTCTTTCTCATATTTCCCCATTTTCTTTGGGTAATAAAGAATAATCTTGTTTTGTGCTGTGCACATTTCTCACATTCACTGCTGTTCTCTAAATACTCTTGCGTAGTTTTGTATCTTACCTCATAAGCTGTCCTCTTAGACTTGATCTAAAAGGCTCGTTATAATACATGAACAGGTTTGTATCTTACCTCATAAGCTTTCCTCTTAGACTTGATCTAAAAGGCTCCTTATAATATGTGAACAGGTTTGAAATATTTCAATTGGTTATGAGCCCAGAGCTGCCACTCTGCAACCTCTAAAGCTACCATGTCTTACAAAAGCAACTCCAGAAGTCATCCTGAATTGTTGGATGTCAATTATGCTGAATGGAAAATACAAGTTGGCGCCCACATTATGGAAAGAGGACTAGCCGAATTCATAGGAGATACAATACCTGGTCTCACCAATGCTCCCATCACCAATCCTACTGAAATTTTTCTTCATCATTCAAGAAAGACCCAAGCTGTTGGAATCATACTTTGCTATATGGGTCAATCAAATATTGATAGATTAGTTACCAACAAAAATTGAAGAGATCCTTTAAAGCTTTGGACCACTATTAAAAATAATTTTCAATTGAACTCAATTCAAAATCAAGCAAAGGTGTTCCAAGAATTCCTCAATATCTCTTTTGACAAAAGTATCAAAGAGTTCTTGAAGGATCTTGCGCACCATAGACAAGAAATGCAATTGGTAGGGATAAAAATTGGAATACCTCAGGACATATAGCTACACAAAAATTTACTTTCCAAAGTACTGGTTAATAGGATTCCTAAATCAATAGAAAATATCAAAGAAAAACTTACAAGCAAACAACCTTTAACTCTTGAGATCATTCAAAAATACCTGGAAAATAAATCCCAAGAGACTACAGTTACAGCTACCAGTCATACAGTCAAGCAAGAATCAGCTTTCCTCTCAAAGGGAAAAAAAAATGCACTAATGGACAGAAAAATCCCAAGCCTGGCATCACATTCATAAATGCTGGGAACTTCATCCAGAATTGAAGAAAGGCACAAAAGATTGAATTGAAAAACAAAGAGCAAAGAAAAAGAAAAAAACTCACTACTGCCAAAAATACTCAACAAAAAAACTCCAATTGCAAAGACTCTGAACCTTCCGTAGCATCTGGACTTCACGGTGTAGCTATGGCACTCGAATCTCAAGGAAAAACTAATTTTGCCTAACTTGACAGCGGTGCATTGCATCAGATGATTTCGGATAGGATAGATTTCTCTTCCTATACTGCAACAAAGACCAAAATCAAGCTTGCGGATGGAAAATCTATGATTAATTTGGGCTGTGGTAAAGTTCTAGTTAAATCTGTCACCGGAAAACCTGTCAAATTTGTTTTTCTTCATGTTCAAAATCTGTTTGGAACTCTTATCAGTGATGGCCAACTTTATCTAAAAGGCTATTATGTTACCCCTCCAAATGGACAAGTCCAATTTCAAGTCACCAACAACCAATCCCCTCTCTTCAAAGGATGCCTAAAGGGAGATGTATTTGTAATTGAATTCAAAATCATTCAACGTGAGTTGAGCTATTGGTCAATCTTGCAAACGACTGGTGTGGCTTTAACTGATATTGACTTACTTCATTGCAAGTCTGGTCATCCAAGCAATGAGTCCCTAGGAAAGATTTTTGGACTCTCAAATGTTTCTGTTAATTGTGAAACTTGTCATCTATCAAAGCCCACTCAATTAACTTTTAACTCCTCTTTGCCTCCCCCAATGGAGACGCTTGAATTTGTTCATATGGACCTGAGTGGAAGGATCAAACCTCCAACCAGGAAAGAAAAGAAATATTACTTTAAATTAACCAATGCTTTTACTTCCTACAAGACTGTATATATTCTTAGGAGAAAATCAGATGCATTCAACTTTTTCAAAGTCTTTCATGCAATGGTAACCAATTTAAACTCCAGAAAGATCAAAAACATTGTCACTGATGGAGGAGGGGAGTTTAATTTGTGTGAATTCAAAACATTGTTGGCTGAGAATGGAATATGCATGCATGTTTCA
This sequence comes from Puccinia polysora, assembly GCA_025617555.3. NCBI lineage: Eukaryota > Fungi > Basidiomycota > Pucciniomycetes > Pucciniales > Pucciniaceae > Puccinia > Puccinia polysora. The sequence continues at coordinate 48,163,678 of CM062623.1, forward strand.
GCTCCATACACTCCACAAAAAAATCCAGTTGCGGAAAGGGGGAATTGGACCACTACTGAAAAAGCAAGAGCCCTTCTTAAAATGGCTCAATTACCACATGAATGGTGGAACAAAGCTATTTTGAAAGCAGTGTTTTACAAAAAATTACACCAGCCAGAAAGAACAACTGGAAGACTGCTCACAAACTATGGTTTGGAAGGCCTTAATCTATAAGCCTACTTCATCCATTTGGTTTTAGAGATTACTTTCACACCCTGAAATTGCACAGGGAATCAAAATTTGATGGCACTGCCAAAAAATGAATTCTCCTTGGATATAAAATAGGAATGAATAACTGGAAAGTACTTGATGAAAAAGGTTCCATTGCATTCAGCAGCAAAGTGAATTTCAATGATGCATTCTTTCCTGGCTCGGAACTGTTAAAGTCTTCCCCTCATGACCTTGATGAAATGGTTGAAGAAAAACCAGTAGAACTCATGTCCTGCTCCTACCCTACACAGGCACATGAGACGCTTGACAATCCAAACAAAAAAATCCCTTCCCCCACAATAATTGACGTTCTGAATACAACCCTGTCCCAGAAGACTGATGAATCATCTGGCACCCAACCAGCACCCAAGAAGCTGAAATAATGGACCACTGAGTTAAGGCAAGTGGGGCACAGGTCATGGGACCAAGGGAGACAACAAGATGGGAAATACCTGAAATAATGGACCAGCAAGTTAAGGCAAGTGGGGCACAGTTCATGGGACCAAGGGAGAAAACAAGATGGGAAATACCTGAACAAGGTATTAACGGAGAGAAGCAGAAACAAAAACAAATGTGAGGATTGTATTTCATGAAGCAAGCATCAAGACTAAGATGAGACATAGAGACGCATGGGCAAGAAAAAGAACAAAAGGAAGGCAAACCTGAAATAATGGACCAGTGAGTTAAGGCGAGTGGGGCACAGGTCATGGGACCAAGGGAGACAACAAGATGGGGTATACCTGAACAAGGTATTGACAGAGAGAAGCAGAAATGAAAACAAATGTGGAAAAGGAGAAAGGAGAGTGAAAACAACAGGCAATAAATGACAGTAGATACACGCTCCTTGAAACCTAACCAATGATAGACAGATTTTAGGTTTATTGAGTTACCCATTCAACTTCATTCAGTCCGTCCTGAATAGGTCTTCTGGTTTCCCTTTGGTAGGTTGTTGAGTTGGGGTTGGGGAATTCCAACACCCTTCCTTGCTTGCTAGCCTGTGATAAGAGGTATAATGCCGCTGGAGTTGAGGAATTTGTAGTGGGGAAAAGGTGGAAGGATCTTAGTCATCCCGTCTGCCAGATTTTCTGAGCTCTGGGCATAGTGTAAGGAGAAATTGTTAGCAGAAATGTGGTGTTGAATCCATTGGAGAAAAACATTGATGTGGCGGGTGCAGTGTTGATAGACCAGATTTTCTAGCAGGGAAATGGTCCCTTGATTGTCACAGAAAAGGGAGGGCGGAGAGGTGGGCTGTTTGAGGACAGCCAAGAATAGCAAGAGAAGTTTGGAAGCCCAAAGCAGGTCTTGACCAGACTCAGAGCAGCTGGCTGCTTGGTGCAGCGCCAGATCAGAGGACCATTCAAAAACACAGAGCAGCCAGTAAAGGATTGTTGGTCGTTGCTGTAGGCATGATTGGCATTGCAGAAGGCCTTGAGGGAGAAAGCTGTGGAGGTGGGGCCTCCTAACGTGATACCAAGTTTTTTTGTGCGACTGAGATAGCAGAGCAGGTGAAGGAACTGACGTTGCTGCGTAATTGAGGGATTATTGAGGAATTGAATGAGATAGCTCCAGGTGAATGCAAGGTCTGGCTGAGTGCATTGGACTAGATATTTCAACAGGCCCACACCTTGTCGATAGTTGAAGGTTGAGTCTACTGGATTATCCGCTATTGGGATTTTAGCGGGTTGCTGGGGTAGTGGGGTGGATGCTGGTTTACAGTTGGACATGCCGTATTCTTCAAGCATGTTGTTGATTTATTGGTCCTGATGTAGCTGAATAGAGCAATCTCCGCAATTAAGAGTGACCCTCATGCCCAGGAGCCACTTGCACTCACCCAAATCCTCCATCCCAAACCTGGACTTCATGTTCTCCTTGAATTCAAGGAAATATTACTTCCTACTGCCAATTACTAAGTTGTCCACATGGATTTAGAATTGGCAGACTTTCCCGGGGTTGGAGTGGATGAACAGGCAGGGGTTGACCTCAGATGACTTGAGGTTAACAGAGGAGAAAAAGGAGGAGAGAGAGGTGTACCAGCAGCAAGGGCTTTGCTTGAGGCCATACAGGGACTTCTTGAGTTGTATCCCATACCCAGGAGGAACCACAATGTTAAGGTCTTTGGGGTTCTTAATGAAAATTTCCTCTTCTGGTTCACCATTCAAAAAGGCGCATTTCACATCCATTTGATGAAGCTCAAGATTGAAAGAGGCAACAAGACTGAGAAGGATGCAAAGGGAAGGGAGACAACCGGTTGGTGCAAAAGTCTCATCATAATCAATGCCCTCCACTTGAGGGAAACCTCTGGCACAGAGAAGAGCCTTCTTCTTCACAAAATGGCTGTTGGCATCAAATTTTGTCTTGAGAACCCAGGTAGTATCAAGTTCTTCCACACCAGCAGGTTTTGGGACTACTTCCCAGACTTGATGTCTGATACAGTTGTCTTTCTTGGTATTGATTGCGGCCTTCCAACCTGGCCAGTTGTGAGATCTTCTTGCTTTGGAGATGGTCTTAGGGTCCCAATGAGAAGATGGTTCTGCGGTGATGACATGGGCTTGGTTTCGCCGCATGGAGGTAAGAATTTGATCTGTGGAGATGTCCGCGCCAACCTCCTTTGGAGCTTTATTGTACCATAAGACGTAATGATGATGTTTTGAGGACAGAAGGGAAGCAGATGGAGTATTTTCCGTAGCAGAATGAGCATCACAAGGGAGAGGGGAGATGGGATCATGGCTGGCAGGGACATCAACATGGACCAAGTTATCTGGTAGGGGCTGATGCGAGAGATCAATAGCAGGTGGGGAGGGGTGAGGAGGGGTGATAGGGTTATCAAGAGGAAGAAGGAGATGGTCAGGAGGATCTAGTATAGGATTTGACTCCTTGAACAGGAAAACGTTGTGAAGAAGCCTCACATGGTGAGACCAGTGAATCTGATCCAAGGAGGGGATCCAGATTTTGAAGGAGTGATGATGCGGGTAGACGCCAATGAGAATGCCTTCTAACCTGGAGGGAGAAAATTTTGAATTCCTCCACTTCTTCTATGAATACATGACTGCCTTGCAGCCAAAGGGGGCCATGTAGTCCAGAGAGGGTGGTTTACCGGTCCACTTCTCAAAGGCATAAGAGATGGAAACAGCTGGCTTGATGGCCATCCTTTCATCAAGGGCATCTGCTACTGGGCCTGAAATTGACCCCAGGCCAGAATGAAACATAACGGCTGTTGGATTATCCATTTTAACCCCCCCATCCTGGCCTCCATGCCTAGCAAGTGTTTTTTGATCATGTTGTGGTGCCCCGCCAAAGCCAACTTTTCATTCAATGTAGTGTTGATAGTTGCCCATTTGGAGAGAATCACAGACCATTTTTTCTGGGGAAAAGGGTTCTTGAGGGATAAATAGGCTGCAAAGTCCCCCATTCCCATGATTCACAAGCTGAACAGGGGATCAATCAAATATTAAATGATTAAAAAGACACTGGTGGCTATTTCTCCATCAAAAGGCAACCTGTCAATGGCAAAGTATTAAGCTTTCATTTTTGTTTTGCAAACTACCTGTAACAAAGCTGCAGACCAAGCTTGGTAATTTCTTCTGCCGCTGGCCAGAACAGTTGGATGAATTTCTTTGGCGGTCCTGTAGCATGGATGAAGAAGCTGGGGAGGCAAGTAGGAACTTTGCAAGCATTTCAAGCACAAGATTGCTTCCCAGGGATGCTAGTCTTTCTTTGGCACTAAAACTCTCCCGGGTTGTTTTCTCACAAGTGCCATCTTCAGTGACCAGATTAGGCCTGCCATTGCTGGCCAAAGGCCCCAAGCAATGAAGGGATTCCATGGGAGGGGATGTCTGCTTGCCTCAAATGGTGCTGGGGCTATGGAAATTGGAGAAGGAATTGTAGGATATGGAGGAAAGTTCCAAAGAGAGGGAAAAGTGCCTAGAGGGCTGAGAACTACTTTGGCCTGCACTCTGCCCTTGTGTGAAAACATTGGATTGCTCAAGCTCTAAATTAGGAGGGATGGTATTAACCATAAAGGTATGAAGCCAGTCACTGATTCCAGGGAATGCTAGGAAGTTAGAGAAGGTGGCAGGAGGAAATAAGTTCTATTTGATAAATTAACAGTGGTGATAACAATTAAGTGTTAAAATACGTATGCACTTACGCGTGTTCTACGTATGAGTGTAATCCAAATTGGATCCACATGTGGACCTCTGCAGCTCATTGGACACACACATGGACCATACGTGCCTGTGTGGACTTCACGGATTTGGGGAAACTGGCCTCAAAACAGGTGAAACAGGATTATTGGTACACCGGCCCTAACGGGCCAGGTGGGTTATATAAGCCAATACAGCCAGATGGGCTTGTATGGGAATATTTGGGCCCAAGGTTTATTTTGGACATACTTTTCCAGACGGGCTGGCCGGCCAAAGTATGTTGAACTCACTCTTTGGGATTGAGGGGGCCCATTATGGGCCGCTGCCCATTTTGCAGCCCATTTGGGGCTCCCACCCCTGTTGCGGCCCGTTTTGGGCCGCTGTTTTTGCTTACCGCCTGTTTATGAGGCCCAACAGCCCGCGTGTGGCTGTTTTAGGGGGCAGAGGGACTCAAAATGGAGTCCCCCCACCCCAGTTGTGGCTGTCAAGCCTGTTGGGGCTGCCAAGGTGGGTGGTGGCTGCGGGGCTGGGGCCAATGGCCCCCGCTTGTTGCCATTGCAAGGAGGAGGGGGAGGGCTGGCTGGGTTGACCCAGCCAGCAACCGGTCATGTTGGGGGGAACTGATCACCCTCCCACCAAATATGGTGGCTGGGCAGGTTGCAGCAAGGCAACCCGCGGTGGGGGGGAATTGACCACCCCCCCACCACCAAGAGGCGCACTCTCCCCCCCCCCTTTACCAAGGGGGAGGAGCAATGGGCTGGAGGGGATTCAACCACCCCCCAGCCCACCTACCTTGACAATTCCCGGGGGTTATTGACCTCCAGGGCCCCTGGTAGGGGGATTTGACCGGCTGCTCCAGGGATTTGAGTTAAAAAGGGGGGGCAGCATGTCCGCCGGTTACACCCCCCCATGTGTGTCTGAGACCGGACCCAGGTGTGTCCAGGGTCCCAGCTGGCCATTTTGATGGCCAGGGGCTGGTTGCATGAGGCAACCAGCCAGCATGTGAGTTAAAAGGCCGGTTGTAACAGACAACTGGCCAGGGGTTTGAACAGCTAAGGGGCTGGTTCAGCCCCGTTGAGGTGGAAACACCCAAAATGACTGCAATAGGCTAGTTGTAAGGGCACAGGGACTGATGCCATGCGGGCTGATGTAGCCCAAACCAAGTAAAAAGGCCTGTAGAGCCTGTAGAGCTCTTTTGGAGCGGAAAATTTGCCTTTTGGCTTGTTTTATCATGGGCTCACAAGAGGCCAATTGTTTGTACTTAACGAGCTCTTCTCCCTGCTGTTTTACATCATCCATTCATCATCCAATTGAATTCATCACTGATATCATCCAACATATTTCCCCATTGTGAGAGCCCATTAGCAATTATTTACACAAGGTTTCCAGCATTTATTTTGCTTTAAATACTGCCCATTTGCCTAAGCTAATTGCTGGCCATAATTATAAAACATTAGCAGTACCAACATCATCATTACTTCCAAGCCATCTAGACCCTTATACCTCACTCTGGAGAACCTCAAAGACCTCAAGTTTTCCAAGAAGATGTCCTATATCCCTGATTTTATCTCCACCAAGATAGTTCTGAACAGTCAGAATTATAATGCTTGGGATGTCCTTATGGATAGTGAGCTGGACAAAATCTGTTGTGGGGAGAAAATGGATGAAGATGACACTTTGATCAGCTCAGAAGTGGAGAAAAAGTCTTATCATCTCATCCTTAGGCATCTTCATGAGAATCATGTGACATGGGTTGCTGATAATCTTAGGGAAGATGAGAGAAGGAGAGGCAACATCCTTTGGAAGTTTCTTAAGTCCAAATATTCTGGTGATTCTGTTCACAAGAAGGGTATAGCCTTCAATAAAATATTCAAGTTACAATATTCACATTGAAAGCAGTTTGTTGCTGAGGCTAGGTCTAGCATAGACAATTTGAATTCATCAGGAATTAACATGGATCCTGATTTTTTTTCAGTCTTAATCCTTCAGAAGCTACCAAAGGAGTTTGATTCTTTAGTCAGAATTATTTCTCAATTGGATCCTCCTCCTGGGGAGGAGGATGTTCTGAAGAGTATTGAAAAGAATGATCTTCAGTTCAAGATGAAGGGGGGCTCTGGAACAGCTCTTTTTGGAAAGACTGGAAAATCTTGCAAGAAGGAAAAAAGGATTTTTCCAAGGTCTTATGCTATAATTGTCAGAATATAGGGATTATTCTAAGGATTGAAAGGAGGCCAAGAAGAGGAAGAAGTCCAAAGAGAATGACAAGGAGGTCAATCTCACTACCAAAAACGTTGCAATGGTGGCGTTTGATGGTCCAATGGAAATGGTCATTGGGGAAGAAGGTCCCAACAAAAATTGATGAGAATCAAGAAATGGACTTGATTGATTATGAAGTGAGTAATCTTGACCTCAAAGATGAGAACTTATAAGTGACTGATAAAGCATATTTCCTATTAGGAGGATTGAAGAAGGATGTTCTTGTGTTGATTGATTCTGGTTGTACAGATCACATGTTCTTTGAACCAAATTTATTTTCAAATCTTAGTGATTATGATGGAGTTGTAAATATTGGTCAGAAAGGCAGAAAAATTCAGATTAAGGCAATTGGAAAAGTTATTCTTTCAAATCACTTGGGTTTCAATATTTATTTTGAGAAAGTTTTCTATGTACCAGAGTTGCCTTATAACCTTGCATCTCTTGGAGTGTTGTGGAAAAAAGGTTTCCAGATTTGTTATCTTAAAGAAGAGAGTTTTGTTATTGATATGGATGGTAGAACTGTTCTTAGTGGACAAGTTTGTGATAAGCTTTTGTGTGCAAGCTTGTTCAAATTCTCAGCTCTGAGCACTGTTGCTCATAATAGAAGTGTCCATAAGGTAAAGGACAGCAAATGTGAGAGTTGTACCTTGGAGGCTAAGACTAGAAATGTGTTCTTGGAAAGTAGAGATTGCACTGATGTTCCTAGAGAGAAATTTTCCATTAATTTGGCAGGGCCATTCACACTGGAGTCCCTTGGTGGGGCAAGATCCTTCATCAATTTATTTTATACTGCAACTAATTATGTTTGGGTTAAACCAATTTGATCTACGGATCAGAGCACAAAGGAGGTTTCTGTAATCTTCAAAGTCTGGAAACAGAATGGTCTAATGAAGGAGATCAAGAGGGTTATTACCAATGGAGGTGGTGAATTTGTGAGTAAAGATTTTGAGAGGTTATTGAAAGATTATGGTATCATTCATATAGTCACTACTGCAAGTACTCCACAAAATAATGGAATAGTTGAGAGAATGAATAGGACTTTACTGGAAAAGGTCAGAACTATTATGTCTCAATCTGGTCTACCAAAGTTTGTATGGGCTAAGTTGATATGTACAGTCTGTCTGTTGCATAACATTGTAAGTGTTAATGGGAAGAGTCCTCATTATCATTTTTGGAAGTTGTACCCCAAAAAATCACACCTAAGAACAATTGGTTGCTTGGTGTATTATAGTTTGCGCCATAATGAGATGGTCAGAAAATTAGACCCTAGAGCCAGAAAAGGGGCACTTGTAGTCCATGATTTAATAAGTAAATTGTATAGGATCTATTGTCCAGGGACAAGAAAGGTTATCCGTAGTAGGGATGTAAAATTTGATGAAAGTACCTTTCCACTTCAAAGGAGTGAAGATGTTGTTGTGAATAAGTCACAGAAATAAATAGAATTAGCACCTATTTCACCAGCAAAGGCTGAGGAACATGTGGTTCCAGAAGATGAAGAGATGGCAGACATGCCACCAGAGGGTTCAGTGCCAGCTTCAGGGGAGTCCGTTAATTTGGAACCTTATGAGCCTCCACCTCCAGTAAGAAGGAGTGGTATGGTTAGAGTACCAGTTGATAGGTTTGGGGAATGGAAGTCCCATTATGCTGTTGCAGGATATGAGGAAGATAAATTTCAGGACCAGTGTATGCTCAATGAAGTCCTGGATTTGAGTTCAGAAATGGGTAACAGGATTAACCCAAATAGCTTTGGCCAAGCTATGAATTCTGATGAGAAAGCCAAATGGAAGAGTGCTATTTTTGAGGAATTTGATTCTCTAGAAAATAATAGTGTCTTTGAAGTGGTTAAGTGGGATTCTGTTCCAAAAGGAAATACCATTGTGGGGTCTAGATTGGTTTTAAACAAGAAGTTTTACACAAATAGAGTTTTGAAAAGGTTCAAAGCTAGATGCGTTGCACAGGGCTTCAAGCAGAGAGAGGGTATTGATTACCAAGAAACTTTCTCACCAACTGGAAGGCTGTCCAACTTCAGGTACATCATTGCTCTGGCAGTGAAGTTGGGAGAAGAAATCAGACAAGCTGATTTTGTAACAGAATACTTGAATGCAAAACTTGGAGAGGAGGAGACTGTTTATATGTCAATCCCTGATTGTTTTTGTGAATGGTTAGTAGAGAATAAACCAGAAACCATGAAGAAAATCTGTGTTAGAAGCTTTCTTTCAGCAGATAAAGGGGAATATGTCCTCAAGCTGTGTAGATCCCTTTATGGATTGAAGCAAGCAGCTAGATTGTGGTATAATACCATGAGTTAGAAACTGATACAGATTGGTTTCAAGAAATCTGAGGCCAACCCTTGTCTCTTTGTAAGAAAGGATGCAATTTTTTTTGTATGGGTCAATGAAATTATAATTTTTGGATATGGTAAAGAGAGAGTCATGGAGAAACTCATAAAAGAATTCAAGATAAAAGATCTTGGTCTGGCGCAACAGGTGCTAGGAATAAAAGTCAGTAACAGAAAGAATGGTATTAAGTTAGAACAGAGACATTACGTGGCAGCTCTTCTTAAGCAATATGGCTTAGAGGATGCAAAGGAGTTGGTACTCCCATGCAGTCAAACCTTTTTTTAGAGAAGTCTACAGATGAGGAGTATCTGGAGTTTGTTAAATCTGGAAATGAACTACAGGTAGGCTATTGGCTTGCTTAATTATTTGGGGCAGTGTACAAGGCCCAATATTGCTTTTGCAATTGGTGTCTTGTTGCAACACTTACAGAAGCCAAGCATGCGGCATTGGTCAGCATTTAAGAGAGTAATTGTCAGAGTATTGCCTCTATTGCTATAGTAGCTGTGGCAGATACCTGCAAAAAAAATAATAATAATTGCCAAATATCAGTTTCAATGATTACACTGATAATATCAATAAAAACTCAACTGATAGTAAGTTATCAGGAGTAAAAAAGACACACCTTGAACCTCTAAAGAGATAAGGGGCCTAGCTTTAATAAATAAAGGTCAAAGGAGACTTGCTTACACAAGGAAGCTCACACCCTTTATGATAGCCTGAGAAGGACTATAACTCCAATAGGACCTTGGACTCGAAATTGAAGTTGATTTTTTGATTGATAATATAATAAGATGTTAAATTAAAAGGCCCCAGTCAATCATCTTTGTGGACTAAGTTGGATGGGCTTGTTAATATGCACTATCTGGTTTATAAAATACAATGAGGAATAGGTCTTGTAGGGACAAGACCCTCCTCTTTTATATTACAAGAGTCCTCAGGGGGTCTCAGGGCATCATTAGGGGAGTACACCACTTTCCTAGATTTTGTCTCCAGTGGCTCAGAGCCCTAAGCAATCATCCCCAATGTATAATAACATTTACATACTCATTGGGGTCTGTTTTTGAGGTAAGGTTGTAATTTATTTACTCAGAAGTTTAAAGTGATGGGGGGGAATCACCCCAGTCACTTATTCTCCTTCAAGAGGACGCTCTCAAGGCTTCAGAATTGATTTACTTACCCTCTAACTCTCTGTAGATCTATCAGAGTAGGTGTTCAAAGAATTACAACCATATTATTAGATATTCTTAATCCACATAGATATGTATACTCTGGGTAAGTATTCCCCCAGAGTTTATCTGCACCAGGGGAGTTTCCTAGCTTCTGAGTGTACGCTTTTCCAGAATGATTAACTTCTTGAAAGTTATCTACAAGCTGGAAGGAGAGTCCTTAGAAGATAATTTTCAATTCACCTAAAAATCTGGGTTATTGTAGATAAGGATTATTACAGAATATAGTTTCCACAGATGGAAATCTTTAATGACATTAATTGTACATCCAATTGGACGCTTCCAGAGGATTGTAATCTAGATTAAAGTTGTAAGATCTCCCATAAATTATATTATAAACCTTCAAGGTTTTATGGGATGATTTCTAATATTAAGACATAATATAAAAATATGATTAAATGAAACTTTATATGTCAAAAATATGGATATGTAATGGACTAATGGAGGCTTGAACACACTACCTAGGTACTCTGAAGGGTACCAAGACATTCCTTAACCACTATACTACCAAGACTTGTGATTTGGGCAGCCTATAGGACACCAATACATGTCTCATGGCTGACACTCCCCCCCCCCTCCAAAAAGAAAATTACTCTATGAGGAATTTTTAGATCTATTTAAAGCCCTATACTTTCTTAAAATAACGTCAGCATTTTTAATATCTTTAGCTTCTAGCCAAAGATCACTATCCGCTAACTTATTTGTGAACCTAACTAAATATAACCTTACATCTTTTCCATCTTTTCTAATTATCTTATGTTGTAGTATTTTATGAGGAATATTTTCATCAGTATTTTCCATTGGTGGTATGACAACCTTAGGAACTTTTCTACTAGGAAAGGACTTAAGTGGATCAATAAACCTTTTAACCAAACTAATTGGCAAAGTAGGATGCTTTCTTTCAAATTCTTTGGTTAAAATATCTTCCACTGCATTCTTACCATGAAGTGCTTTTACAGCAAATGGACCAACAAAAGAATCTCTCAATTTTCTATGTCCTGAAATATTACTAAAATTAACAGTAGAGATTAGGACCATATCACCTACTTTGAAATCATGATCTTTATGGATCTTGTCCCATCTACTTTTATTATACTCTACTGCATCATTAACACACTTACTAGCATATTTTTCAGCTTGATTCATCATATCTCTAAAACAGTCAGCAGAAGGGTGTAACATTATAGTCTTGCTTAGCAACATGTCTCTAGGAATATGAGGTATTCACCCTCTTTCCAATTCAAAAGGTGAAATATTAGTAGTAGAATGCTTACTGGAATTGTAGGCAAATTCTAAAGCTGTCAACAGAGATACCCAATCGTGAGTATATCCATCACTGTCCTTAAATTCAATGCCATAAGCACAGTATCTCCTGATCATGTCTTCCAATGTTTGTATCATCCTTTCTGCTAGACCATCAGTTTGAGGATGATAAGCTGTTGAGAAAGACAGCTTTTTTCCAAACAAATTAAAAAGACTTTGCCAAAATTCAGATGTGAATTTTGGATCTCTATCACTGATAATATTTCTTGGACATCCTACATCACTGACAATACTATTCCAAAATAACATAGCAATGTCCATTGCAGAGCTATCTTTGTAGCATGGTAAGAATCTAACTCTCTTTGAGAATATTTCCACCACTACTAACACACAGTTGAAATTATCCTTACCTCCTGGAGGTAATCCGGATACAAAATCCATGTTAATAGTGTGCCACCTTTCTTTTGGTTCTTCTATGGTCTGTAACAGACCATATCTTTTACCTGTAGACCTATTTGCTTTTTGACATCTTTCACAGGATTCACAATATGATCCAACAATTTTTCTCCAGTTTGGCCACCATGCTAGGATCTTAACTCTTTCAATAGTTCTATCTTTTGAAAGATGTCCACAACAAACATTATCATGACATTCACTCAAAATCATTTGTATATGATCATCATGTACTAAAACTATTGAGCAACAATGAGCAGATTTATGATATATCAAACCATCTAAAAGGACAAACCTTCCTTCCATATAACCTTTTTTCCAATCTGCATCTAATCCCTCAATCAGATCTTTTGTACTTGACTTAGATTTCAATATCTCAAGGAGCAAAGAAGTATTCTTATTATTGGTATATGAATCAATTACAGAGTTCCAGAAGCTTTCAGCAAGATTTTTCATTGAAATGCCCATAATTGGTAATGTATCTACATTATCCTCTGGGTCATAGGCTGGATTATCAATGTTATTGGGTAAAGCCCACCTAGACAGCCCATCTGCATTTTTATGTATTACTCCTTCTCTATGCACTATAGTCATGCACCCTCTCCATTGCTGGATAGCTATCTGCCACCTCAACATGTGCCTATTAGGTGTCTTTAGATTCAAAAGTGATTTCAGAGCTGTACAATCAGTAATGACCTCAAACTGACACCCATCCAAATAATAATAAAATTTCTCTAAGGCCCAAACCAAGCACAAGCATTCTAGTTGTGACGCACCATATCTCTTTTCACTATCTTTAAGTTGCCTAGATATAAAGCATATAGGTCCTTCAACTGGTTTATCATTAACAATTTGCACTTGGTGCAATGCTGCTCCTAAACCTTCCATACATGCATCTACATACAATTTAAATGGTTTCTTAGGGTCTGGGTGGAAAAGTAAAGGTGCACTTGTTAAACACTTTTTCAGCAACTCATAGGCCTCCATTCTTTCTGTGGTCATTTCAAAAGAAACATTGGGACTGTAGATTTTATAAAGACTAGAGGCTATGATACCAAAATCCTTAATATGTAACCTGTAATACCCTGCAAAGCCTAAAAAGCTTTGCATTTCTTTAACACTATTGGGAGTAGGTTTTAACAAAACTGCTGCCACTCTCTTCTGATCTATTCCTAAGGACAATCCATTTACAATGTGTCCCAAGGCTTTGAACTCATTGAAACCAAATGAACACTTATTTAAAGAAATTTTCATGTTCATTTTAATCACTTTCTTCAAAACAATTGACAACCTTGACATATGCTCTTCCCATGTCTCAGAAAATATTATAATGTCATCTATATATATGATTAACAAATTCTGCATCAATTATTCATGAAATTCAGTGTCCATAATTATTTGAAAATGAGATGGTGCATTTTTGATACCAAATGGCATTCTTAAATATTCAAAAACGCCTAAGTGGCAAACTATTCTCAAAAATTTTCTGCTTTCTTCATGTACAACATTTTGGTGAAACCCTTTCAAGACATCCATACAAGTGATATATTTTGCTTGGTGTAATTTACTCAATGATTCAACAATCTTGGGCATTGGATACCTATCTGGTGTTGTGTAAGAGTTTAATGCTCTAAAATCACCAACCATTCTAGATTTACCGTTGTGCCAAGCAATTATCACTGGGGTGGTAATTCAATATCTTCATTAGCGCCTACTTTTCTGATGACCCCTAATTTCAGCAAAGTATTTATATTTTCTTTAAGCGCCTCTCTGCTCCTAGGGCTAGCAGGAAATGGATGTTTCCTTAAGGCAGGCGGATAAGGCCTTTCAATAGTCAAATTTATTTTAACATCATGACCTACAATGGATCCAAAAGGTTCATCAACAGTAGCAAATGCTTCCTTATGGTCAAATAAAGTGTTCAGCAGACTACTTTTTTCTTTGTCACTTAGTGAGGAATTCATTTTAGATTCATTGATAATTTCATTACAAAAATTATCTTTACCAAGGTGATTGACAGAATCAAGATGTTTTTGATTAAAATAGAATTTAACACTTTTACAAACAGTAAAATATGAAGACTTTTTACTGTGACACAAATTGAAAGAATATTCTTTCATATATTCATTTCCTATTATGAAATAATTCATGGGAGCATTATCAACTACTACAAATTTAATTATGAACACAAATGAAGCAAATAATAATTTGGCTTTTACTTTCCCTAAAGAAATCAATGGTCCAGAGCAACTATGTAATTTCATAGCAGGAGCATTTATAACTGATTCTTTCCAATCTGGGCAGAAGCTATCCAAATAGTTTCTGCTTCCCACCTTTTTGTATGCTCCACTGTCAAGTAGGACCTTACAAGGCTTATCAAAAAATTTCATAGTGACTAATTCATTATATGTTCTGATGGAATTTATGCAACCTATGATAGGTTCATCATCATCTTCCAAGGAACTATCCAACTCAGTCTTGTCAATACAATTATCCTGTCTACTAGAACTTTCACTACCAATGTTATTCACTTTCTTTGTTTTCTGCGGGCAAACCCTTGATGTATGTCCTACTTTACCACAAGTATAACAATATATCTCTGTATTGGAAGTAGGATTTTTATTAGTAGTCTTCTCCCTTTCTGTTCTGACTAAATTGTTATCTTTTGTTTGATAATTTTTCTTTCTCCCCAAAGATGTATCTTTCACTATGTCCTCTAATATATTAATCAAGTTAGAAAAGTCACCATCAACTTTCATACTTGTCTTGACAGCAAAAGAAATTTCACCGTCCATTAGTGAAAGCAGCTTAAAGTTAATACTATCTTGATCTAGCATTGGGTCAAAAGCTCTTAGCCTTTTCTTTTTCCTTGTGACCCAACTAGCAGGACTAGTGACACCAGGTACAAACTTATCATTATTAAATGAAGTCATACATTTCCTTTTCCAATTTGGTGTACCAAATTTATTGTGCAATTCCTTTTTCCAGAAGCTCCAACTTTGTACTCCAACAGCATTTCTTCTATCTCTGTACCAATCTGAAGCTATACCTTTAAACAGGATACTCAATCTTCTAGTGATTAAAGTATCAGGTAAACCTGTATCTTCTTGCAAGGTATCAATCCAAGATATGAATTCTGTGTGATCATATGCTCCTTCACCTGTGAAATTAGGCCACTCATTAATCTTGGGCAGACCTTGCAGAATATGCTTAAATATCTCACTATTGTTTCCTGGTTGTTCATGAGGTGATAAAATTTTTTCTTCACCTCTATCTTTATTCATAACTTGCTTACTATCCTGAAAAAGTGGTACACTATGTCTTATCTGTTTGATATCTTCCAATTTATTGGAGATCATTAGCATATTTTTATCCAGTCTGTCATTCAATTGTGCTATACTATTACTAAACTTATTAAATAACTCTTTAGAGTTAGAGCTCTGCAGGGAAATTTCTTTTTCAAGTAAAGTGAATTTATCATTTAATTTAATTTCCAATAGCTCCATTGAATTGCTTAACTGTATAACAGCTGATTTCAAAGAATCAGTGCTTTCTTTCATGTCCTCAGTGGATAATTTATTGGTTTTTACATTTTCATTCAAATCTGCTATCATTTTTTCCAACTTTTTCAAATCATTATGATGCACCTTAGTTAAATCAAGCTCCATAGTTTTGTTGGTCACATCTTCTAATTCTTTTATTGCGGCAGCCAAAACAGATTTAAAATTCATACTAGTTGTCATAATATTATCATATTTATGACCTATGGAAGCAAAACCATCTATACAAAATTGGTTGGCATGTACTACTGCTTTTTTAATATGTAGAGTTTCATTAAAAAAAATATCACGAAATTTCTCTGACATTATTTCTGAATCTAAGGACAAAATTAATTCTTCATTCTTTTGGCCCTTTCCCCCTCCAAGAATTGATAACCTCCTTGGAGAGACCTGGCCATCCTCATCATTTCTCCATAAATGGAGTTCCTGTGTTCCCTTCTCTTTCTCATCCTCATATTTCTCTCTTGATGAGGGTGGGATGGACTCTCCAAGGGAACCTGGGAGGTTGATGCTTGAGCTGACTGGTTCACTGGACTCAATATTTTTACCTTTGATTTGGGGATCATTGGTTTCTTGATCTTTGTTGGATCCCAGTTTTCTGTCTCCCTCATCAGTTTTTCCCTTCCTATTATCTTCAGCAAAGCTCTGTAAGTTGCCAGAGCCTGAGTCAGGTAAGTGGCCTGATTCTGCACATTGTCTGCTTCCACTGCTTCCAGATATTTCATCTTTTTCTGGGTGTGGCAGGTCAGCAGATTTGCCACTCCTGGTGGAGGGCTGTCTTTTCTGGCGTCTGAACTCTCCAGCTGGCACAAGGTCAGCTCCCTTGCTCCTAGTAAACATAATTAAATACAAAATCAGTTTTTGAAATTAT
Source organism: Puccinia polysora (assembly GCA_025617555.3). Lineage (NCBI taxonomy): Eukaryota > Fungi > Basidiomycota > Pucciniomycetes > Pucciniales > Pucciniaceae > Puccinia > Puccinia polysora. The sequence continues at coordinate 48,180,037 of CM062623.1, forward strand.
CAAAACACAGTACTGATTTTTCTTGTTTAATTTATTTATTTTTTATCTTTTTTTTTTTTTTTTTTTTATTCCTTGAATAACAAAAGTTAACTCACTGCGCGTTACTTCTATTTGTAATGTAGATTGAGATCTCACTGACACCTGATCAGATACAATCTGATCCGGGGCTGAGGCAGAGTCTCCTCTGCTGGAAGTCTCCTGCACAAAGCTGCGGGCCCTTCCTTTGTTTGAGGGGAGGAATGAGTCAATGGACAATTGCTTTGACAACACTGGAAGACCAGACTGTCAGTCGTCAATCTTCTTTCTTTCTCTTTTTTTTTTTAATGAGTTATAACTAAAATCTGCAGACTTACTGTTTGGCAATACTCATCGAGTATTTTTGTAAGTCTGCGCAAAGGTTGCAAGAACAAAAATTCAGAATTTCGCAACTTTCCGCGTTGATTTCCAGATTTGGCAAGGTATGTGTTGCAACCTTGACGTTTATCTCCTTTATGGTTTTTTCTTTTTTTTTTTGAAGAAAGGAAAAAAAAACCTTGATCAGAAACTTGAGACAACAAATGCAATTGTAACTACAAAACGCAAGGGCAAAGGCTTACCTTTGGCTACAAGTACTTTCAGTATTAGGAGGACTAAAAAAAAAAGGAACAATTTCTATTAACACAATGCACTATATAGTTTTTTTTTTTTATTAAAAAAAAACTTACTGTCTTTGCCAATCACCTTTAATGGTGATCTGAGAAAAAACCAATCGAGCTAAGCGCTTCCTATACTTCAGCAATCTAAAAAAACAATCAAAATAATTTTTTTTTTTTTTTTACAAAAAAATTGTTAAAGAATTCGCTTTTTTTATAATTTTGATTGTAATGTTTTTTCTTTTTGTTTTTTCTCCTTACTATTTTTTTTCTTGAAAAAATAATTTCTGGAATCAATATTACTCACCCCAAAGTTGACCTGAGAAAATGTTAACAATTTGCAAGTGATTTTCTGTGATCAAAAGATTATAAAAAATAAAAAATCAATTTTCAAAATTTGTTTTTTATAAGTTTATTTTTGTTTTCTTTCTTATTCTTCAAAAACAATTCTGAAATCAACCACACTCACTATAATGCTTGATTTGAGACAATTTAAACAGCACCAAGTTTTTACTTTGCTTAAAAAAATTTTGTTTTTCTAAAAACAAGAAAACAATTTTCGAAAATTTTGGTCAATTTACTTATGTTATTTATATATTTCTTATATATTTATTTATTTATTTTTTTTTTTAAAAAAAAATGACTTTTTATATCAAAAAAAAAGAAAAATTCAATTTTACTGGTTATCTGAGAAAACCTCAAACTAGTACTTAAGTGTTTAAAGGACTTCAGAAAAATCTAAAAAATTAACACCAAATTCCGAAAATTTTTGGTTATTCTTAGTATATATATTTTTGTTTTTATAAATTTTCCTGTAATTGAAATATAATTTCAAGTTGATTAACAGGGATACTTACTTTAACAGGCTAAAAAGTCGAAAATTTGGTTCAAAAGGAGATGAGGCCCCCAATTGTCAGAGTATTGCCTCTATTGCTATAGTATCTGTGGCAGATACCTGCAAAAAAAAAATGATAATAATTGCCAAATATCAGTTTTAATGATTACACTGATAATATCAATAAAACCTCAGCTGATAGTAAGTTATCAGGAGTAAAAAAGCCACACCTTGAACCTCTAAAGAGATAAGGGGCCTAGCTTTAATAAATAAAGCTCAAAGGAGACTTGCTTACACAAGGAAGCTCACACCCTTTATGATAGCCTGAGAAGGACTATAACTCCAATAGGACCTTGGACTCGAAATTGAAGTTGATTGTTTGATTGATAATATAATAAGATGTTGTTGAATTAAAAGGCCCCAGTCAATCCTCTTGGTGGACTAAGTTGGATGGGCTTGTTAATATGCACTATCTGGTTTATAAAATACAATGAGGAGTAGGTCTTGTAGGGACAAGACCCTCCTCTTTTATATTGAAATAGTCCTCAGGGGGTCTCAGGGAATCATCAGGGGAGTACACCACTGTCCTTGATTTCGTCTCCAGTGGCTCAGAGCCCCAAGCAATCATCCCCAATGTATAATAACATTTACATACTCATTGGGGTCTATTTTTGAGGTAAGGTTGTAATTTATTTACTCAGAAGTTTAAAGTGATGGGGGGGAATCACCCCAGTCACATATTCTCCTTCAAGAGGACGCTCTCAAAGCTTCAGAATCTATTTACTTACCCTCTAACTCTCTTTAGATCTATCAGAGTAGGTGTTCAAAGAATTACAACCATATTATTAGATATTCTTAATCCACATAGATATGTATACTCTGGGTAAGTATTCCCACAGAGTTTATCTGCACCAGGGAAGTTTCCTAGCTTCTGAGTGTACGCTTTTCCAGCATGATCAACTTCTTGAAAGTTATCTACAAGCTGGAAGGAGATTCCTTATAAAATAAGTTACAATTCACCTAAAAATCTGGGTTATGGTAGATAAGGATTATTACAGAATATAGTTTCCACAGAGGGAAATCTTTAAGGACATTAATTGTAAATCCAATTGGACGCTTCCAGAGGATTGTAATCTAGAGTAAAGTTATAAGATCTCCCATAAATTATAATATAAACCTTCAAGGTTTTATGGGATGATTTCTAATATTAAGACATACTAGAAAATTTGATTATATGAAACTTTATATGTCAAAAATATGGATATGTAATGGACTAATGGAGGCTTGAACACACTACCTAGGTACTCCGAAGGGTACTAAGACATCCCTTAACCACTATACTACCAAGAATTGTGAGTTGGGCAGCCTATAGGACACCAATACATGTCTCATGGCTGACAGTTATGAGGTATCTTAAAGGAATGCACAGTCTGGGACTGTTGTTTAAAAAGTCAGAAAACTTTGATTTGGTTGATTATTCCAATGCAAGTTGGGCAGATGGTAACACTAGGGAATCAAGAAGTGGTTTTGTATTCTTCTTAGGTAAGAATCTGGTGTCATGGATGTCCAAGAAGGTGTTGGCAATAAGTCTTTCATCAACAGAGGCTGATTATAGAGCTTACTTAGCAGCTTCGCAGGAAGCAGTATGGTTGAGAAAAGTCTTAGAGGATACACATAAACAACAAGGGTTTGTGTTGTTGTATTCTAATAACCAGAGTTCCATTTTGTTGGCGCAATACCAAGTGTTCCATTAAAGAACAAAACATATTGATGTTCACTATAACTATATTTGTGATGCAGTTAACTGCAAGAAGATTTTGTTGAGGTACATGCCCACTGGAGCAATGATTGCGGATATCTTGAATAAGGCTTTAGATAGGAACAAGGATCAAGCCTTTGTGACTAATATGCCAATGTCACCCCTTTGGGATAAAGGGGGTGTGTTAAAATATGTATGCACTTACACGTGTGCTACATATAAGTTAAATCCAAATGGGATGCACATATGGGCCTCTACCGCCCATTGGACACTCACACGGACCATACGGGCCTGTGTGGATGTCACTGATTTGGGGAAACTGTGTGATGATTATAGGATGTAAATCAAAATTATCATTATTGCAAAATCCGGACTATCCACAAGAGGTTGGTTATTTATATATAACGTAAGGGCATAGTGTGTTGATGTGTATTCTTATATGCATGATGCTAGAATATTCTATGTGTTTAAAGTTCTTATATTATTGATTCTCATATTACATAATGCATATTCCTTACATTCCCCCCCACATCAACGCAAAAAAGAGCCTTGCCGCTGTTGTCGTTGTTGTCATCGTCATCAATGGTCCCCGTTGCAAACGTCCTGCTGATTCAAAAGGGAAAAAAAATCCCAGGATGCTCACCCAAGTGGCTGGGTGAACTTCCAAATCCCACAGAGAGCAGTGCACACAAAAAAAAATCACTAACTTGTAGTGAGCTTCAGACAAGCTCGGAAAAAAAAGAGTCCGTGAAGGTTTGATGTTTGAGGTTACCCAGAGCTTTTGTGAAGACATTGGCATACTGAGCAGTACCAGGGATCCATCGTATCTCTACTCGACCAAGCCAGAGGAGTTCATTCACGTAGTGAAATTCTCAGTGGATGTGTTGAGAATTTTTCATACTTGCTTTGTTGCTTGCAATCTTCACTTCCGCTTGGTTGTTGGAGAGGATGGCGGGGCAAGTACCGGGCAGAAGCCAATTGAGGAGATTTTGGAGCCAGAGAGACTCCATGGCGCCCATGGATAAGGCCATATACTCAGCTTGACAGGTGGACCGTGCAACGCACGTCTGTTGCTTTGAAACCCAGTTCACCGGGGCATCCCATAGTGTCGTAAGAAAACCGTGCGACGATCGAGCCCCTTCTCCCCCCCAGTTGGCATCAACATAGTTATGCAGAGGGTAGCTGCTTGAAGTGGGCCAAAGTATAAGCTTGAAGTGTCGTGTGAGCCTGATGTAATGTATGAGCTTGGTCAATGCCAAGAAATGTGTGGCGTCGGGGTTTAAGGAGAATCTGGCAAGATAATTTACAGCAAACAAAATGTTGGGTTGGGTGCCCTGTACCAGGTATAGCAGCATCCCGATGCAATGAAGATAGTCTGTATCAGGTTTGTCCAAAAGATTGGAGGTAAGGGATGTGTTGGAGAGCGGCGTAGAGGATGTGAGAAGCAAGTCGTTGGTGAGCAGGATTTTATCAATCAGGGCAGGCTGGGAGAGGGAGTAGGCTCCATTCCGGTGGCTAACAGATATACCAACAATAGAAGAAAGACAATCATACCACTTCATTGTGATAATATCCGTGAGCCAAGATTGAAGCGTGTGTAACAGATCATTTTTCTTGGCCATTAGGACGCCGTCATCAACATGAACCCATAGGAAAGCCATTCCCTTGTCCAACAAATACATTTAGGTACTCATGTCTTTGTGATTTGATGCAAATCCGATTGTTTTGAGTTTCTGCCGCAGATGCATCCACCAGCAGCGGCCCGCTTGCTTAGTGCCATAAAGAGCCTTCTTAAGTTTGAGGACCTTTCCCGCAGGACATTCAAAACCCAGAGGTGGCCATAAATAAATTTCCTTGTCAATTGTGCTGTGCAGGAATGCAGTCTTGACGTCAAAGGATGCCAACTTCCAATCAAATTTGGCAGCCAAGGTGAGTGCCATCTGTAGGGCCAAGAATGTTGGTGTCGGGGAAAAGGTCTCCTCAAAGCTGACGCCATGGATCTGGTTGAACCCTTGTGCCACCAGCCTAGCCTTACGGCGGAGGAAAGCGCCCAGAGGATCCCGTTTGGTGGTGAGAACATACCGACTACCTAGTATACGCGAGCGGTCAGGCGGCGGGTCACATATCTCAAATACCCCCATATCAAGAAGAGATGAGTTTTCTTCCCCAATGGCCCCCTTCCACTGCTGGCAAAATTCAGATTTTAAGGCTTGCGGAACGGAAGGACTGTCAATGTTGTATTTTATAGATGAGCTGAGCTTTGCCACAAAGGCATCCTGCTGATCAAGTGAGTCCCCCAGACAAAAATCCCCAAGGCCCGTCAAGGCAATAGGGGAAGAGTACCTTGTTTCCCCATGGTCAGACCCAACAAATTTCACAGAGATCCCGGTTGAGATTTTACCAGTGGATGGCTCAAGGAGGATCCAGCCTTTAGAGTCCGGGCTTACTCCAAGATGCCTGACTTCCTTTGCGTAGGGCTGCAGTTGCTTCAGATGAGTGTGGTCGTACACGTATGCTTGGCATCAAAACGGTTGAAGCATTGTTAGCAATGGCCGTTTGCCTAATGCCAGCTCTATTGGCGTTTTTTCCCTTGTTCAATGGACCAACCGGTTGTAAATGTACGCCGCATGTCGAAAGGCATAAGGCCAAACATTTGTCAGGAGCTTTGATGCGTGAATCATTGTTCTGGCCATCTCCAAAATCGTCCGATTGGCCCTCTCTATTGCGCCGTTTTGATGGTGTTCATATGGGACAGTCTTTTCGTGGAGGATTCCTAAGTCATGTAGGTGTCCAGATAGGATCTTGTGTCTGAAAAATTCAAGGGCATTGTTGGTGCGAAGGCGCTTGATAGAGTGACCCAATATGTTGTGGAACTGGTTGATCCACTTTATGATCTCATGAGGGGCATCGGACTTTGACTTCACAGGGATGGACGACAGCATGCCAGAATATATATCCATGATTTGAAGAGCAAATCTACTACCGTCAATCGCCACGTCAAATGGTCCAACTACATCCGCCAATACCACATCCCCCGGATTCAAACATATAATGCGCGATGGTATCTCAGGGACAATACGTTGTGCCTTCATTAGAGAGCAAGAGGCACAGGGCCCCTCTAAATCAACAGAGGCAGGTGGCAGGCCATCCGCTGCAGAGTGTTTATGAGTGTTGTTGAGCATCCATAGGGAGAGGTGCCCAATGAGATCATGGGTCTGGTAAGGTGTAGTAACAATTGATTGCACAGAGGGGGTCTTAATAATTGAAAGGAAACAACAATCCTGGAGCGTGAAGGTCTGAAAAGTCTGCCCATCCTGAAACAAAGTGTAGTTGATACCGTCGTAACTGACATCACCATCAAGTTTCTTAAACTTCCCGCTCGATATGATGGTGCCATAAATGTGCGGGCAATACAGCATATTAGTAACTCGCAAAGTGCCGTAGGGGGTTGGGATGCTGGCGTCACCAATCTTGCTTACGGGAAACCGGTCTGTGGATGCAACGGTAAGAGAAACATTGGTATTGCGTAGCTGCGTGAAGAGACTGACGTCGTTTGTGACACTGTCTGTGGCACCAGAGTCCACCAAAGCCACTGAAGTTGGCACGTCGTTCCTATCGACCGAGGCAACTGCACCCGTTGCCTTGTAGGAGCCAAACGCCGGGTGCACAAAGTCGGATTTGCGGATGAAGGCGTTGGGATTGGTCAGTCAAGGATCTGGAATCGGTTGGATGCCGGCCTTCCTTTTGGGGCAGTCGCCGGGCGCGTGACCCCACTCAAAGCACCACTGGCATGGGTTCTTTGAGTTGATATTTGACTGGGCCCAATTGTGGCTTTTGGACATACACAATTTGTTGATGAAGTCAAATGAAACTTCCCTTGGCCAAGTGTTCCACGATTGGTCCCTACCCTGGCCTCTTCCCCGGATCATTTGCCCCTGGCGTCCCCTGATACTGTTATGGTAGCTGAGGAGCGAGCTTGTTGGTATATTGGTAGTCGAGCCAACGTTTTGGGAGAGAAGTTCAAGGAAGTCCCTGGGCGAGACCAAGAAAGATTTGCTGATTGCAATACAACTATCAAGGGCGTTGGTGATGTCCTGAGTAAAGTGGCCGGCATTGTGATTTAGGCTGAAAGAGAGAATGTTGTCAACTGTGAAACCCCCAACATGCTTCTTGATGTATTGCAAGGATAGCTTGATGTTGTTGTACGCCTTGTTGGGGTTAGTGACAACATCAGGGTTGTTGAATACCCTGGCCCATCGAGATGTGAGGTAAGACCACAATACCATGCCAAAGCGGTCCTTGAGCACTTTGTAGGCCTCCCTGCCCATCTTAGATGACACAAAGGGAACCAGGGAGATGTCTACACTATATTCAACAATGGTGCTGGTGATAACGTCTTGTCCTGGGAGCGCATCCGGTTTGGAGGATTCGAAATAGTCGGGTGCTTGGAATAATTGCCTGATCCGCAGGTTAATGGCCTGGGACCATTCCAGAAAGTTGGAGCCATCGGCTTTAAGGTTTGGTTGCAACCCACGGCCAACCTTCTCATATTGTAGTTGCGTTTGCGCAACCGAATCAAGGGTAGGGGCGGGGGGTTGCTTAATTGCGGCAAGGATTGCCTCTAACTTGGAGGCCGGGATCAATGCTTCTCGTCGCTTGGCAGAACCAGTCGAGGTAGTGGGAGTACTGTCCCCAGATTGAGAAATGTCTCTGCCCTGGAATATTTGTCCTGAGCAAGTCTTGCCCGGAGATCCTGCCAGGGATGATGGTTTAGGTTGATTTTAACGGACGCTGGACAATCAGCGCAAACAGCTACCAGGCGTTTGGTAGCAGGGCGATAAACAGGGTTGGCGTTGGGCGTTCAATGCCGTCGGAGTAAAAGGAATAGTTCTAGCGTCCGTGGATGCTGGATAAGGTGTTTGATACGCAGAATAAGCGTGAGCGCAGGCTCATAACCTGTGATGATTATAGGATGTAAATTGAAATTATCATTATTGCAAAATCCGGACTATCCACAAGAGGTTGGTTATTTATATATAACGTAAGTGCATAGTGTGTTGATGTGTATTCTTATATGCATGATGCTAGAATATTCTATGTGTTTACAGTTCTTATATTACTGATTCTCATATTACATAATGCATATTCCTTACAAACTAGCCTCAAAATGCGTGAAACAGGCTCATTGGTACACGGGCCCAACGGGCCTGGTTTGGGATATGGTCAAGTACAGCTAGATGGGCTTGTATGTTCATAATTGGGCCCAAGGTTTATTTTGGACATACTTGGCCAGACGGGCTGGCCCGCCAAAGTATGTTTTACTTAGTTTTTGGGCTTGGGGCTGCCGCCCATGTCGCAGCCCAGTCTGGGCTGCCGCCCGCGTTGCGGCCCGCTTGGCGCCGCTGCCCATGTTGCGGCCTGCTTGGGGCTGCTTTTTTTGCCTTTGGCCTGTCTATGGGACCGTTGTTGCGGCTGCCTTGCTGGGTGGTGTCTGCGGGGCTTGTGGTCCCGGCTCCTCCCCCTCCCCTTGCTTGCCATTGCGAGGGGGAGGGGGAGGGCTGGCTGGTTGTAACCAGCCAGAAACCAGTCATGGTGGGGGGGACTTGATCAACCCCCAACCAAAAGAGGTTGCAAGGCCAGTTGCACCAAGGCAACCAGTGGTGGGGGGGAATTGACCACCCCCCCCACCATTGAAGGGGTGCTCTCCCCCCCCCCTTTACCAAGGGGGAGGAGTGACGGGCTGGAGGGGACCTGACCACCCCCCAACCCACTTACCATAGCAAAGCCCTGTTGGTATCAACCCCCAGGGCCCCTGGTAGGGGGATTAAACCGCCCCTCCAGGGATTTGAGAGAAAGAGGGGGGGGGGGCGGCATGTCTGCCGGTTACACCCCCCGCCCCCAGGTGAAATTTTTGTTGGACTCAGGTGAGTCCTGGGTCCCACCTGGCCCATATGAGGGGCGAGGGATGTACAATTGCTAAGATAAGTAACAGGGCTGGTTGTAACAGACAACCAGCCAGGGATTGAACAGCACAGGGCCTGGTTCAGCCCCATTGAGGTGGAAACACCAGAAACAACCGGAATAGGCTGGTTGTCAGAGTACAGGGACTGATGCCATGTGGGCTGATGTAGCCCAAACCAAGTAACAAGGCCTGTAGAGCCTGTAGAGCTCTTTGGGGTGGAAAATTTTCCTTTTGGGTTGTTGTATCATGGGCTCACAAGAGGCTAATCTTTTTTACTTAAGGAGCTCTTCTCCCTGCTGTTTTCCATTATCCATTCATCATCCAATCAAATTAATCAATGATATCATCCAATGTGTTGCCCCATTTGTGAGAGCCCATCAAGCAATTATTGACAAGAGGTGTCCAGCATTTCTTTTGCTTTAAATACTGCTCATTTGCCTAAGCTAATTGCTTGCCATAATTATAACATGATCTTCCAATTCAACCTCTGACTAGTAGACGCAAATTTGGAATTTTTTTCTTCTTGTTGTTCATCCTATTTGGCAAATTCAAATTTGCTGACAGTTTTTGGCTTACTCAATATATTGGAAGACTCATTTGAGAATAGGTCAATGTACCTCCAACCTTCAGTCCAAGGAATCAATTGGGCAAACATGTGGCCAACTCCATGATCAACTCTCAAGACTCCTGCCGAACTCAATCAGAAAGCCTTCTCAATATCTGAAGCAGAATCAATCTCTTCACATCATGGCAAGTACTACAATCTGAGAATCAATCAAGGCCGTCCAAAGTGCAGGCAGTCAACTTGTTGGTGTTGCTTTCATCCTCAATTAGAAAACCAGAATTCAAATGGAACTCCTTGACTCCCTCCATTGATTTCTTCCTCTTCAACCTTCAATCCTCTAAAATTTAATCTGGACATCTCTTGCTTCAATAAGATTGATCTTCTTCATCTTGTCACCAGCACTCTTTCTATTGCCAACTTGTCCTCATCACCAGAACCCTTGAAACTTGCTATCAACTTGACTTGCAAGGATTGTTCTACTGTCCAACAACTTTCCCTGATCACCATCAACTTCAAAATTGCATCATTTTTTCCTGGGAGGATTGGACTACAGTTTTCTTGCTGCCTTCTTACTCTACCTACACTTAATTTTTTTATCAATCATCCATCAATCCTTTTACTCTCATTTCAGTAATCAACTCCTAAAATCATCTGACTCAATTTTGTCTATTTGACACAATCAAATCCAACCTTGAACAATTCAAGGCATCTTAAAAGTAATTCACCATTTGAACTGAAGAATATTCCATCAAATAGTAGAAATCATCAAGATAGCAGTTAGAATCAAATATGCCCCAGGAATTTTACACATCAATCAGCTCATCTTATTAATCAGTCACTCGCCTGTATGTAGAATTATTTTCAACAGTTAGTAGAACATTATGTTAATTGAAGAAAAAGAGTTAGATTCCTCTTTAGGACAGTAACTTCCTCCAGTGCAAGTCAAGCGGGTGTGTTAGAATTTGAGTTTTCATATTTGACTTTCACAGGAGTTCAGAGTATTGTTGATTGGATTGATTTGATTTTATTGTTGTTAACCTTAAATTTTTAAAACATCAAGCAAAATATTACTGGGCTGTGCTTTATTATTGTGGTTACCAGACTGTTTATTCATAGCTATTAGATTGTTTAGTAATAGCATTTAACTTACCATTTCACTTAAACTGCTTATGTCAATTTTGCCTTATTCATTTTGTACTCAACCACTTGTTAGCCAATAATGTATTTAGTCCATATAAAACATGATGCTCTCAATTGGAATTCAAAATCTGTTTGGCCAACACATCAACCCGTGTGTCCTTTTCCTCCTGTTCTCAGGTCTGTTACGCTTGACGTTATAATCTCATTTCATTCTTTTCTCATTAAATTTTACTTCATCAGAGCTTAAGCTATTTTTATTTCTACATCTTGTACAATCAAATTCCAGATTTTGGGGGCCTTCAACTTATGGCAGTTCTAGATGAGTTGGCCCAGCTCACAAAGATCCTGATCCATTAGTTTTCAAGGTTGTCTGGTGTGGAAACTAAGAGGGTGATACTCCCCTAGTTGTCATCAAGTTCCAGAATCAATGTTCCTAGCGTCTGTAAGGATAAGGATGCTCCAGTAAAGAGAGAGAGAGATGAATTTCCTTTCCTTTCCGTATCCTTTATCCATCCATCCATCCAATCCCATCCAATCCCATCCAATCCATGTATATATATGTGTGTATCTCTGTACAAGATGGTGTTGAGAGCACGGACTTTATACCCACCCTCTCAACCCTATCCTAAGTACAAGCGCAACAAAAAATAGAAAATAAACCCTAGAAACCAGAACCCTCGCCTAACCCCAACCCTTTCCCATACTGCAACCACCCTCAAGCCCGCCTACCATTACACACACCCGGTTTTTCCTTCTTGTGATGCGGCCCTCCACCCCACCCTACTTGGAGCCCCCCGCGTTGTCCATATCCGCCAGGAGCTCCGTGTGATTTCCTGCCCCGTGGGTTGGCCTGCGCTTGCACGCGCCCGGCCTGGTCCTATAGCCTTTCCCATACCGCAACCACCGTCAAGCCACCTAGCATTAAACAAACCCTGTTTGTCCTTCTCATGATGCAGCCCTCTGCCCTGCCCTACTCGGAGCGCCCCATGTTGTCCGTATCCGCCTGGTGTGCTGCGTGATTTCCTGCCCCATGGGTTGACCCGCTCCTATAGCCTTTCCCATACTGCAACCACCTTCAAGCCCGCCTACCATGACACACACCTGGTTTTTCCCTCTCATTACGCGACCCTCCGCTGCGCCCTACTTGGAGCCCCCCGCATTGTCTGAATCCACCTGTTGTGCGGCGTGATTTCCTGCCCCGTAGGTTGGCCCACGCTTGTGCGTGCCCAGCCCACTCCTATAGCCCCAATTTCCCCACTCTATCCTCCCAAACTAGCCACCCGGGTTACAGTTCCCAATCCAAGGCTATATAACAACACCACACCAGAGCGCTTTGAAGATTTGATCTTCCCTCAGTTGCAGAAACATTTCAGGATGTTTATATTGTTGTCCTTGGAATCACCAATTTTGATGTGATTTTGTTTCCCAAAGAGCCAGGGTCATACATCCCAATGATCCTGGCCTTGAAATCATCAATTTATTTTTTTGGGGGGTGTTGATTTTTCAACTATGAGTAAAAGTAACAAAAAAAATTGAGAAATTTTTTACCATCAAAATTCCTTCTCATTGAATATATCTCAAAGCAGGATGACAAGGAACACATTAGATGAAAAGAAATGTTATATTTGTTGATTCCAAATTGTTGTCAATTCAAAGTTTGATTGAGGTTGACTTCTTGACATTCAGGTCTAGCTCTGATTGGCTAGCTGAGATGGAAATGATTCAATTCTTTAAAACCACTCAGATAAGCTCCTTGACTGGTAAATGTTTATATTGCTCATGTATTTCTAGCTCTGGGGAATTTTTGGTTTCCTTGCAAGGTTTGGGGGCAAATTTTTTATAAATTTGTTGGTTTGAGAGGAAGATCTTCAAATTGTTCTATAATCCATTCTGCAGTTTGCTAGGAGTCAGAAATCAAAACAATGTTGTTTCAGATAGGTGGTGTGAGGCAGAAATAGTATATACAAGTGTCACAGGTTACCATGATATCCATTGGTGACATAATGTCTAGTTTGGTATATAAATAACACCCCCCCCACAAACTAGGCGCCACAATAAAAGAATTGATTGCAAAAATTAGAGAGCTTATGCAAACCCAAATTTTTAGTAATCAAATCCGCCAGTTGTTTATTGGTGTCCATCCATTTAACACTTATACCCAGTTCCCAGATTGTATCATTTACAAAAAAGAAATTTTTTGCAATATGCTGCATCTTAGATCTTGATCCATTGTTTCTAGCTACCAACACTGCCCCATGGTTGTTGCAATACAGATCTGATTCAAAAACAGGGAGCAGCTCCAATAACATAGAATGTAAAGAAACAAAAAATTTGACAACCAAACCAAGAAATATGAACTCTGCATTACAAGTAGATGTTTCAACAGTTTTTTGGCGTTTGGAGGACCAAGAGATGGGGCATTTGTTGAGTAGAAAAAGGAAACCTGAGGTTGATCTGTGGAATTTCCCCCCCCAGTCTGCATCAACCCAGAGTTGCAGGCCAGAGGGTTGGGGTTGGATTGTCATTCAAGAGCCAGTTGTACTGGAGATGTATTGCACTAGGTATTCAAGGGCCATCTAATGTTGCTTGTTGGGTTGTTTTCCATAGAACAAGAGGTAGCCTAAAGCAAAGTAAAGATTGGGTCAAGTTGCAAGCGCAAGGTAGTTAACTGCACCAACATGAGATTGGAATAATTTGGGATTGATAACATCTGCTTTGTTTTTTGTCAACAGGGCAACGTTGTAGAATTCAGAAGATGACTTCCCCTTTAAAGGTTCCAAGTTTGTAAGTTATTGATCCCTTGCAGCTGTTCACCCTTTGACTGAGAGATAGACAATTGAGAGTAAAGAACCTTCCAAAACCTATGACAACCAATGATCCTCCTCCTACTCCAACCGGGTTGAGGGTGCAGCTTAAGTAGCCTCCCCTCTCAACCCTAACCTAAGTACAACCAGAAACAAGCAAGGATAATGAAATACAACCCCTAAGCACAGAATCCTAGTCTCATCCCTATCCTTCCCATCCCATAATCCACAAACCATATCCCATATCCATCCGTATTGCCCACCTGCCATTACTTCCACCCGGTTCCTCCTTCTCATGACGCAGCCTCACGCCGCGCCCAACTTGGAGCCCCCTGCTCATGTCTGTATCCGCCCAATGCGCCATTCCAGGTATCTGACACATATCCACACAATCCTTATCTGTGTCTTGCAAAGCACAATCCACATGCAATCCGTCCAATCCAATCTGATCCATCCATCCATCCCCTGTCTCCAGATGCTGAGCCCAATTTGACTGCTTCTAAGCCCTCAGCGCAACTTGCTGTGGCAAAGCCGCACCCATTGCTGAGCGCGCTTCCCCTTCTGAGCCTACCGCTACTGCTGAGCGTGCAGTGCACAGCCAATTCCAACTTGCGTCTATAAAAGACCACCACATCCCCCCCCCCAACTTGAGTTCTATCCCCAGAGATCCACCACTATCTCACCTTCCCCCACTATACCCCAGCTATAACACCTCCCCCTCCGCACCCCTTCATCAGATCAAAGAAATAAAAAAACCCATCCAACGCTCTTCACCAAATATGTCCTGCACATACTGCAGCCAGAATGGCCTTCTGTGCCAAATCCTTCCAGGCTGGCATGCCTGTGTCCTGTGCCAAGCTGGATACTGCTGCTACTCCCTATTGGAGGGCATGCCGGGCAACCCTCCCCAAAGTTGTCTGCGCAAGAGGACCTGTTGCAACTCCTTTGTGATCTCAAGCAACAAGGAGGTCTCAACAAATGCGTGGAACCAGCCCGCTCCCCTCATAATTGTCTGCAATGCGCACCGCAAAATCCTTCATTGCGTGAGAGCCACAACTTGGGCTTACCATTCCGCCGGTCTGGACCTCCAAGGCGCCAGGATTTCCCAAACTTCAGGGCCTTCTGGAACGCTGCCCACAAGTGGGCAGCACAGGTACAAATGAACATGCCAGCAATGGACCCAAGGATCCCCAACCGTCCGGCCGCTCCTCCTTCATCCCCACCAAGGCCCGCTCCTCCTCCACTTTCACGGGGTCCTCCTACTCCTCCTCAACCAGTTACTCCTCCGGCTTCATCTCCTCCGCCACCATCACCATCTCCGGTTCCGCTTTCATCACTGGAGCCTGCGCACGCCGTCTCCCGTGGTGATCAAGTTGTCACTGGAACCCCCGGCCGCTGAAACACCTCCAGCCGCAACTCCCAAGATCCCGGAAATCCCCCTAGTTCCGGAACTTCCCTTGGTGATGTTCAATGCAATGGTGAACAATGCAGACAAACTCCTCCGGCGGTTTCTAGCGGTCCCCTACCCACACACTGCCAATTCCCAAAGCAAGGTCTTGGCGGCTTTCCAATCCCTAGCCCCAGAAGCTTGCGGGGATGCGGAGGATGTAATGAGGACTTGGCTGGCTTAGGCAGATCACCCCCCTTTCTCTTTTCCTTCTTTCATCCCATCTTGTATCCTTCTGCGCCCCTTTGCAAAGATAAGTACTTTTGCCGTGCCATCCTGAACAGCCTTTGGGCTTTTTGAGAACCCTGATAGAAGTAAGAGCCACACGCAAGATGCACGCTTTGAGAAGGATCCGGTGAGAGTAAGAAAGTCTGCACAAGATCTGCAAGAGTGAGAAATCAGTGAGAGTGAGAAGTATCCACTCAAAGTACCTGGACCGCCCCAGACAAACTGCCACACAGTTTCCTGTACCCATCTACAGAACAGAGAGAGTACAAAGAAGACCAGCCGCACGCACGCATCCATGAGAGATAGAAAGAAAAAAATAATCCACCCAAACCCATTCACACCTTCCATCTATAAGATAACCAAGGAAACTTAAGAAGATTTTTTTTTTGAAACACCAACCCGTTGCCAAGCCTGTGTCTTTGCTCTTTGACCCACATCTGTTCTGTGACATGCGCTTTCATAGTTCCCTGAATTTTCCATTTTAAATTTTTTGTGTGTTTGCTTCCGCAATTCCGGGCTTGTCCTTGCGTTGACAGACCCAGCTTTGCGCCGTGCCAGTAACTAAAGAAACCATCCATAGCCAGAAATAATCCCAAAAGCCAATCTGGATAGAAGAAAATAGGAAAACAAAAATTTTGGGGTGTCTAGTTATTCCAGCTGTGAACCGGCTAGAACACCCCCTCACCAAATCCAGTCATATCCCCTATTCATCCATTTTTCCACCCCCCCAACTTGGCTGCTGTCCCCAGCTGTCTTCAGTTGTTTACTCCGCCAGATGCAAGGCGCGTGCGCAGTCTTGTCTTCAAGGACCCGCGTTGTCATCCCCTTTGCTATCCAAACCAGCCCTCTTTTCAAATGAATTTGAGCCCTGCACAAAGAACTGTTTCACATGCAAAGCCATGGCCTTCTGCTTGAGCCAAGATCTTTCCAATTCCTCCAGCTGGTAGCTACCTCCTATGAACTTTGATGTCACGTGGAAAGGCCTGTTCCATTGATTAGCAAAAAGCTTCCCCCACTGAGTTTCTAGGCTCTGGTTTTAAAGCAGAACCAAGTCCCCCTTCTGCAACAGATCCCAGAGTTTATGCGCGCAGCGCTTCTCCCAGTAGCGGAGGGATTTTTTGCAGGTTGCCTTCAGTCTTCCAGCGGCTTTCTCCAGAATCTTGTCCCCTTGAAGGAGTTGCTTGGGGCAGGCCTTAACTAGATCCGCAGCCATCTTAACCTTCCACCAGTCAATACCCAGAAAGGTCTTCAGCTTGATGTCAATTGGCAGCACGGTTGTCTGCCCAAATAGCAGCTTGTACGGAAAATAACCCATTGACCTCTTTATCAAATTCAAATCCGTGAAAAGAACCACTGGAAGGGTTTCCTGCCACCGTTTGCCATCCTTGCCGCACATCTTCACCATGGTGTCCTTGATTGGCTGGTGGCTGCGCTCAATCATCCCCGCACCTTCCAGATGGTACTCCATCACTTGCCTGAACTTTTCTCCGTAACTTTGCACCAACTCCACCAACCGTCCCCAAAACTCCACACCTTTGTTGACTGTTACCAGCCAAAGTGATGCGTAAGGTGCAAACCAATCTTCCTCCAGAAACTGACCAACTTTTTCCGCCAAGAGATTCACCAGCGGCCATGCTTCCACCCATCCCAACAGATCTTCCCGCGCAACAAGGAGGTAAGCAAACTTACCCACCTTGATGTGCACAACGTCCAGAGAAACCCACCCAAAAAAGTTGTCCTCCCCAGTGGGGATACCCACTCTTCAAGGCAACTTTGCTCTCTGCTTCTGACATGCTTTGCACAACCATACCCACTCCTGCACTGCCCAAACTACACCTGGCCACCAGAACCTTGCCCTCACCCGCTTCCAAGTCTCAAGCTTGCCGCAATGACCAACATTGTCATGCAGACTTCCCAGAATTACCTCCTGATCCGCCCTTGACGTGCTGACCACAAGCGGTACTGGTGCGTTTGGCCGCCACAGCTGTCCTTCCTGCAGAGCGGAAGTCGCACACCTACTTCAATCACCCCTACCTTAATGGTTGGGGCCTCCACATCCAGTGGTTCTGCGCCTTCATACAGATCATCCTGCGGGTACCAAGAGAGCGCGTCCGGCATTGTAAAGGCCTTCCCTGGAACATGCACAACCGTGAAAAAGAACAACTGAAGGAACACAACGCACCTGGTCATAGGCGCGTTTGGCAACATTGGAAAATTGATCATTTGCACCAGTGCCTTGGCATCCACCAGAAGCAGAAAGTGAATCCCCCATAAAAAATACTGGAACCTCCGCAAAATCTTAGTGACCCTGCAAAGTTCCAACTTTGGCTGCAAGTACTGTCTTTCTGTTGGCGTAAACGTAACGGACTTGTAAAGAACCAGACAATCTTTCCCCTCATCCTCCTGGGTCAGCACCTCCCCCGCGCCAAACTCACTCAAATCCATGGCCAACTTAATTCCTCTAGCTTCATAATCCAAGTCCCGCAGTACAATATTGCGCCCAACAATCTCCTTGATTTTGTCAAGGCAACGTCACAGTTTGAAACCCCACGTCCATTCCTTGCCCTTACGCTTCAATGCCTGCAATGGGCTAGAAACTTCTGCAAACCGCTCGATGAACATCCATACATAGCTACACAATCCCAAGAACTGGAGAATGTGTGATATGGTCTTTGGAGTTGGCCACTCAAGGACTTTGTTGCGTTTCTTTGCCGCAATCCATCTTCCATTGGAAGCCACCACATTCCCAGAACCTCCAGAGTGGGTATGCAGACTGCTAACTTTTTCCCCAACACCATAAGTCCTGCTTCCTCAATCCAGAACAAGATCCATTCCAGTGTTTGCGCATACTCCCAGAAAAATTGGAAGATCTCCGGAGAATCTGTAAGCATTTACCCTCCGTAATCTGTCTTTGGTCCTTTCATTCCTGCATCATTGATGAAGGTCTGCACCCCCTCCAGAAGATTGTCCTTCAAAATCCAGGTCATCTGCGCTTTGTAAACTGGGACCAAGTTAGTTTCTCCTTGTGGCATCTGCGTCAGTTGCAACCTGCCCAATCCAGTTTCAAAGGAAGTAATTGGACGCAAACTCCAATCAATTTGCACTGATTGTATCTTCCCATGACATCCACCAACCCGTAGCACGCGCATCCTTCCATAGATTCCAGACACTCATCCATGCGCGGAGGTTGTCCCCCATCTTGGATTTTAAACAAATTGAGCCGCTGCAGATCATGAACAATCTGTAATGACTTCCCATCCTGCTTAACCACTGCAAAAATTGGACTTGAGTAACTTGATTTTGACTGCTTGTAAAGACCTGTTCCCACACGCTTGCGCACCAGCTCCAAGAAGGGCCCCCAAACTGCCCACAGAATCTGAATTGGCTTAATCTGCCAAGGTTTGTGCGGAACCTTTGGAATCACATTAGAGTCCCCTATCTTGCTCTTTAATAGTCCCTGCTCTTCAGGTCCAAACACAAGCGCTCTTTTGCAGAGAAAAAGTAACAAAGTCATCAAATCCCGTTCCTCTGCGCTCAACCAGCCCGGCGTTCAGAAGTTAAGGCCCGCAATCCGTCCATCTGTAATCCGCTCCAATTTTGTTACCCATCCTGACACCTTCAGCAGAGATTCCCAAGGGTCCCGCAACCAAGGGATTGGTCGCAGTGGTCTGTTTAGATCCTGCGGCATTGATTTGTTCTGGGAAGGACCTTTTGCACAACAGGCTTATACTTTGAAAAATTGCACCGCGCCATCTGCACGCATCTGTTAACATAGGTCCTAGTCAAAATCAAACAGCAGCTTTCACTTTTGCTCAAAAGGGTGGCAAAATGATAGTTTTTTTGTGAAGTACCTCCCGGCAATGCACACTGAGTAAAGGAACTTACTTCCAGCGCTTGCCTGTCCCCCGCTTCCTCCCTTCTCCCCACCTTCTCCCCACTGGTTGACCGCCCGTACAAAGCCGGAGCTTTCTTTGTGCGATAACCTTGGCCAACTAGGGAAATCCGCCTCCAGACCACCCTTGCAAACCAACTCCGCACCGGGGTCCTCCTCCTCCTCTCTTGCCAAATCCCGCACCCACTTCCCCAACCCCTGATCACAGATTGTGGTTTTGAATCACCCGCCAGACAAATCTTCCATCATTAATGCTTCTGTACACACCTATGGATCAAGCGTCATTTGCGCTTGGAACCCAAACATGAATGGCCATCCTAAAATATCCTCTGCGCAATCAACAAATAGAAAAGAAAGTGGCTTACGGACCCTTGCAACCTCAACCTCTTCCTCCTCCACAACCCCATCCACACAACACGCCCCGCCGTTAAGCGCGCAAAGCCCCATTGCGCATTTTGGCCAAACCAATCCCATTTCATCAACCAATCTAGACGGAAGGAGGTTCACCGTAGAACTGCTATCCACCAGCGCCCACACCTTCCTTCCAGAAATCTTCATTTAAACGTAATCCAGTGGAGTTTAAACCAATTTCATCCCCACTAGCTTGCGCTCCGCGTCATCCCAAGCCAAATTCACCCGCTGCACCATTGGAGGGATCCTATTGTTCCCGCAATCCTTCAGCGCTTGAAGCATCTCATCTACCACAACCGGCAACACCGCCGCCAGCTCCTTCAAGTTCAAGGGAATATTATTTTCATTCCCCATCACCCTGCGCACAATTTCCACCAAGTTCTTTTTCCCTGCCAAAATCACCGGCCGTCCATCCGTTTCCGGAACGTCCGCAACCCAATTAGGAGCTGCCCGCAGTACCCGTTCCTTGGCATCCATGTCCATCCTTTCCACCGCAGCCGACTTCTTTGTCAATAACACCCTCACTTCCGCTTCCAGGCGCGGTGGTTGCCATACCCCAGGACCAGTGACAATCCCCAGAAAAGCTGGAGCAGTTACCGCCAATTCCTGTCCATGTGCGCGCACTTGATCCATGACAGCTGGATTCCCAGGTTTGGAGGAGATCCGCTTGCCCATTGGGAACATGAATCCCATTCCCACCGGTCAAAACAATCCTGCCTTGAGGTCCTTTGTCATGTTATCACACCCCAACAGCCAATGCCCCTTGTCCCCACAGTAATTGCATAACCGCAACACGGGTGGATTTGACAACAGAAGCGCTCCCCCAAGGTGAGGAGGTGGATTGCACAACCCAGACAACATTGGACTCAGAAAGATCCGTAAATCCTTCATCAATTACGTCATTTTTCTAACCTCTGGGCTTGTTGTTTGCGGTTTTGCCTGAGCGTGTTCCGTTTTTGAGGGGCCTGCAACCAGAGCTTGCGTTGGTGCCACCGGGGTGTGGGAAGCAGACTTCTTTGGCCCCGTTGGGAACAACCTTTCCGTGTCCTCCATCAGTTCCTCCAATTCCAGCTTGCTTTCCACCGCACAACAAATGACAAGGATGTTTGGAAGGAGTTCAATTGTACCATTCAACAACCTCTTCACCAAGTTGTTGTTGTACAAGTGCTGCTGCACCCACCTGCGGAGTGGGGGACTGAGTCCTCCCAAAAACACCCTCTTCATTGTGCCCATCTTCCCGGATATCACCTTGTTCCTTGCCAGGTAACAATAGATCCAATCAAACATTGCTACATAATCCCCAAATTGCACCCGCGTCCGGACTCTGCCATTTGCGCTTGCTTCCGCCGCGGCTTGCTCAAAGTTGCTTTCCCAAAAATAAGGTTTGCGCAAAGATTTCCGCCTCCAGTTTTGGAAAATCAAGTTCCTCATACCCTTCCATCTCCTCCACATCCCAAAGCTTCTATTTTTCTGTGATGAAGAGGACAAGAAGCCCAGCCTTATCCAAACCCATTGCACCTTCTGCATCAGCAATTACTTTGTATCACGCAAGGAATTGCTCAATGTCCTCCATGTTGGACCGGATGTGAGGATATTCCCGCAGCCTGATGTGAACAGGCTTGTTATTGGTACCATTTTTGGAACAATGGAAACCATATCCCTTCCCTGATGAGGGTTGCTTCCAAGAAACCGGAGGAGGAGGAGGAGGAAGAGGAGTGGGGTTAACATTAGATGACCCCACAATGGTCAATGGGTGTTACTGGGACATTGTGCTCATTAGTTTCAAGAGACAAGGAACAAAATATTACTTCCCAGCTAGACCCCCTGATGTGGAATTCAGAAGATGACTTTTTCTTTAAAGGTTCCAAGTTTGGAAGTTATATATACCTTGCATCTGTAAAACCTGAGTGCAACTGTTCACCCTTTGACTGAGAGATAGAGAATTGAGAGTAAAGATCCTTCCAAAACCTATGACAACCAATGATCCTCCTACTCCAACAGGGTTGAGGGTGCGGCTTAAGTAGCCTCCCCCCTCAACCCTAACCTAAGTACAACCAGAAACAAGAAAAGATAATGAAATGCAACCCCTAAGCATAGAACCCCAGCCCCAACCCTATCCTTCCGATCCCATAATCCACAACCCATATCCCATATCCATCCGTATTGCCTGCCTACCATTAAGTCCGCCCCTTTTTTCCTTCTCATGACGTGGCCTTGCGCCGGGCCCAACTTGGAGCCCCCCGCGCATGTCCATATCTTCCAGAAGCGCCATTCCAGGTATCCAAGACATATCCGCGCAATCTGGATCCGCGTCTTGCAACGCACGATCCGTCCAATCCAATCTGATCCATCCATCCTGCGTCTCCAGATGCTGAGCCCAATTGACTGCTGCTGAGCCTGCAGCGCAACTTTCTGTGGCAAAGCCGCACCCATCCCTGAGCCCCCCGCTACTGCTGAGTGCGCAGTGTGCAGCCAATTCCAAATTGCGTCTATAAAAGACCACCACAACGTCTGGGAGGGTTTTGGTGAGTTTAAAAGTCTTGAGGGACCAGTGTGGTGTTCTTTTATGGAAGAGAGTTGGAATGGGCTGCGCGCTGCATGCTCAGCAGTGGAGGCATGCTCAGCAATGGGTTCAGCTTTGACGCAGAAAGCCGCACTGCGGACTCAGCAGCAGTCAAGACGGGATCAGCATCTGGAGATGCGGGGTGGATCTGACTGGGGTGGATGGATTGCACGCGGATGGCGGGGATGTACCTTGGATATCTGGAATGGCGCTTTGGGCAGATGCGGACATGGGCAGAGGGCTCCAAGTTGGGCGCGGGGCAAGGGCCGCGTCATGAGAAGGACAAACCAGGTGGAAAAAATGGAAGGCGGGCAATATGGATGGATATGGGGTATGGGGTATGGGCATGGATCATGGGATGGGGTTGGAAGGATAGATTTGGGCTAGGGCTCTGTACTTAGGGGTTGTATTTCATTATTCTTGTTTGCTTGCGGTTGTACCTAGGTTAGGGTTGAGGGGAAGGTTACTTAAACCGCATCCTCAACCTGGGTGTGGTGACATGATATCACATTGGATTGCATCAGATCTTATCTTATCATGGAGGATGGGAAGGATTGAAGGAACAAGGAACAAGGAACTCATGTTATTATTCTCTCTCTCTCTCTCTCTCTCTTTAAACCATTGCATTCAACCTCCTTACAGACGCTTGGACCATTAACTCTTGAACTTGAGGACAACTAGGGGTTTTCCACCATCTTTGTTTCCACACTGGAACAAGTCCACTTGTTGAAAACTTGTTCTGCCAGGAGGCGCTGGTCAAGTTTGAACAGACCATCCATCCAGTTTAGGTTGATACCCAAAATCCTGGTGCACTCCGTCAACCACTTCAACTTCACCTTTGCTTCCACCTTTGCCCATAGGTCATTCAACACTGCCTGATCATTTCTTACTACCAAACCATCATCAACATGGAGCCAAATGGCCACTACCTTCCCACATTTTTTATACATGTACACCGTTTTTTTATTGTGCTGCCTTCAAAACCAAGGCCCTTCAAGATTCCCTTGCAGAAGAGACATCAGTAACGCACCTCCTGGCATGTGCTGTAGAGGGATTTATGTGATAGCATCTCTTTACCACAGAGATCAGGCCAAACATGGACAGGGGGTTCAACATACATGGTCTTGCTAATTGGTGAATTGAGGTAAGCTGTGGAGATGTCAAAACTTTTGATTAACTATTTCTTTGACACTGCCAAAGCCAAGAGCAGACGTAAAAAAGAGAGAGAGGTGGTTGGGGCAAAGGTCTTGTAGCAGTCAACACCAAGGCGCTGTTGAAAGCCTTTTGCCATGTATCAAGCCTTAGGTGTATCAATGGAGCCTTCAACTCCTTGCTTCATGTTAAGTACGTAATTGGCCCCAATAACCTTCATCCCAGGTAGGTGATCAATGGCGGACCACACACCCATCTCAAATAGTTGGTCAATCTCCTTGGTGATAGGTTTGAGCCAGATGGATTGGTAATTGGGAGATAATTCCTGCGCAATCAATGTTGGTATGTCAAGGTTGCACAGGGACGGAACGTGGTCAAGCTGGGCTTCCTCTTTGTCACAAATCTGATTGCTTCAAAATTTGCCTAAACAAAGGTTGACCACTTGTAACGCTGGGTGGATATTGGTCCCTCCGGCAGGAATTTTGAAGATGTATTGGGGAAATTGGCTGCATTGGTGATAGTGACACACTTCTGGAAATTGCTACGGAAGATGTAGCCATGTTGGTCATCCTGGTAACCCAGAAAGACCATCTTCTCAGCTTGTTTGTCTAAATTGAGGGGTTTTTCCTTTGGGATGTGTGTCATAGCCACGGATCCAAAAGGATGAAGGGGGAAGGGTTGGTCAACGGTATTTTATATTAATTGGGACAGCAACTTGGGAGAGGATCTAGAGTTGGGGAGGTGGTTGTGGATGAAGCACCCGTGGAGATATGCCAATGAACAGAAATTTTTGGGAAGCCTAGCGTAAGTCAGCATTGACCTGGCCATCTTGCCAAGGGTTCTATTGAGGCCTTTGGCTTTGCAGTTCTGCTCGGGGGTGTAGGGACAGGTGAACATCAGCTTGGACCCAATCAGTTCCAGCTTTTCCAACAGTGATCCCATGTGGTACTCTCTTGCTTTGTCAGATTGAATGTGTATTGGGGCCTTAAAAAGCCAATTTTTTAAATACTTTACCATTTTCATGAGGAGTTTTGGAACTTCTGACCATAGCTTGAACGCATGGAAAAAAATGAAAGTGGAGTGGTGATTGCGGATTGTGAGGAGATATTTGTTACCAGAGACATCTGCGGCCAATGGGCCAAGGATGCTGGTGACAAGCATATCAAGGGTGTTATCAAGGGGAATGGGTTTGGGAAGGATATTATGGCGTTGAGTTCTTTTAGCCCTTTTACAGGCTTTTCAGATAAATGGAGTCCAGCTCTTGAGTTCAAATTTGGGGACATGAGTACAAAGATAGGCTTTGAAAATTTGGTTGGAGACGTGGCCAAGGGCACAATGGTAAAAGAAAGAAGGGGAGACAAAAGGGAGGGGGCAAAGGGGAATGTTGGGGATGTCTATGGCGCAGGCATGATGGGATGGGGGAGTGGGGTGGTTGGAAAAGGGAAGAGGGGAATGGAGGGCTGCCAATGTAATTGACCAGGTACAATTGGAGTATGTAGTGAAGAGTTGGTGTGTTGGCAAGATGAGAATCAGATTGGTACCAATGAAAGAGGGAGTGTAGCCTGATTCAATTAGGTGGTTGAGTGACAGGAGGGTCCCTGGAATTCTTGGACAGTACATTACATCATTTAGGAGGGGGTCCCCACATGGGGTTGCTACCAGACAGATTGTTCCCCTGCCAATTGCAAGAATCTTTCTATGAGGCTCTGCTAGATTCAGGGGGGGAGGATTGGGGAAGGGAGAGTAATAAAGGAAGGCAGGGAAATGGCCGCTCACCTTTGAGGTTGCCCCAGAGTCAACTACCAGCATGTTTGGAGACAAAACTGAACACACAACAGGGCTTTTGGGGCAAGCCTCATTGGTCACGGCATGGTTGTGCTCTGCAAAGGATCCAATTTGGTTTCCATGGAAGGGATGTGGGGTCAGATTCGGAAGGTTACAAAGGTAAGGAGCAGACCTAGGTTTATTACTGGAAACCAGTCCAGGCGGGAGGAGTCCAGAATTGATCCTCAAATGAGGGCAATCACCATGCCAGTGATTGGGTGAGTTGAAATATAGGCAGGAGCCACCAACACATAGGCGCACTTCATCCCAGACCCATTGGTTTCTTTTTGCTAAAATGGCTTGGGCAGTTTGACTATTGGCTGGGGTTGGCTGGTTTGTTGGCCATTGGGTTGGGATTGGTTCTTTTGGTTTCTGCAGCATTGTTGGTTGGGATTAGGTGTCACAAGACCAACCCATGTACTATAGGGCAATCTTAGATGATTGTGAGTGCAAAGGGAAAGCTGAGTGCAAGGGCAAGTGCAAAGTAGCAAGGGCCAACCGCAAAGTGCAAACTTATGGTGGAGTAACTTAACACAAAGCAAGAAGGATGAATGTTCCAATGGAAGGAAACCGAACCCAAGCCCAATGTGATGACTGAATTTAGCTAATGCAAGAACGTATGAAATAACTAACTGAGGAGACAATCCTCAGGTAAAAAGAGTAGCCTTTATAAGGTAATCCCAGATGACTAGATACCACCTGATGGATGGTCAACTACAGTTCCAAGCGGTGAGGCAATGAATGACATGGACAGAGTACAAAATGAAATGACAGTATGAATTGTTTCCAAGGTCTTAGTGTAAGTGTGATACAATAGGGGAAAATTTTATTGGAATGTAACAGTTGAGACATGAGGGAATGAAGTCAGAAGCAATGCAAAAATGAAGGTGTAATTTATGTAGGGTAAGGGACTAGTCCATTTGCAAACTATACAGTTGAAATGGTTTGACTAGTGTGAGTGCAAACTAGCAATAGCATGTGACCAGAAATGGGAACCCAAGAGTTATTGATACCCAGGGTGAAAAGGGCGGAACCCAAATGGATGGTTGACCAAGGTAGAGTTGACTGCAAGGTTTGCAAGTGAATGCTGAGTCAGTTGCCAAGAATGGAAGGTTGTTACGCAAGCCAGAGTTGATAAGCAGAAGGCACCATTGATTTTGTGATTCTAGTTTGTCACGCTTATGGACTGAGGTAGATGGTACTTGAAGAAAAGAGTATGTTGAAGTAGGAGTACAATAACACTTAAGCTCAAAGCGTGACATTTGCCTGGGTATAAAGATGCAAGCTCCTGCAAGCTTTCAGACAGTTTTCCCATCAATTCCAAAGTCTTCACAATTACTGTATACCCATTAATCATTACTTCTTTGCTTTAAATAGATTCATAATTAATTATGTTGTCATCATCATTCTGCCATTTCAAAAACTGCATTTGACAAAAAAAGCAATGTGTCCCTAGTACAGCCGCGCAAGGTATTTGAGACAAGTGCAAACAATGTTGCTTGCGCAAGGCTGCTTTTTGTTGAAATAATGAGTTGGTGCTCTAGTTGAAGAAGGGAGAAGGATTTTAGGAAATTCTTATGACGCCAAGAAGAGTGGACCAGGAGTCAAGGGGGAGCACTCAAGTTTGTTGTAAGTAAGAACTTATTGTGTTATATTTGCTTGTAACACAGATGGTGTATATAGTTTAAGTAAAAGCCATTTGAAGAGTAACAACTTGTGGTTAGGAGTAAATATGTAAAGTGAATATTGAATTAGAAATCTTAACTTATAATGCAATTAGAAAAGGAAAGATTAGTGTAGCAGTAAGTAAACTGTAACTACTGTATATTTAACTACTGCATCTGCAAGCCTCTTTAGTTACTATGTCTCTTGAGCTAAGTAATTAAATACGCACTATACTATGGAATCCATAAAGAGGGTTGTGAATCCCCTTAATCCAATCACAAAAAATAAGGAAAGTATAATCAAACTGGAAACATCCTTTTGAACACTCTGAGATCAAGAAATCACCAAAAGGCTAGGAAGGGTGGTTATTTTCCACTAAATTTACTCTTGATTAGCAGCTCATCTTCTTGGTATTTCTTAGAATTTTCTCTTGTTTATCATGAGAAATAGTACAATTTTAATAAATTTGTTTGTATTTTTTAAGAGATAGTAGAAGGAATGAAGAAGTTATGAGACAAACACTCAGAATTCCAACACTTGTAAATTCCCTATAAGTAGGGAGCAGGTTGTAGATGTCCCAGCAGCATCCAGAAGGGAGGTGCAAAGTTGAAGGTCCGCGCTGCAAGTTAATTATCAGATACTTCCAGTTCTGGAGATTGAGTTCTTAGGTATTTGGAACCCTGGTGAGTTGAGGCTTAGAGACTAACAATAAGAAGAAAAATAAAGAAAAGAGAAATGGAACTAATGTAATCCTCATTGATGTAGTACTGACACAATTCCAATGATACACCACCAATACTCCTCCGCCGCCACTGCCATATACTGGATCAATTGGGTTGGGAGTGCAAAGCAAGTTTCAAATTGAAGTGCAAGCCAAAGAAAGGCAGACAATCAAAGAGGCAAGGGAAGAAGGAATGGCTGAAGGGGAGGTGGAACCAGAGCAAAGGTAGGAAAATGAGGAAGAAGGAAATGGAATAGAAGGAAGGGGTGGAATGGAACGGGAGGTGGAGGAACGGGGTGGAACAGAAAGAAATCAGATGGAAGGCCAGAATGAGGGGAGCCAAGTGCAAGTCAAAGGGTCAATTGAAACCAATGCAAGGCAATTGACTGGCAATTTTGGAGAAGGTTCTTCAAGGGGAAAAAGGAAGAGAGCTCATGAGGAACTCACGGAGGAAGGTTGATGGAATACATGACCAAAGAGGTTTTGGACTGCAAAGTGCAAGGAAATCTTTGAGAGACATCTAGTGACACAAGTGATGATCTTGCAAAGATTGTTTTCTTTGGTGAATGACAAAGAATTGGAAGAATTCAGGTCAATGGTAGAGGAATTGGATGAGAATTGGGAGGAAGCAGAAAGAGAAATCAAGGATAATCTGTAGAAGTGTATAATTTTATTTTTATTATTTTATTATGTTATTATATTATTATTATTATTATTTTTTGTTTTAGGAAAAAATATGATTTTGATTTTGAAATAAAAAAGGATAAAATTTCTGAAAAGAAAAAAGGGGGGTTAAGAGAAAGGGAAAAGGAAATGAAGTGAGGAAATGGGATGGGATGGAAGTATGGAATGGGATGGAAGTAATGGAGTGGAATTGCAACTAAAATTGGCAAGGTTTACAAGGGTAACTTGCATGCAAGTCTCAAACCAAATCGGGAGAGGTGCAAATGTGATGGGCTGCTTCCCACAAGGTGCAATCTTCATTGAACTGGAAGCCATTCCATTTGATGAGGTATTGAAGCTAACCTTTGTGTAACCTGGAATCCATGATACGGCTTAATTCCCACTCTAGCTGATTTTGTACTCAGAATGGTTCAGGAGGGGGATGATGAAAGTATGATTGACTTAAAAAGGAGATGTATTTCAGCAAGGAGTGAGTAAAGAATAAAAGGGGATATATGAATAAACACCTTAAAAAGGACCAGACAGCATGGAGACTTGCAGAAACAGAACAAAGCACAGAAAGTGAGAATTGAAATAGATCAAGGTGGGAGGGAGTCTTGATGTTCAGCAAAGAATGAGCGTGAGAATTGGCGGCAGCGGGTGGTTTGAAGGTGAGGTTAGCTGGAGGTTGATCTTGAGGGTAGCGTTGGTCAAAGGTTGATGTAGATGGTAGCGTGGTGGATGAAGGTGATCAGCCTTCAGCCGTGGTCTTGCGGGAACTCAACCAGTTGGCCAGGAGGTGACTAGAGTTGGAGTATTGACAGCAGTAGACTTTTGAGAAGGCGTGCGTGTGGGATGTGAGTATGACAAGACACAGCACCAGTGAACAAAATGAAGGGATGAAAATACAAAATAAAGTAAGAAATGAAATGAAAATAAGCTGAAGAAATAATTTGAGGAAATAATGTGAGCATGAGCTTGAATCCCAACAGCCTCCCTTGCTCAGGTTATTCCGCAATATTCAGAGCATTGAGTGCATTATGAAGAGCTATTTGGGGCACCGGCTTTGTCAGAAAGTCCGCCAAATTCTTCTTTGAGGATATCTTCTGAAGCTTGATGGAATTCTTGAGGATTTTGTTGCAAACATAGTGAAAACGTAGTTCCATACGCTTTGTGTGGAAGGTGGCGTGATTGGCTTGATTGAGCGCCAGCTTGATGAAACCCTCATTGTCCTAGTGTATGGTGGCTGGTTTAGCTGCTTTGCTCATGAGTGATTTCAGCCAGCTCAGCTCCTTGATAGCGTTGCCCAGCCCTTCATACTTGGCCTCTGCGGTTGATAGTGATAAGGTGGGTTGTTTTCTGCTCTTCCAAGTGATGACGCTTCCAAACCATCAAGCAACCAAGCCGGAGATTGATTTTTGGGTTGTTGGACAAGTCGCCTAGTTGGCGTCAACATATGCCTCAAGATTAGCTGATGAGGGGGAAGACTTGAAGCGCAACCCGCAATTAGGGCTGTGTTGAAGATGTTGGAGGACGTGGAGAGCAGCTTGAAAGTGGTTTAAGTTGGGCTTTACCAGGAACTGAGCAAGGTAATTAACCGTCAAGGTGATGTCCGGCCTTGTGCAGGTGCTGATGTGATTAAGTTCCCCAACAATCTTCCTATAGTTGGCGCCCAATTGGACAAACTCCTCATGATCTTCTTTGCTTGATGGGTACAACTTGCCATAAGGCTTGAAGGGCGTCAAGAACAATTTGTGAGCAGGAAGGGAGTATTGCGCACAGACTTGCCCAATGTATGAGCCGTGAGATAGCTTGAAGCCATCCAGAAGGTGTGTGACATTCATTCCGAGTAGTAGAGATGCTGGACCCAGATCCTTTATTTTGAACCTTGAGCTAAGTTGGCCAATGAATACGTCCGGCTGGTCACTGAAGACGGCAATGTCATTGACATGGATGTAGAGGTAAGTTCTGTTCTTCCAGAATACGCATTGGTCAGCTTCGCTTCTGTGAAAGTTGCAGCTTATCAGCCAGTTGCTGAGGGTTTCATACCAGGCCACAGGGGCCTTTTTGAGGCCGTAGAGTTCCTTTTTCAGCTTGAGATACTTGCCATTAGCCACTTCTATATGTGGAGGCGGAGTTAGGTAGACTTATTCACCAAGCAGGGCGTTCAGGAAGGCCACTTTGACGTCAACTTGGTGAAGTTTAAGCTTTAGATGAGCGGCAAGAGAGATGAGCATTTGGAGCAAGGTATTGTCCCCAGTGGGGGAAAAGGCTGAGGTGAAATGGACGCCGTATTTCTGGTTGAAACCGTGGATGCAAAGTTGGGCTTTGAATTTGATGATCCTATTTTGATTGTCTCGTTTGGTTCAAAAGACCCAGACTCACTTAAGTCCCAACTTGCCATCAGGTAGAACGGCTTCTTCCCAGACTTGATAGTTGAGCAGATTCAACTCTTCATTTTTCATAGCTTTGATCCATTTTTCTTGGTACTTGGAGGCAAGATCTTCCTTAACAGAGGTGGGATTGGAATAGTTGTTGTCAATGATGAGATAGATGGAGGGGAGTCCAATTCTAGATTATGGATGCCGAGGATGAGGGATAATGTTAGCATGAGTAAGCCTGTTGTGGGAAGGTTTATGGATGGATGGGAGGATGTTGACAGCAGGATGATAAGGAGCAGGAGAGGGTTCAGAAGTGGGAGAAGTGGAAGCAGAGAGAGGCGAGGATGATGCAGGAGTGGAGGAAACAGTGGAGGAGGATTTTGGTGAAGCGTTGATTGGAAAAGAGGGGGGAGTGGTGGGAGTCAGTACAAGATTATCAGAGTTGTTAGAGGGAGAAAAGGGCTTGGACCCGGATGGAGAAGGAAATGAGAGTTCATCAAAGGAAAAGTTGGCGGAGATGAAGATTCTGGAGGACTCCAGATCAAGCAGTCTAAATGACAAGAAGTCATTGAAGTACCCAAGCAGGATGGCTCTTTTGCTGGTGGGAAGGATCTTGAATGTTTGGTTGGACTTGGGAATGACTGAGAAGGTGGCACACCCAAAAGGACGTAGACAATTGAGATTAAAGGAGCGTTTGTACCAAGCTTTGTAGGGAATTAGGTTCCCACGGGATCTTGAAGGAAGTAAGTTAAGGATGTGAGTGGCAGTGTTAACTGCCTCATCCCAGAACTTCAGAGGAAGATTGCTTTGATTTAACAAACAGAAAGCCTTCTCCAAAATAAGCCGGTTTGACCGTTCTGCTAGGCCATTTTGTTGTGGGGGGTGAGGAGGTGAAAATTGTTGAGCAATTCCTTTTTCAAGACAGAAGGAGTGTAGTTTGTAGGAAATGAATTTGCCGCCATTTTCGGAAATCAGGAGCTTCACAGTGTGACCAGTTTGGCATTTGGCTTGAGCAACAAAATCTTTGATGGCCAACAGAGATTCACTCTTCTGCTTGAGGAGTGCAACAGATTGATAACCAGAGAATTGATCAGTTAAGGAAAGAAAGTAAGAGAAACCAGAGTTGGAGGTTATGGAGAAGGGTCCAACCACGTCAATATGAACATCTTCAAGGGGTTTGGAGACTTTCTTGAATTGGTGGTTGAACGGAGTGGAGACTTGCTTGCAAGTCTTACAGATCTGACAGGCAGAAGTTGGTTCTTCAGAGCATAGGTTGAGAGTCTTGAGAGACTGGGAGCTTGCGTGACCAAGTTGCAAATGCCAGAGATTTTCAGGGGCTTTAAGGAGAAGAGTGGATGGACTGGAATGTAAGAATCTGGTACCACACAGTTTGGTTAGTTTGTTGTTCATTGTTCCAACAAAACTGATCTTGTCCAGCTTTACTTCAAGACCTGAATATCCAACCTTAGAAAAGGTGACATTGGAGGAGTTTAGTCAAGTGAGGGAAATGAGACATTAATTGATGGACGGGATGAGCAGAATGTCTTGCAAGATGATGGTGACGCCAAGGTGATTAACAAGTTTGGCTGAACCAGAGTGGGTAGCAGTGAGGGAATTGTTGGAGGAACCTGTTCCTACTTTGAGATGGATAGGCATGCAGTCAAACAAGAACTGATGATTGTTCACAATTTGATGAGTAGCGCCGGAATCCAGAACAGGAAGAAGGGAGCGGTTCCAATTGGTAGACAGGTAAATTTGTGAGTTGAAATGGAGTTTGGCGTTCTTAGTGTTTTTTTCAAGAAAAGGATGAGAGCTTTCATTTGCGGTGTGGAGATTAGATGAGGAGGTTTTGTTCCAGTCGTGTCTGAGATGAGGTTGCAGGAACCAGCACTTGCTTTCTGGATGTTTGGATAATGGATTGTGGTGTCCTTTGGAGCAGGGATGTTTAGGTCTTTTCCTTCCGGCAGATTTGTGGAGAGCAAAAGAAGGAGGGTTGTTGGGGATGGTATCAGAATCTGGCAATCAAGAGGATTCAAGATGGAGAACTTGGCGGAGCTTTTTCAGGATCCCAGTTGGGTTCTGAAGAAGGGAATTGTTCAGAATTAGGGAATCAACAATGTGATAGAAAGAGCTGGGAAGCTTGGCAAGGATGGTGTAGCTCAAAATATCAGGCAGGACCTTGAGTCGGACAACAGTGAGCTTGTTCATAAGTTTTCTGCAGTCCTTGATGTAGGTTGTCAAATTGCCTTTGAAGAGATAACGGATGAAGTTGAGCCAGATGCGTCCACGGTTATTTGAGGACTGTGAAGCATATTGTTCAAGGATGGCCTTCCAAATGGCATAAGGATCTCCATCATTATTGTTGTTGACAATCAAGTCAAAAGCTGATTTGCTGAGGGTTTGAATGATGATGTCCACAGCTTTGTAGATCTTCTTCTTCTGAGGACCAGTCAACGGTGATGGAGGGGGTTCTAGGGTGAGGTCAAGAAGACCTTTCCTGCAGAGATAGCTCTTGATTCTAAGACTCCAAGAAGGGAAGTTTGTGTCGTTGAGCAGAGGGATGTTGAGTTTAGATGGATTGGGTTGTTCTTCCAAGTGGGAAATCAAGCCTGTCTGGTCCAGTGAGGTTCCTTGTGACTGTAAATCTGAAAGTATGATTGACTTAAAAAGGAGATTTATTTCAGCAAGGAGTGAGCAAAGAATAAAAGGGGAGATATGAATAAACACCTTAAAAAGGACCAAACAGCGTGGAGACTTTCAGAAACAGAATAAAGCACATAAAGTGAGAATGGAAATAGATCAAGGTGGGAGTCTTGATGTTCAGCAAGGCATGAGCGTGAGCATTGGTGGCAGCGGGTGGTTTGAAGGTGAGGTTAGCTGGAGGTTGATTTTGAGGGTAGCATTGGTCAAAGGTTGATGTAGATGGTAGCGTGGTGGATGAAGGTGATCAGCCTTCAGCCGTAATATTGCAGGAACTTGACCAGTTGGCCAGGAGGTGACTAGAGTTGGAGTATTGACAGCAGTAGAATTTTGAGGAGGCGCGCGTGTGGGATGAGAGTATGACAAGACACAGCGCCAGTGGACAAAATGAAGAGATGAAAATACAAAATAGAGTAAGACATGAAATGAAAATAAGCCGAAGAAATAAATTGAGAAAATAATGTGAGAATGAGCTTGAGCATGAGCTTGAATCCCAACAGATGAGTCTTGCCTGGGTATAGGACTCAAGCTGGCTCTAGGAGAGACATGTGAAAGACCGGGTGGATACCTTTCCATTTTTCAGGTAAGGTGAGTTTAAAGGCGTTAGGGGAGACTATTGATTTGAATTTAAAGGGGCCAAGTTTTCTTTCAGAGAGTTTATGAGTTGGTCAATTACTGCAAATATTTCAAGCATTGAGCAATACCCAATCTCCTACTGCAAAGGTTGGGGCCAAAGTGCAAAGTTGATCTGCTTGTTTCTTGTAGAGCTGGTTTTCTGCTTTTAGGTTGGTTCAAAGTTTCAATTGAAGGGATTGGATGTAATTAAGTTAATTGGTAGCAGGTTGAGAAGATGCTATGTGAAGGGAAGAGAAGGTTGGGTTTCTACCATAAAGAGTCTGGAAGGGCAACTTTTTGGTGGAGTAATGAGTGGAGTTGTTGTAGGCAAATTTGGCAAATGGGAGCCATTGTGGCCAGTCTTCCTGTTGGTAGGAGACATACATTCAAAGATAACATTCAAGGATCTGATTGATCTGCTTAGTTTGCCCATCCATTTTGGGGTGGTAAGTTGTTGATAGATTGCAAGTGATCTTCAAATGTTGACACAGCAAGTTCCAGAAGCTAGAGACCAACAAAGATCCAAAATCACTAATTATATTATCAGGGAGAACATGTTCTGAGAATACATATTCTATAAATAAATTACCTAAGTCTTCAGAAGAGGCCATCACATTACTGCAAAGAAATAAAGCCATCTTTGAGAAGCAATCTACTACTACTAAAATAGCATGCTAACCACTAGAAATAGGTAATTGCAAAATGAAATCCATAGAAAGCAAGTTCCAAGGAATTGGCAGAATTGGAAGTGGCTGAAGCAGCCCATACTTCCAGTGTTTCAAGGACTTGTTCCAATTGAAATCATAGCATGCTTTAACATAGCCTTTTACTTCATTGGTCATACCGGGCCAATAGAAGTCACATGCAATCAATTGGTAGGTTTTATCCTGACCATAATGACCAGAAAGCAGAGAATCATGCCTTGACTCAAAGATATCTAATTTAATGCAAGGATTATGTGGTACTACTATATGGTTTTTATAAACTAAATAATCATTTTTTTCAATGCTATAATCACTATCTAGTAAGTTTGCATTCTTGCAAAGTTTGCTACACTTGAGGTTGTCAACATGAGCTTGTTGTAGTTTGGAATCCAGATCTCAAAGGTGAGTGATTATCAAACTGAGTTTGGCAGACTGGGTTCAGAAAAGTGTCCTAACGTTTTCAGGATTTTTGTTGGAAAAGGTGCTCCCCCCCCTGGGTAAACGTTGTCCCAACGTGACAAAGCATCAGGGACTACCGCTTGTCTCCCAGGACAGTACATGATTGTAAAGTTGAACTTGGAGAGGTATTTGGCCCAATGTGCCTGTCTGCCTGTAAGGAGTTTTGAGCTCATGAAATATTTCAAAGAATTTTGTTCAGTTAAGACCTCAAAAGGTTGCATAAGGCTCAAAAGGTATGAATGCCATTTTTTCAAGCAAAAAATGATTTCAAGAAGTTCCTTGTCATGAACCTCATAATTAAGCTCTGCAGCAATCAATTTGCAAGACTCAAAGGCTACAGGATGAAAAAGAGAAGAAGAGGAGGAAAACCGCAAGATTACTCCTGCAATTGCATAGTTGCTTGCATCTTTCTTGACAACAGCGCGAGCTAGCTTGTAAAATTGAGCAAGTATTGGAGTGGTGGTAAAAGCTTTCTTCAGAGCTTTGAACTCCAAAGCAGCTTGTTCTTTGAAAACAAAATGAGTGTCTTTTTGAAGAAGGTTAGTGAGGTTTACGGTTTTCTTGGCATAATTCTCAATAAACCTCCTTTAAAAATTACTGAAACCAAGGAAAACTTGAAGGGATTTAACAGAGGAAGCTGGGGTTCAGTCCAATAGGTGTTGGCTTTTTTCTGGATCCATCAATAGTCCTTGCTGCAAGACTATGAAACCTAAGAATTGAAGAGAAGGAGTATGAAATTTTCACTTAGAGGCTTTTGCAAACAGGCCATTCTTGCAAAGTTGCTGCAGCACCTCTTGCACATTTACAATGTGATACTCAAGAGTTTTTGATTAGACTAGTATATCTTCAAGATACACCACAAGATATTTCTCTACAAGGTCAGAAAAAATGTCATTGACAAAATGTTGAAAAGTGGAAGGAGCACTGCAGAGGCCAAAGGGCATGACGGTATACTCATAAATGCCAAACCATGTTCTCATTGCGGTCAAATACTCATGGCCTTTTGCAATGCAAACTAGGTTATAGGCGCCTCAAACGTGTAACTTTGAGAAATAAGCAGCTCCATGAAAAAGAGTGAGGAGGTGCAATATAGGTGGTACTGGGTAGGCATTCTTCTGAGTGAACTGGTTCAGTTTCCTATAGTCAACACAAAGGCAAAGTCCACCATCTTTCTTTGGAACAAATAAGATGGTTGAACCAGCGTTCTCATTGCTTGGTTGAAGAAATCATTTTGATACATTTTCTGCAATGTTTTCTTGAAGCCTGGTTGATTCCTACTTTGAGAGAGAGTAGACTGTTCCTGGTGCCAGTGTTCGTCCAGTAAGTTTGATCTTATGATTGCAAGAATTGAATGGAGGAAGTTCATCTTCCTTCACAGCTGAAAAGACATCAGCAAAGTCATGATAAACAGAAGGTAAAGACGCTTGAATGATGTCTAAATCTTCAATCTGGTCATCTTCCAGCACTGAATTCAAAGTGCTTGCATGATGCAAGAGGATTAGGGAGCTCAAAATACACCGTTTGGTTGGTGCCTGTTTCTCTTTGAAGAAACAAGGAAGAGGTAAGTTGGACAAATAATCAATAACTCCTAAATCTGAAGAGGAAACTTGGGAATGAAGGTCAGGATATTGCAAATCTTTTGGTGAAAAATTGTCACCCAACTCAATGACAGTGTCAGGTAGGCTGTTTAATTCCTGTTTGATGGAAGGATTAGTCTCCTGGGTTTGCAAGGTTTTAAGTTTAATTACTCCTTCCTTTCCAATTCACATGCCGATTCCAGTGGACTAGAAAATCATGGCCTAGAATGGTATCATCCATTCTGGGTATTTTTCAAGACAAATAAATCTCATTCAAAGCTGGGGAAATTGGAGAGTGCAAAGGTCCATTTTTCCTTTTGGGAAACCCAATGAGACCTCTCAGTTGCACTACTTACTAAATAGATAGGAAACTTATCTATCTTTGAATGCACAAGATTTTTGGAAGTAGCAAAAGATTCACTTATAATAGAAACATTAGTCCCAGAATTGAGTAAAACTTGATAAGGAGAGTTGTTGGAATTGAAAAGGACAAATCTCAAACTTGGAGCACCTAGTGACTTGCAATTTCAAAGATTGACTTGCTGTAATTTAGATAATGTGTAGCCTTCCTTGGGAGTGTCAGGAAAACTACAAGCTAATTTTTTGACTGTTTAGCTGCTTCATGCACTAGCTGCTTTGCACAACTATCAACATCATTTTTACCTCCACAATACATAAATAACCCATTCTTTTCCCTCCTTAACCGTTCCTCATTCTGGAGCATCCCAGTTTCTTTATCCAGGAACTTTGGAGTCTTGGCAACGGATTTTCCTTTTGGGTTGGAGCAAAAGGTTGGATTTGGTCTGGATTGCTTTGGGTTCTTCAAAGATTGTTTTGAGGATTCATCTATCTTTGGAGATTAAGTTGATGGTCCATGGTTGTTTTGTCAAGAGTGGTTCTTGTTGTGATAACCATTATCAAGCTCAATCACCCGGTAGATTAACTGTTCAAGGGAGGTTGTCTTATGTCCCCCGACTGCAAGTTGTTTGATGAGGCGTGCCAGTAAACCTTTTCAAAAATGAAATAAAAGGTCTGCCTTGTTCCATTTGATGCAAGACTGCAAAGTTCCAAAATTGGAAATATAAACAGAAGCTCTACTATTTTCCTTCATGACTAGATTATTGAGTTCCTATTTGGTGTTTTGAAATTCATTAGGGTTTCCAAACAGGGTGAAAAGCTGTTGCTCAAACTTGTTCCAATTGTTGAGAATACAAGTGGGGCTTGTGTTATCTAATAGTTTGAGGTAAGGTTTGAACCACTGCAAGGCTCTTCCACCAAGGAAGGAAGATGCGTACATGACTCTCAGTCTATCAGTAGGTAAATTATGAGGATTGTTTGAGAAGATGATTTTGCAGGACTTTAGGTAGGATCTAAGCTTATGAGGGTGTTCCACAGTAAAGTGATCAGGCTTCTTCATGCCTGGTGTGCAGAAACTAGGATTTCAAGGCAGTTTGATTGAGTGCCTGGATCAGAGTTGTGAGTAAGGTTGAGGCACTGGGTTTTGGAGCATTAGTGCAAGCCCACAATCTACCACAAGTCAAGTTTTTATCAGAGGAGTCTTTGATTTCTTTGAGAGGGTCCACTTCCTCCCCCAAGGGAGCAAGGGGATCATCAAGACTTTCAACCAAATGAGATTTAGAAGAAGGGACATGATCTAAAGGTTTTCTGGCCCAAGAAATCCTGGATCTCCCTACCTGATGGATATCATCATTGTAAGGGGTGAGGGAAGTGTTCCCGGTTGAGAAAGTATGTGACATTGTAAAAAGAAATCTATTATAGGTTGGAAATCTGAAATGGATGAGTTGAGTTATTTAATTTACTGTCACACAACTGTCACGCTTTGCACTTACGAATTATTGTCTTCACCACTTCAACATATCCTCTCCTCAGTACCATCTACCTCAGTCTAAAAGTGTGACACAAATAAAAGCACAACATCAATTGTGCAATCTGCTATTTTCTCTGGCTCGCGCTGACCTTCCAATCTCGGCAACCAACTCAGTATATACCTGCAAACCTCGCGGTTAACTCCATACCGGTTGGCCATCCATTATGAGATCCAATCTCCTTCCCTGGCCAATCAACAGCCTCGGACTTCCATCTTTGGTCATGCATTGTTTGTTAGTTTGCATCTACCTCTAACCAAGCCATCACTACTGTATATTTTGCAATTGGACTAGTCCCTACCCTGCATACAACATTCCCTCTCATTTGCATTACCTTCAATGTCACTTGCTCCTATCCCAATTCGTCATGCAATTGTACGCTCAGATTCTATTGTCTTGCACTTACGCTAAGACCTTGGATCTATACCACTGCTTCATTTCCTATTCCGTTCCTGCCATTCATTGCCTCACCGCTTCACCTGTAGTTAGCTCATCACCGGCTTGTATCTAGTCACTTTGGATTACCTTATAAGGGCTATCCCCTTGCCTGATGATTGTCTCCTCAGTTAGTTAATTTCATACGTTCTTTCATTTTGCTGCAACCTAGTTATCACATCGGACTTGGGTTGAGTTTCCTTCTTCGGAACACATTCCATTCATCTCGCCGTTTTGTTGAGTGGCATAACCAAGTTTGCACTTTGCAACTGGGTCTTGCTATTTTCACTTGCCCTTGCACTCAGCATTCCTTTGCGCTCACAATCATCTAAGAATTGCCGTATAGTACGTGGGGTGGTCGTGTGACAGTAAATTAACTAACTCAACTCATCTATTGTAGCCTGCCAACCTATAATAGACTTCTTCTTTCTTGATGTCACGTACTCACTCAACCGGGAACGCTTCCCTTGCCCCTTACAATGATGAGATCCATTGGGTAGGGAGAACCAGCGCTCCTTGGGCCCAACAACCCTTAGATCCAGTTCCTCCTTCCAAATCACCATCTGTGGAACCTCTCGATGATCCTTGGGCTCCTCCATGGGATGGTCCAACGGACCCTCTTGCGGAATTCGCAGACTCCAACCATTCTTCCGATGAAACCTTGACTTGTGGTAGACCAGGGGTTTGCACTACTGCTCTCGAGCCCGATGCTCTGACCCTGCTTTCAACATTGATCCAGGCCCTCACTCATGGTGCCCAGCAATCTAGTCCAAGCACTCCTAGTTTTTGCACTCCAGGCATGAAACAACCTGATCACTTTACAGGAGAACATCCTCATAAGCTTAGATCCTACCTACAGTCTTGTAAAATCATCTTTTCAAAAAACTCCAACAATTTCCCTTCCAATAGACATAAAGTTATGTATGCTTCCTCCTTCTTAGGAGGTAGAGCCTTGCAGTGGTTTGAACCGTACCTCAAACTTTTGTCCAACAACAGCCCCACTTGTATTCTCAACAACTGGGACAAGTTCGAGAAACAATTTTTCAACCTGTTCAGCAATCCCAATGAAGTTCAAAATGCCAAATACAAACTTAATAGTTTAGTTATGAAGGATAATAGTAGAGCTTCCGTTTATATTTCTCATTTTTGAACCTTGCAGTCTTGCATCCAGTGGAACAAGGCCGCTCTTCTATTCCATTTCCAAAAGGATTTACCAGCACGCTTAATCGAACAGCTCACAGTTGGGGGTCATAAGACAACCTTGCTTCAGAAGCTAATTGATTGAGTGATTGAGCTTGATAATGGCTATCATGACAAGAATCGCTCTCGGCAAAACAACCATGGACCATCCACCTTGGCTCCAAGGGTGGACGACTCCTCAAAGAAAAACATGAGGAACCCAAAACCATCCAAACCAACTCCAACTTTGAACTCCAACTTGAAAGGGAAAGCCGTCGCCGAAACTCCAAAGTTCTTGGACAAGGAAACCGGGATGCTTCAAAGTGAGGAACGGCTGCAAAGGGAAAAGAACGGGCTGTGTATGTATTGTGGAGGTAAACATGATGTTGACAGCTGTGCAAAGCGGTTAGGGCGTGAAGCGGCTAAGCAGTCAAAAAATTAGCTTGTAGTTTTTCTGATACTCACAAGGAAAACTACACATTATCTAAATCACCGCGAGTAAATCTTTGCACTTGCGAGTCACTAGGTGCTCCAAGTTTGAGATTTATCCTATTTCATTCTGACAACACTCCTTATCAAGTATTACTTGATTCCGGCGCTAATGTTTCCTTCATCAGTGAATCTTTTGCCACTTCCAAAAATCTTATGCGTTCCAAGATAGATAAATTTCCCATCTATCTAGTAAGTAGTGCAACTGAACCGTCTTATTGGGTTTCCCAAAAGGCAAAATGGACCTTTGCATTTTCCAATTTCCCCAGCTTTGAATGGGATTTATTTGTCTTGGCTATACCCAGAATGGATGATACCATTCTAGGCCATGATTTCCTAGTTTACTGGAATCCGGATGTGAATTGGCAAGAAGGAGTAATTAACCTTCAAACATTGCACCCCCAGAACGCTAACCTTTCCGTCAATCAGGAATTAAACAGCCTACCTGACACTGTCATTGAGTTGGATGACACTTTTCCTCCAGGAGATTCGCAATATCCTGACCTTCATTCTCAAATTCCCTCTTCAGATTTAGGAGTTATTGCTTACCTATCCAGCTTACCTCTTTCCTGTTCCTTTGAAGAGAAACAGACACCAACCAAAAGGTGTATTTTGAGCTCCCTAATCCTCTCGCACCATGCAAGCACCTCAAACCCGGTTCTCAAAGATGACAAGATTGAAGATTTAAAAATCATTCAAGGGTCTTTACCTTTGGTTTATAATCACTTTGCTGACATCTTATCAGCTGCAAAAGCAGATAAACTGCCTCCATCCCGTCCTTACAATCACAAGATCAAACTTACTGGCCCACCTCTGGCACGAGGACCAGTCTACTCTCTCTTGAGGCAAGAACCAATTGCGCTTCAAGACTACATTGCGGAAAATGTAGCAAAAGGATTTCTTCAACCAAGCAATTCAAATACCAGTTCACCTGTCCTATTTTTTCCAAAAAAGGACGGCGGACTTTGCCTTTTTGTTGACTACAGGAAACTGAACCAGGTAACCTGGAAGAATTCCTATCCAGTACCGCCTATGTCACATCTCCTTACTCTCTTCCATGGAGCTGCTTATTTCTCAAAGTTAGACCTTCAAGGTACCTATAACCTAATTTGCATTAAGGAAGGTCATGAGTATTTAACCGTGATGAGAACCCGGTTTGGCAGTTATGAGTATACTGTCATGCCTTTTGGCCTCTGTAACGCTCCTTCCACTTTTCAACAGTTTGCCAACAACATTTTCTCCAATCTTGTAGGTAAATACCTTGTGATATATCTCAATGATATACTAGTCTACTCAAGGAACCTTGAAGATCACATCACTCATGTGCGAGAGGTGCTGCAGCAACTTTGCAATAATGACCTGTTTGCAAAAGCCTCTAAGTGCAAGTTCCATTCCTCTTCTCTTTGATTTCTAGGTGTTGTAGTCTTGCAGCAAGGACTATCAATGGACCCAGCCAAGAGCAAACGCATATTGAACTGGCCCCCACCTTCTTTGGTTAAATCTCTTCAAGTTTTCCTTGGTTTCAGTAATTTCTATAGAAGTTTTATTGCGCGTTACGCCAAAAAAACCCTGAATCTTACTAACCTTCTTCAAAGAGACACTCCTTTTATTTTTACCAAACAAGCTGCTTTGGAGTTCAAAGCTCTGAAGAAAGCGTTCACCACTGCTCCAATACTTGCTCACTTCAACGAGCTAGCTTGCACTATTGTCAAAACAGAAGCAAGCGACTATGTGATTGCAGGAGTCATCTTGCAGTTTTCTTCTGCCACTTCTCTCTTTCACCCCGTAGCTTTTGAGTCTTGCAAATTGCTCGCTGCAGAGCTTAACTATGAGATTCATGACAAGGAACTTCTTGCAATCTTTTATTGCTTGAAGAAATGGTGTTCATACCTTTTGAGTCTTAGGGAATCCTTTGAGGTTTTGACTGATCATAATTCTTTGAAGTATTTCATGAGCTCAAAAGTCCTTACACGTAGACAGGCACGTTGGGCCGAATACCTCTCTGAGTTCAACTTTACAATCACGTACTGTCCTCAAAAACAAGCGGTAGTTCCTGATGCTTTATCAGGTTGGGACAACGTTTACCCAGGGGGGGGGAGCACCTTTGCCAAAAACAAACCTGAAAACTTTAGGACACTCTTCTCAACCCAATCTGCCCAACTCAGTTTGATCATTGCTTGCTTACAAGATTTGGCTTCTGAACTACAACAAGCTCAACACAACGACCCCAAGTGCATCAAACTTTGCAAAAGTGCAAACTTATTAGATAGTAGTTACAGTATAGATGATAATGACTTTTTAGTTTATGATAATTGTATAGTAGTACCAGATAATTCTTGCATTAAGTTAGATATCTTCAAGTCACGGCATGATTCTCCGCTTGCTGGTCATTATGGGCAGGATAAAACCTACCAATTGATTGCATGAGACTTCTACTGGCCTGGTATGACCAAAGAAGTAAAAGACTATGTTAGCGCGTGCTATGATTGCAATCGTAACAAGTCCTCAAAACACCGGAAGTATGGTCTGGTCTAGCCACTTCCAATTCTGCCTTGTCCTTGGCACTTGCTGTCTATGGATTTCATCTCTCAATTACCTTCTTCTAGTGGATATGATGATATTCTAGTAATAGTAGATCGCTTCCCAAAGATGGCTTTATTTTTACGCAGTAATGTGACGGCCTCTTCAGAAGACTTGGCTAACTTATTCATAGAATATGTATTTTTGAAACATGGCCTCCCTGATAATATAGTTAGTGATCGTGGATCTCTGTTTGTCTCAAGCTTCTGGACCTTGCTATGCCAACATTTGAAGCTCACTCACAATTTATCAAAGGCTTACCACCCGGAAATGGATGGGCAAACCAAGAAAGTTAATCAGATCCTCAAACAATATCTTTGAATGTATTTTGCCTATCAACAAGACAACTGGTTGCAATGGCTCCCACTAGCCGAATTTGCCTACAACAACTCCACTCATTCCTCCACCAAACAGTTGCCCTTCCAAACTCTTTATGGTAGAAACCCAACTTTCTCTTCCCTTCACGTAGCACCTTCTCAACCTGCTACCGATTACCTTGAACAAATTCAATCCCTTCAATTGCAACTTTGAACCAACCTCGAAGAAGCAAACCAGCGCTATAAGGAGCAAGCAGACCAATCTAGCACTTCGGCCCCAACCTTTGCAGTAGGAGATCAAGTATAGCTCGATGCTCGCAACATTTGCAGTACTCGTCCAACTCGCAAACTCTCCGAAAGAAAGCTTGGCCCCTTTAAAGTAGAATAAGTCATCTCCCCTAACGCCTTTAAACTTACTTTACCTGCAAAATTGCAAGGTATCCCCCTGGTCTTTCATGTGTCTCTCCTAGAGCCAGCTCAATTCCTATACCCGGGCAAGACTCATCCCCCTCCTGAACCGGTCACTGTCCTCAATCATCAAGAGTGGGAAGTAAGCCGTATTCTGGATTCCAGGTTACGTAAAGGAAAACTTCAATACCTCGTTGAATGGTCTGGCTTCCAGTCCAACAAAGATCGCACCTCGTGGGAACCAGCCCATCACCTTTGCAATTCACCCAATCTGATTTGAGAATTCCATGCAAGCTACCCTTGCAAACCTTGGCAATCATGATTCTTTCCCATCCAATCCCATTGAATTCAATTCCATTCCACTCCACATTTCATCCCATCCAATTCCATTCCATTCCACTCCACATTTCATCCCATCCAATCCCATTTCATTCCATTCCACATTTATCTTACTCAATCACATTCCATTCCATATTCCATCCCATTAAAACTCATCTTATTTCACCATCATTTCATCAGTTAATTCCTCCATCTCACTGTGTTATTCTTTTCTCATTTTCCTTTTCATTTCCACTTATTATTAAAAATAATAATAATAATAATAATAATAATAATGATAATAATAATTCTATTTTTAATGAAAAATATATATATATATATATATTAAAATTACAAAGTTTCTTTTATTTCTTTTTCCGCATCCTCCCAATTTTCCATTAATTCTGCAACCATGGACCAAAAGGTATCAAGGTCTTCATCATTTATCAAGGCAGACATTCTTCAAAGTACCAGCACTTCTGTTACGATGTGCCTC
Source organism: Puccinia polysora (assembly GCA_025617555.3). Lineage (NCBI taxonomy): Eukaryota > Fungi > Basidiomycota > Pucciniomycetes > Pucciniales > Pucciniaceae > Puccinia > Puccinia polysora. Next base: position 48,224,844 of record CM062623.1, read on the forward strand.
TTGAAAATCTCCTTGCATCTCGCAACCCAAGCATTCCATCTGCCTTCCTCCAAGAGCTCTTCATACGCTCTCTTCCTTTGGCCACCCAACGTGCCTTCTCCAATATTTTCCATCAGGCGCCTTGCATCCGTTTTGACCAGCAATACGATTTGCACCAGATCCGCTTTGCCTCGGCCCTCCATCCCTTCCGTCCCAGCCAATTCCTCCCTTCCATCTCCTTCATTTCCTTCTTCTAATTCACCCGCTTCCTCTTTGTTCTCTCCACTTCCGTTTCCTCCATTTTCCTCTTCTCTTTCCGCTGCGTTTTCTTCTCCCTCCCTCGCTTCCCCGGTTATAACTCCTACCGGTTCCGCAACAGATACCTCGCCTTGCACCTCAGCATTCATATGGGTCCCCGGGATTTCAGTTGGCGGTCCCCAGTAAGGTGGTGGTGGTGGTGTGTTGGTAGTATATCTTTGAAAACAAGGCAACACTAGCAAACAAGCAAACAATTAGTTACTATTTCAAGTTCATTAATTAGTCCTGATTAGTACTCACCAGGAACTTGCGTCCCCAAGTATTCGATCTCCAGCAATGGTGGTAACTCGTAATTAACCCTTGGCATGGACCTACAGCTTTGCATCTCCCTTGATGATTCCAAAGGACCCTCAACAGTTGACTCAAAATTTATAGGGAAGTTGCACGCCACCTTGCAAAGGCAACATTGCTTGCATTTGCCTTGGAGACCTTGGACGGCAGTACTTGGAATACATTGCTTGTTGCGGCAAATACAGTTTTTGCAACGGCGGGACGATGATGACGACATTCTTACAAAATTTATAAAATTCTATTGGGTTATGAATTAAGTAATGTATAAGGGTATACAGTGATAAGTAAACAACTTAAAATCGATGGAAAAATTTATCTGAATGCTTGCAGGAGCTCGTGTCTTTATACCCAGGCAACTTTCACACTTTGCACTTAAGGGTTATTGTCTTCACCACTTTGACATGTCCTCTCCTCAGTACCATCTACCTCAGTCTAAAAGCGTGACACAAATAAAAGCACAACATCAATGGTGCAATCCGCTATTTCCTCTGGCTTGCACTGACCTTCCAATCTTGGCAACCAACTCAGTATATACTTGGGAACTTCGCGGTTAACTCCATACTGGTTGGCCATCCATTATGAGATCCAATCTCCTTCCCTGGCCAATCAACAGCCTTGGACTTCCATCTTTGGTCATGCATTGTTTTTTAGTTTGCATCTACGTCTAACCAAGCCATCACTACTGTATAGTTTGCAATTGGACTAGTCCCTACCCTGCATACAACATTCCCTCTCATTTGCATTAACTTCAACGTCACTCGCTCCTATCCCAATTGGTCATGCAATTGTACACTCAGATTCTATTGTCTTGCACTTACGCTAAGACCTTGGATCTATACCACTGCTTCATTTCCTATTCCGTTCCTGCCATTCATTGCCTCACTACTTCACCTGTAGGTAGCTCATCACCAGGTTGTATCTAGTCACTTTGGATTACCTTATAAGGGCTATCCCCTTGCCTGATGATTTTCTCCTCAGTTAGTTAATTTCATACGTTCTTGCATTTTGCTGAAACCTAGTTATCACATTGGACTCAGGTTGAGTTTCCTTCTTTGGAACACATTCCATTCATCTTGCCATTTTGTTGAGTGGCATAACCAAGTTTGCACTTTGCAACTGAGTCTTGCTATTTGCACTTGCCCTTGCACTCAGCATTCCTTTGCGCTCACAATCATCTAAGAATTGCCCTATAGTACGTGGGGTGGTCGTGTGACAGTAAATTAACTAACTCAACTCATCTATTGTAGCCTGCCAACCTATAGTAGACTTTTTTTCAATGTCACGTACTCGCTCAACCAGGAACACTTCCATCGCCCCTTAAAATGATGAGATCCATTGGGTAGGGAGAACCAGCGCTCCTTGGGCCCAACAACCCTTAGATCCAGTTCCTCCTTCCAAATCACCATCTGTGGAACCTCTCGATAATCCTCGGGCTCCTCCACGGGATGCTCCGACGGACCCTCTTGCCAAATTCGCAGACTCCAACCATTCTTCCGATGAAACCTTGACTTGTGGTAGACCAGGGGTTTGCACTACTGCTCTTACCTTATAAGGGCTATCCCCTTGCCTGATGATTGTCTCCTCAGTTAGTTAATTTCATACGTTCTTGCATTTTTCTGAAACCTAGTTATCACATCGGACTCAGGTTGAGTTTCCTTCTTTGGAACACATTCCATTCATCTTGCCATTTTGTTGAGTGGCATAACCAAGTTTGCACTTTGCAACTGGGTCTTGCTATTTGCACTTGCCCTTGCACTTGGTATTCCTTTGCGCTCACGATCATCTAAGAATTGCCCTATAGTACGTGGGGTGGTTGTGTGACAACAACCACCCCACGTACTATAGGGAAATCTTAGATGATTGTGAGCCCAAAGGGAAAGCTGAGTGCGAGGGCAAGTGCAAGGTAGCAAGGGCTAACTGCAAAGTGCAAACTTATGGTGGAGTAACTTAACACACAGCAAGAGGGATGAATGTTCCAATGGAAGGAAACCAAACCCAAGCCCAATTTGATGACTGAATTTAGAAAAATTCAAGAACGTATGAAAGTAACTAACTGAGGAGACAATCCTTTGGAAAACGGAGTAGCCTTTATAAGGTAATCCAAGATGACTAGATACAACCTGATGGATGGTCAACTACAGTTCCAAGCGGTGAGGCAATGAATGAAATGGACAGAGTAAAAAATGAAATGACAGTATGAATGGTTTCCAAGGTCTTAGTGTAAGTGAAAGACAATAGGGTACAAATGTATTGGAATGTAACGCTTGAGACATGAGGGAATGATGTCAGAAGCAATGCAAAATATGAAGGTGTAGTTTATGCAGGGTAAGGGACTAGTGCATTTTCAAACTATACAGTTGAGATGGTTTGACTAGCTTGAGTTCAAAATAGCCATAGCATGTGACTGGAAATGAAAACACAAGGGTTATTGATACCCAGGGTGAAAAGGGAAGAACCCAAATGGATGGTTGACCAAGGTAGAGTTGACTGCAAGGTTTGCAAGTGAATGCTGAGTCAGTTGCCAAGAATGGAAGGTTGTTATGAAAGCCAGAGTTGATAAGCGGAAGGCACCATTGATGTTGTGCTTCTAGTTTGTCATGCTTATGGACTGAGGTAGATGTTACTTGAAGAAAAGATTATGTTAAAGTAGGAGGACAATAACCCTTAAGCTCAAAGCGTGACAGTAGGCCAAGACCATGGATTCATTGCCAACACCAAGGATGGATTGTCAGACAAGCTACTGCAGGAGAGTTTGGCTTAGTAGGAGGTGAGGATAGACTGGGTGTTGGTTGCCATAGGGTTTTCAATAGGGTCAAGCTGAGGTCCAACACTCTTCAGCATTTGGGTCTCTGAAGTGCCAGGTGGGGGGGGGGGAGTAAGAACCTGCATTATGAGTGAGAAGCAAGGATTGGGAACTGGTGTACCAAGCCTACCAAGTTTGATCAACATGTTGGAGATGAAACTCAGGTGGGAAGATAGACTACCATCCATCATGGTGAGCTTGTAGAACAACTCATCCCACAGTTTGATCTGATGGGTTTTCATTGATAGTTGGAAATTCTTTCTGATGGTCTCAAACACCCCCACCGCCATAGTATCTGCCACAATGAGGGTTTGAAGATTCCGGTTGATGGTGAGGGTAAAGAAAACTCAAACCATGATGCTCTTGTTATCAGACAGCAATTGAAGATTTGCTATGTCATGGTTAAACTAATTGATACCAAAAATCATGAGGCCAATAGTATTGATACCTTGGATAGATTGGTCAATGTTGCTACCGTTGGGCTTCAATTTCTTGACCATCAACACATATTCTGTCAGGTTTGATAAAAATCTTGCCTTGACAGTGGTTTTGATTGCTTTTGACATTGGTGGGATCAATTTTGAGTCCATTGGATATTTGTCACTAGTATTGTCAAGTTTTTTTTTTTTTTTTTTTTTTTTTTGGAGGGGGGGGGGTTTGCGGTTTTGCTAGGTGGTTTGTTCAGTGCTGGTTTACCGGGTCTAGGAGGTCCTTGTTGTGGTATCATAAGCTATCGATAGTCAAAGGATAAACCTGGTTTCTGATGTATTGCCCAGTATGTTCAATGAGAGCCAGCTTTTAACCTGTAGTTTTCTAGGAGTCAGAAATCAAAATGATGTTATTACAGATAGGTTGGGTGAGGTAGAAATAGTATATACAAGTGTCACAGGTTACTTCAATATCTGTTGGTGACATTATGTCTAGTTTGATATATATACATAACACATTTGAACAAGCTTGATTTTCCAAGGTTTGGCTCAATTGAAGCCATGGATCGATAGGATGGAAGGATTTTCAGAAAAACATGAATCCAAAAAAACAAAAACAAAAAAAAAAAAAAAAGCCGGAAAAATGAAAGAGTCAAATCAGCATATCAATTTTTTTTTTTTTTTTTTTTTTTTTTTTAAAAAAAAAAAAAAAAAAATGTTACTCACCAACACTTTTTTTATTTTTATTTTTATTTTTTTTTTTTTTTGGTGATCGATCGTCAAAGGTTGGATTGAAATGGGAAAAACCAAGACGATGATCTTGTTGACGATGGTCAACAGTTGAGGTAGTCCAAGTCCAACGGTAGGATGGTGATAGATGAACCATGATTGATGATTTCTGATCTTCATCTAGATCCTTTGAAGTAAATTCCGGGTGTGGTTGATTTGAAAAACAGTCCCACGACTTTGGTCTACCCCAACCACCCCTAGCTATGGTCTAGATCAAGCGCATTTGGGTGCCTGACAAAGCCCCAATGGGCTCATGAGCCCATCCGGGCTTGCATAGGCACCCAGGGTGCTCTTGATTGGGTAGTTCACACTCGGGTCCAATTTTGACGCCTACTCAAGCTCGTTTTGACCCACATCAAAGCTTGGCCCATTCCCCCCCCCCCCTCATTACCACTCACCCCAAGCTTGGTTTGAGGTAGGTCATCTCCTACCTTTTCTCTCATTTTTGACTTTGACTTCTTCTTTTTTTTTTTTTTGTTTTCGTATTTTTGTATCATTACCATCCCGTTCCGTTGCTTCGATTTTATCTACAGTACAGGTGATCTTTTTTTTTTTGATTAACTTTGCCTCTTTTTTTTTTTTTTTTTTTTTTTTTTTCTTTTTTACTCCTTTCTCTCTTTTCTCCCGTTCCACTTGTCGTCTGATCTATCAAGCTTGCATTGGCGCCCAAACTAGGAGGTTGACAAGACATCAATCCCACTTGGCCATGAGCTAAGCGGAGGTTGATAGGCCGCCCAAAGCAGTTGACCAGGCTCCAACGTTGGTTTTTTGTTTGACACCAATTGCGCTTTACAAAAATTTCCATTAAGTTGTCAAGGCCCCCAAACGCGCTTGATAGACCATACATACGTAGACCAATGGTCGTCGAGCGCTCAGGTTGATTAAACCTCCTGGTTGTCTACAGCAGCTTCCTTCTTGAGATCATCATCACGATCGAGAGGGACCGGTTGAAGGCCTGACCTGGACGATCGATTCACCTCACGTCGCCCCATCTCAGCACGCTCTGATCACCAGCCTCTCGTTGTCAGTTGCTCGTACTTCCCACTCCCCCCATTCCCAAAACCTAGACGGGCACCCACCCATGGTGGATGTGCGATCCCAGTCCTTGAAGATGGGAAGGAGCCAAGACTGATGATGCGCACATCCATCCATCCATCCATCCAAAAAAAAAAAAAAAAAACACGTTCAAGTTGTTATTCTTCTACATATTTATTATTACTACTTTGTCGTTGTTGTTGTTGTTCTACAACCCTTTAAATGAGAAAAAAAAAAAGATCATGAGACAACCTAGGATCTACCCAAGCAATAAATAAGAAGAAGAAGATCTAGAAGAGAGAGAGGAATAGTAAGCCATGGCCGGCTTGCAGCAGCAGCTGCTCTCGAACGAAAACAATTCCAAAAAAAAAAAAAAAAGATGATGATGATGATGATGATGATGACAACGAACGAACGAGCGAGATGGAAGAGAGACTAGATTCTTTTCTTTTTTTTTTATTATTGTGGGGGGAGTTAATGGATACATTAGATAGGATCTCGAATCCATCGATCGAGCCGAGCGAACCGGTAGGGAAAGATAACGGGTTCGGGATCGGAAGATCGGAAACTAGCGATCTGCAGAGGAGGAGGGGGGGGGATTGATACACACATCTATGATGAAGGGTTGAGAGATTCGAAGGAGAGATGATGATGAGAGCTTGGTTTGATCATACGGCTCGAGCCGACCATCATCACACCCTCCTGCTGCTGCTGCTCCATAAAAAAAAAATTAAAAAAAAAACCAAGAAGCCCCCCCCCCAAAAAAAAAAGGAAAAATTCACTATCACCACTTTGGGTAGCGATGAGGATCGAAGGTGTTCATGTGGAGTTGAGATAGGATTAGATAGACGTGGGGGGTAGAAGGAGCGGTGAGAGGAGAGGATAGGAGCCGGGAATAGGTGATCGATGGGCAGCAGTAGCGCTCGGACTCGAAGCGGGTGGTGGGGGCGGGGGGCAAGATCGGTCGATGATCATCAGGCAGGCTTGTTCTGGATCACACAGTGAATCACCATCCTCTAGATCGTCTAGATCATCAGAGTCTTGTAGACTACTCCCACCCGCCATGACCCCATCATCAGTCTCAGAGAACTGACTCGAGGGTGGTGGTCGTCGTCGATGATGATCTCGTCGAAGATCTTCGATCGGATTCGAGGATCGAGTTCGAGAGCTCTCCTGAACTGTTGTTACTCCTCCCACGGGTGATTTCCAAACATTCCTTCTCCTTCGATCATCTTCATCCTTGATCATCATCATAGACCCATCGCCACCCGCGGCGGTAAAGTAAGAGAGGGTCTCATCCGCAGAACCATGGTGAGTCGGTTGGAGGTGTTGATCACTGAGTGGCTTAGACCGGTCGAAGGCTCGTTCGGCTTGCTCGATCCTTTCGTTGAGCAAGTTATGATCCCGGGCCAAGAGTTCGACCAAACCGGTCAGACGGGTGACCTCCAAGCTGAGGACCTCCTTATCGACCAACAAGCTTTCGATCGTCTGGGATTGGTGTCGAGCGACCGATTGTAAGTGTTGTTTTTCCCTCTGGAACGTTTCCTCGGCCCTGAGTGCATTATCCAATGCATCGAGTACCGTTTCATCCAAGGTAGGTGAGGAACTAAATGAGGCGTGACTGAGACGAGGATGAGTTGGATGAGATGATTCCCAGTTGGTCGAACTTCTGATCGGACTCCTAGAGAGATCTGAGATATTAATCGAATGAGGCGTTCGAGTCGTCGATTGCACTCGATCGAGATCCTCGACTTCTTCATCGAGCGCTTGTCCCTTAGAGATCAACCTATCGGTAGACTCCGATTTAGGGGATGGTGGTGATGTTCCACCCAAGGTTCTAGGAGCCTCATCGGCCTGTGAATCATCCTTCCCACCATCTCGAAGACGGGTCAGACTAACTCGAGAGGCGATCACGAAGCTTCGTTCGGAGTGAAAGGAGTTCCGAGCTAGGCTTAGGGGTAAATTCTCCTTGGAGATCAACTCGATCCTCTCATTCCTTTGAGTCAACCTCTTAAGGGTCTCAGCTAACCTACGGGTACTACTCTTTCGAATGATAAACGGAGGTTGGAGTACGGCGTGACCGTTACGAGCTCTACCACCAAACTCGATGGGATCGGTCTGAACGGCTACTTCGGAGGTGAAGACTCTGGGTTGAGTCAAGTTGTCGAGTATCTGATCCAGCGCCAGACCTTCTACTTCCATGGAACGACCTCCCGATAGCGATCGAATTCTCTCTAAACCTTTCCAAATTTCCTTGGAAACTGATGGGACTGGCCTTCCAAGGATACTGGCAGCCATCTCTAAGGAAGTCTCAGGACTGATCGTCTTGGGTTCAGAACTCATGTCAAAACTCAAGTTTTCATTCAAGGATCGGGTTTCGTTGAACGAACGGGATCTTTCTAGCTCCGTGAGTCCTACTATTATACAAAAAGCACGAGAAGGGTCGGTCATCGTAAGTAGGGGGGAAAAAGGAGAGATCTAGGAATGAATCTAGGCGAGTGGATCTAAAGGTGATCATGACAAGGTACAAACCTTGAGGTTCGGTCGAATTTCCTAAAGCCCGTCGTCGGGTCGATAACCTCCTCCGCTGGGAGGATGAGAGAGACGTCGTGGTGGATGATCCCATCAAAGATTTCTATTCGAACGGTAAAAGGTCAAGGGGGATAGAGGGATGATCGATGAGGCTGGAGGGGATGATCAGGGAGTCTCTGAGTTTTGGAGTAAGGTGAAAGTGATCGAGGCCCACCTGTTGAAGTTGATAGGTTTCGGTTTTAGGACAAGCTTGATCGTCTCTTCCGATCAAACTGATCTCGTTCAGTTCGATAAACTGACCCAACTCCTCGGGTTCGGTTTCGATCTTGGGAATCGAGTCCGAGGTGATGATAGGTGGGTTGATTGAATCATCTTGCGATAGTTCGATAGCCATCAGTTCGACCGGTGAGTTCAGGTTTCCATTCGATCGAAGGTCTTCATCGTCATCCTCGACCAAGGTCGACATCTGTCGATCCTTATCGATCAACGATCGAGGTGGGATCGAATGAGTCGTCGGATCCGAATCTAATTCGATCCTACGTTCGACACCAAGATCCGGTGGGTGATGGATGATGGTTTGGGAGGTGATAGTTGGAGATGGGTTCTTGTGGGGATAACGACACTTGTCTAGTTCGTAAACCTCACCGCGAAATCCAAAGATGAGAGTACTAGCGGCCGGGGGTGTGATGTTAGGATTGGGACGAAAGGCTCGATCGAGACGACATTCGATCTCTTCTTCCGGGTTGGGAGTCGATGGATCATCGGGACTAGGTTGAGTGCTGCTGAGCAGGTTGATCGAAGGAGGATGGTTCGATCGATCGGAGGGTCGATCGAGCGATGAGGAGATGGTTGGGATGGGTGCAATGTGAAACGAGTGCCGGGATCTTCTTGGAGGGGGGATAGAGGTAGAGGGATGTGAATGATGAGGACAGGTGGGTTTGATGGAAGAGATCCATGAATCGAGAGAGATTCGGTTGGATGAGAATTCATTCTGAACGTTCCAGAAGTTTTCAGGGATGAACATCGTCGTCCAGGGTCTCTGATGCCTTCCAGCTCTGGGAGAATCGAGTTGGGATGAAGGATTTCGATCGAAACTTGAACTAGGGTTGGGGTATTCCTTAGGGATCTCCGGGAGGGGCAAGTAGAGGAGTGAGTTGATGGACCGGTTAGAGGTTCGATCGATCTCGAGAGATTCAAGTTGATCGAGTCGAGGGATCGAGGCTGGAATAGGTTGAAGGAGATCGACAGGGTTCTGATGAGAGTGACGATCGAGACGATCGATGGATTGAGGACGAGGATCGGGTTGGTTGAATTGAGTTCCTAGAGCCTTGGAGACCAGATGACGAAAGCCTTGGTAAGTCAAGCTCGAGGGAGGCTTGGGATGATCGATAGTATTACAGCTGGTCGATGGTCTTGATGAGGGAGGATGGAGGGAAGGATGGATGGGGGGATGAGGATGATGATGAGGAGTGAGGGGTTCGATCTGGGAGGATGGATGATGATGATCGACATGACTTGAATCGGGGGGATGGTGGAGGATGATGGGTTTTTGAGAATTGGGTAGTAGGGTTGAGGAGGAAGTGATTGGGTTAGGATGGATTTGAGTGAAGGGAAGACTGGCGGCACGAGAATGTTTGGTGGCCGTACGAGGTCGATCGAAGCTGGTTGCACGAGAGAGTCCGGAGGGAGGATGATGATGATGATGATGATGATGATGATAGTTGGGTACGGGTACTCGCTTGAGAGAATGAGTCTGGGGTAGGATGATGGGAAGGGAAGGTGATGATGTTGTTGTTGATGGGATGAGTTGGTGGTTAGTCCGAGGTGAAGAGGAGAGGGCAGCTTGAAATGATTCGAATCTCCTAGAATCACCGGTTCGAATGGATCTAGCGGCGGCATTGAGGAGTGAGTTGAACTTGTTGTGGTGAGTCGAAGGGGAATATGATGAGTGATCAGGATTAGTGAACTGATGATGTAGCTGGGAGTTAAACCTGTTGGTGAGATCGATGAGGGGAGTGTGGGTATGGGTGTGGGTAGTAGGAGTAGTAGTAGTAGTAGTAGTAGTAGTAGTAGTAGTAGTAGTAGTAATAGCTCTCGAGTTGGGTCGGATGGGGGATCGATGGTTGCTGCGGTTCGGATGATGATGATGATGATGGTTGTTGTTGTTGTTGTTGTTGTTGTTGTTGTTGAAGACGAAGAGGGCTGGAGGGGGTGGTTTCTTATCCCTCATCATCCTGATCGGTCTCTTGAAGAAGGACATCGTCGTCGAGCTAGTTGTCGTCGTTGATGATGGTCCTATCTCGAGTAGGATCGATCTCGAAGCAGGTTTGGATGATGAGCCATTGCTGGTCGTCATCCTCCTCTGGTATTCTAGTTGTTGAGTTAGGTAGACCGATGGAGGCTGATGGGGATGGATGAATGATTGATTTAGATGATGATGACTCCTCGAGCCATCATGGCATGGATCAGGATGGCGATGGCAATCGATCGTGGCTGGAAGGCGATCAACTAATTCTTCTGACGACTCCGATCTTCATCATCTTCCACAAGGAGACCCCCTTACTACTCGCTCATCATCCATCATCTTGTCGATTTGATGACGAGAACTACTACCAGACTATCCTGTCCTATCCTAGTCCTACCATCCTACTCCTACCTTCCTCCTTCCATTTCCTTCGATCGTTAATTTCCTCCATCTTACAGCTCTTCCCATGCCGATCGATGATGCCCTGTCCTGCGCTCGGCCATCGACCGGTGGTTTCGAGGCTGACGGACTGACTGTCAAAACTGCTCTGCTCATCTCTACCCTCGATCGGATCCTCAGTCTTCAATTTCAATCCATTCCACACAACATTCGCCCCCCCCCCCCCCCTCGAGTTGAGTAATCATCTTCTACCTATACCATTCGACCTTCATCCAGTACTTTGGACCGACTCGGGTCGAGAGTACCAATATTATAACTAATAACGCACACCCTACCCCACCGCGACTTGGTCACTCTCGACTCATCTAGCCTAACTCGATCTTCTCACTACTACTATACATACATCCTGATCAGTCTCGAGAACAGACGCCAGGCGCCTTCACCCATCCACGATCCAACCACTCCAACCACCCACCTCCACTTGGTCAGTCGTTTCACTTTTTTCTTCTTTCCTCATTTCATCATCCCTTTCAGAACAAACATGAGTAAGTACCTAATCACTATTTCGTTTGGTTTTGGATTCAGTAGTTTGGCTCAAAGGTACCATATTGGACCCTCTAGTTGAAGAACCTTTGACAAACAAAGATGACATCCCTAGGCACTACAACAATCAAGCCCAAAGGTATCAGAACAAGATCAGAGCACACTCAGCAGACATCCAAGAGGCTCACCACAAGTTACTTTCAAACCAGCTTCTATCCCTGGCATTCAACAATCTCAAGAAAACCAAAGGAAACCCAAGAGAAACCCAAGTCCCAAAATAGCAAGCCTCAACAACCTCATCAACTGATCAGCCATGACTTCAAGAACCTCATCGAGAAGCAAGTCCTTAAAAAAAGCAAGACCTAGGTTGAGATGACCAAAACATTTGCAATCTCCAATCATCAAGTGCAAAGGATTATTGGCAGAGCTCGAGAGGGAAACAGTGATTGATCAACTGCTTCAAGAGGGCTCCAAATCAAAGATATCAGATGAGATGAGTGCATCAACCTTGATGAATCTTGAAGATAAACCCTCATCATACCTCAAGCACCTTATCAATCACATCAAAAACAAATTCAACATCACCATCTCAGTCCCATCAGTTCAAAAACTACTCCTCAGCCTCAATATCACCTCAGAATTGGACAATCTGGTCCCTTGTAAGTCAAACAAGGCTTTGTTCCTACTTCACCAACACAATCTGGTTTTAAATCGTCTCACTAATGTCCTCAGCCTCCTAGATGCCAAGACCCTTGCTATCCTTTTGCTACCAGAGGTGATAGAGTCAATCATAAATATATTATTTAATAAATCCAGCAAAAATCCATAAAATATTGGGATTAAGCTTATTGAAAGCTTAAGTGGTTTGGTTATTGTTTTATTGTTTTAAATCAATATGAATAAATTGATTATTAAATATTTTTATAGAGGGGCCAGAATTATATTGAGGATCTTTAACACCTCTCTTCAGGGATTTCAGTATGAAAACACCTAGTCCTGGTTACTTTGGGTTCTTTAGTTTAAAGAATATTTTACCCAAAGATAATATGTATATCAAATACAAGGTGGAGTGGCAGGGCCTTGTAGCCAAGCTACCACGACAGACAAAGGATAATTAAACTTACTGGTATATTATTAAATCCTTGGGGTATCTGTTTGAGACGTGTACTGATGGGTTAAACCTGTATACTGGGGTTATAAGGTTGTTCAGCAGTTTTAATTGATAAAAACAGGTTGAGGATGGATATTATTGATCAGACATTGCCATAAATCACTTACTTATCTCTTATAAGTACTTGATTACCTTGGAAAGGTGTCTGGGTATGAATATAACTGGGTCTCTGCCCATCAATATCCTCAAAACAGCTCTTTATTTATAGCTTTTGGAGTCCCAATATGGTCCTTCTGAGGGTTGTAGGTGCTCAAAGGGACAGACACTAAGGCTAGCAGGGTAACCAGGGGTAGCCTGTCATGTGTTCTTGGTGCTATAGCATGGGTAGCATCTAATTCCTCAGGGTATGGGAATTATTCCACTTTATAATAGACATTAGGACGTGTAAATAACACTAATCCATCCAATTTATGTATTATTGAATTAATTATCCTTAGTAAATGTTCCCAGTAATTTAATAATTATATTAATAGGCATTTTTACGTACATCTTGATGCCAGGTAAGTTCTCAGTATGTATTATATAACTGGAGTAAAAGTCATAATATTGATTTTACTCCTTATTTTCTAGTTCCAGTTGATTTACTAAGATAATTACTTAAAAATATAATTCATATGAATTCATGTAAGATTTTTAAATCATTAGTTTTCTTAGTATGTCACAAAGATATTGATGTCTAGTAACTCTTGTAAAAGTATATTAAAGTATTTTAATATATTTTTAGAAGTTGTCATTGTCTTTTTTTTGGACATTCTTGGTACTTTGAATTATATTAAATAAAAAATACGCATAAGAATTATTTATGTATTTTAATATGATATTCTGTATTTTTAGACTGTCTAATCTCCATGGGAACCTTTATTACATATGTAGAATGTTCCCGTGTAGGTTGTAGCATGTTTACCCAGTGTCTGAGCCTCTCAGGCCACCTGTCACTCTTTCAACCCGTAGTCCCACGGATGCATACTTCTCAGAGGCCCGGGGCTGCATAGACAACCTTGACAGAGTGAAAAGGTTGTATCTCAGCCGCGCGCAGGTGCATTGGCTGCTGCAGCTGCATGCGGGAATTGTGACAAAACACATTTCTGCCCGTAACTCCTAAAATATACACAACACCTCAATTCTGACTGAATCTTAGGTGTGAAACCTATACCTCACAATGTGTGTGAAATATTTAACTGACCAAAAGCTCAATGGTCAAGCCGTAGTATTTTGGTCTTTCTTTCCTTAATTATTTAAAAAAATATAAGGAGTTTGATTTCAAGGGTGGGGTTGGTGAGTGACCCTACCTAATTTTGGGTGGAAAATCCAATTCTTTAACAATATTTATGGTTTTCTTACTCCTTCTTAGTTTAATTGTATTATTATTATTTTTAATGTTATTTTTGTTACTTTTGAAGCTTGCTCTGCAATAGTAGCAAGCTGACATTCCCCCACTACAAGATATGGCCATATCTGAAAAAAATCTGGAGGATGTTGGGAGAAAAATTAACTTCATGTGTGTTTCAGTTCCTTTTGCTGGCTCTGTAGTTTCTGAGATGTATTGGTCCATCAGGTATATTATTTTCTGGTAACCATTGTCTGCAGATTCTCCTTTGTATCTTACTAAGTATAGTCTAACCTCTTTTCCTTGTACTCTCTCTTTCTTATCTCTCAATATCCTGCTGAATTTCCCTTTTTCTTTCACGGGTTCAGGTTCTATTGGGATTATTGCTGGAGGGAGGTTGCTGCCTTCTCTTGGTTGAAAGTGTTTGACTAGGCTAACAGGAAATACTGGATATTTCCTTGATAATTATTCACTCAAGATTACTTGCACAGCATTTTTGCCATGCATCTTCTTGATAACAAATGGTCCAAAAAAGGCTGGTTTCAGTTTTCTGTTGCCTGCTAGGTTGTTGAAATTGGTTGTAGATATCAAGATCTGATCTCTTATTTTAAAGTCAGGTTCTTTATGTGATTTGTCCCATCTTTGTTTGTTGTATTCTACTGCTTCTTCTACACATTTCTGAGCATGATTATTTTCCAGATCTATCATCTTCTTAAAGTCAAGAGATGTTGGATGAATAGTGGCTAAGTTATAGTTCAAGTTATTCCTAGGGAGTTTTGGAATCCATCCTCTTTCTAGTATGTAAGGAGCTTCTTTGGTAGTAGAATGTTTACTGCTGTTATAAGCAATTTCTAGGGCTGGGAGTAGGCTTACCCAATCATGGAAATAACCATCTGAGTTTTTGTATTCTAGACCAAAGCTACAGAACCTCCTTAGCATATCTTCTAGGGTCTGTATTGATGAGGTTCACAGGGGCAGCAATCTGGGGCAGCAATATGCAAGAGAGAGATGGAAGGATGGATTGGCATCAAACTAGGATAACAGAGAAGACATGTATATAAGAAAATGAAAACAGAGACATACCTGGGGCAGCAATATGAGAGAGAGAGATGGAAGGATGAAGAAAGAGAATCCTTCCATCTCCGTGAGCTGACCCAGGTATAGTACAACTCTATGATTCTATGTGACACGTGATTGGTGACATGTGAGTGATACGTATGCAGAAGATTCAGAGGAGCGGGTAGGAGAGTCTTGACATGAGACATGTGGGGGAAAGGGAAGACTGGAGTACAAGAGCTCAACACCCCCCCTTGCTGTATACTGTAACAAACATGTCCAGGGGAGATGATGCACAGAGAACACAGAGTCGCATGAGAGTAGCAGAACGAGAAAAAAAAGAAAAGAAAAGAAGAAGAAGAAAAAAAGGAAGGAGAAGGGGAAAAAAAAAGGAGCTAGGGCAGAAGCACTACGCCCAGCATGTCCCTATGCCATTCCAACATAACGCGGAGAAGCGGTTTGGTGAGGGTATCTGCCAACATGTCCTTCGTCAAGACGTGAATGAGATTAATTTCTGTTGCCTTGACACATTCATGAATGAAGTGATACCCCGCATGAATATGCTTTGTCCTTGCATGATTCTCTGGGTTCCTCGCCAGGGCTTTGGTGCCTTGATTATCAACGTGAATGGGAACCGGCTCTTGAGGGTGGAGATGAAGCTTGGAGAGAAGGCGGTGTAGAGACTCCTGTGGGATTGGGTAAAGTTTAGCAAATAGCTTGCTGGCAGTCACTTGAGGGGGAATTTAGTACTACAACTACTGATAAGATAGATGAATACTAAGGGTGGTTTTGAATTGCCTGCCCCTCTAAGTACTATAGTAGTCTCACAACAATAAAAGAAAAGAGATTGGTGGCTGATTTTCAGATAGAGTTGCTACTATAGTAGTCTCTATCAGACCTAGGATCAATGTATTCAAGCTTGATGAGGAAGAAATGGTGGAACAGATAGTTGACTGTGGCTATAGAAGCTGAGTAAGGGAAGAATCCTTTATCTAGTCTTATCCTTCATGTATTTTATCTTGTTTTATTGGTGACTGATGGATACTCCTTCAATGTTACAGGTGGTTGTTTGATAAATATAAGGTTTGATCATTGTTGGTAATGGTTGATATCCTTTACAAGGGTTCAATATCTTTTTTAAGGGGTGACCACCCCAGGCTGGGGGCCTGGGGGGATGGTGATGGGCCAGGTGGCCTGATATGGGATGAGGAGTGATGATACAACTTGGATAGGGAAGAGAGGCCCTCCTTAAATAGACAAATCCTGCCTCAGGGGGTGCTCAAGGCTGCCCCTGAGGGTTCTCCCTGTTCTGGTGAGGAACAGTGAGATACAATCACATGAGACATTTCTGCTGGTTGGAAAAAGCTTGTACAGTTACATGAGGCATTTCTGCTGGTTGGGAAAAGCTTGTACAGGGGTTTCCTGCATGCACAGCCCTGCATAAACTGCTGTGAAGTGCAGATAAAATATATTCCTGTGTAGTACTGCTGGTTGGTTTGGTGCTACTTGATACTTCCTACAAGTGTTGCTGTGCATTCACTGGTGGTTTGTTTGGTGCTACTTGCTTCTACCTTCATGTATTTCATTACTGGTGGTTTGCTTGGTGCTGCATGGTCTTGACTTCCTGCATGTATTGCTGGGTAGCCCTGTGGTACTTGTACTGGTGGGTTGTTTGGTATCACATGCTTCTGACTACATAAATTGCTGTGTGGTGCTGAGGTTTGTTGGTACTGGTAGTTTATTTGGTATCACATGCTACTGGCTGCATAAATTTCTGTGTGGTTCTGAGGTTTTTTGGTACTGCATGGTTCTGGTTGAGTCTGGTTTCACTTCCTCCTTCCTATACTGTCCTGTATACTTCTGCATAGCCTTTTGTATGTGTATTTGCTTGTTTGTTTGGTTCTGGTTGAGTCTGGTTCCACTTCCTCCTGCCTATAATGTCCTGTATACTTCTGCATAGCCATGTGTATGTGTATTTGAATGTATTCTGGGTGATGTGACAGGAGCTGAACTAGTTGCACTGCCTCCTGTATCTGTATTGCTGTATTCTGGCTGAGGTGACAGGGCTGGTGTATGGTTCTGGTCTTGAGGGTTAGCTGCTACTGGTATGTACTTGAGGGTTTGAAAGTTATGTCTTTATGCCTTCCACAGAGCTGTGACACCTGGTTGGGTATGAGTTTGCCACAGTTGAAGGGTTCTTGGGCTGTATCTTCTAATCCATGAGAGATAGAGGGGTACTTTGGCTGAGTGAATATAGGTTATTTGTGATGTAGAATCCATTTATGAGGTTACTTTGAGGTTTTGAGCTGTTGTTACACTAAAAAAGTGAGTCTGATGGCTATAGGACAGGTTTGGTCTACCACAGCAGTTCAGCCAAAGACCCTCCTTACAAGCGTTGGAGAGGGCCTTGTACTTGGCCTCTGTGCTGGAAAGGGAGACAGTGACTTGCTTATGCAAACGCCAGCTGATTAAGCCATCACCCAGTTTGAAGGTATAGCCCAAGGTGGAGCGCCTTTTTTCGCAGTCCTCTGCCCAGTTGGAATCCGAGTAGCCCAAGAGCTCCAGCCGTTGTGGAAACTTTCAAGGGGCAACACCCCAGAAGTTGTCCTCAAGTTCCGGAAGTTATTGATCAAAGAATCTGTAAGGAGATTGGATGCAGCCATTCAAGAGAGAGAGAGAGAGAGAGAGCAATAATAAGATGAATTCCTTCCTTTCCAATCCCATCCAATCCAATGCCATAAAAAGTGATATCCTAGAGTGCAGTCCAGTCCATGAAGTGTTTCCCCGTCCTTCCCCCCCGTCCTCCTCCTACAACCCAGAGTTGAGAGAAAAGTATTTAAGTCCTCCCTCTCAACCCTAACCTAAGTACAACCACAAGTAAGCAAGAATGATGAAATAGAACCCCTAAGCACAGAACCCTAGCCCAATCCTACCCCTCCATCCCTTGCCCCATAAACCATGCCCCTCAATATCAACGTACGCCCGGCTTGCCTGCCCGCGCGCGTCCACCCAACCACCCGTTCCAGGTATCTGCCTACCCGCGTGACCCAATCCGCGCGTCTTGCAATGCGCGGTCCGCCTGGTCCGTGTGAGCCGTCCGATCCGCGCAAGCTTTCCAATCCGCGCAAGCCTTCCGACCCATGCAAGCCTTCCAATCCGCGCAAGCCTTCTGATCCGCGCAAGCCTTCCAATCCGCGCAAGCCTTCTGATCCGCGCAAGCTTTCCAATCCGGGCAAGCCTTCCAATCCGCACAAGCTTTCCAATCCGCGCAAGCTTTCTGGTCCGCGCAAGCTTTCCGATCCGCGCAAGCTTTCTGGTCTGCGCAATTCATCGTCTCCCGTCTCCAGGTGCTGAGCCCAACCCAACCGCTGCTGGGCCTACCTGAATGCTGCTGAGCGCGCCACCTGCAGCCCTTTCCTGACTCGCGTCCATAAAAGAGCACCACATCCCCCCCCAACTTGAGTTCTGTCCCCAGAGATCACCCACCATCTCACCTTCCGTAGCCTTTATCCTTTGTATTTAGAGCCTATACACAAAAAAGACATAAGTTGTGCGCAATTGAGTAGCCTTTGGGCTTGTGAGTCCCTGAGCAAGAATAAGAACCACGCGCAATATCCGCACCTTGGAGAGAGAAGATCAGCGCCAGTGAGAAATCAGAAAAGGTGAGAAATCCGCGCCAGTGAGAGTCTGAAGGTGAGAAATCCGCGCCAGTGAGAGTCTGAAGGTGAGAAATCCGCGCCAGTGAGAGTATCTGCAAGAGTACATGGGGAGACCTCGGCGTACCAGTGTGCGTACGCAATCCTTGAGAGAGACAGGAAGAGGAAAGAAAAGAAAAAAAAGAAAAGGAAGAATGATTAGATAAGAAGGAACAAGAGATTTTTTTTTTTTTTGATCCCCCGTCCTGCGTCCCAACTCCAACCTTCCACCCCGCGCTAGCTTCCCCCCCAACTTTGCCGCTGTCCTCAGCCGACCGCTGTGGTGCCAATTTATAGACACGGATTGGGAACTGCGTCGCGGCTGCGCGCTCAGCATTGGGGGCAAGCGGGCTCAGCATTAGGGTATGCAGCGTGCTCAGCAGCCGCAGTTGCTGGATCAGCAGCAGCCGCTGTTTGGCTCCGCACCTGGTGGACGGGTCGGGCTCAGCATTGAATGCGGCATGGGCGGCAGTCCGCCCCGGAGATTGGATTCGGAAGGTTGTGCGCTTGACTAGGTTTGCGGGCGCGCCTGTTTGGATACGTAGGGGCGGAGCAATCCGCGGGCTATGAAGGAGCAGATGAAGCGCGCGGGTCATGCCGGATATTATCGAAAACCCACGACGGGCGCGGAAAAACGGATACGGACAGGCGCAGGGGGCTCCAAGTAGGGCGCGGTGCAAGGACCGCGTCATGAGAAGGACGAACCAGATGAACGGAACGGCGTATGGACGGCGGGGGGAGTTTGGTATGGAGGAGGTGGGGAGAGGAGGCTAGGGTTTCTGTTTTGGTATTGTTTTCTGTTTTGTTGTCATACTGTTATTTGCGCATGTACTTAGGTTAGGGTTGAGAGGGAGTACTTATCCTCACTCTCAACTCCGGGTTGGGGAGGAGGGGGGGGCATCAAGGCATGAAGAGGAAAGAGGAAGAATATCACATCATCAGATTGAATCACTCATCTCACCAGGAGATTAAAGGAACTCATACCGGATACACATCCAGGTGGAAAGTTCTGAGGATTGAAGGATTAGAATTTCTCTCTCTCTGCTTTTCTTTATCTCTTATCTCCTTATTTCTATTTCTCATTTAAGTGCGACTTTGGAAATCCTCATCTCCTTTCAAACGCAGGGAACCGTTAACTTCCAAACCTTGGGACAATTATAGGGGGAAACCTTTATTTTTTCCACACCACGCCCCACCCATCGCCAGATCCGCGGCGCGTTGCCGCAACCAATCCCGCAGGGACCTTGTTTGCAAATTGTTGTCCCAAACCGCCTAGGTGCACCTCCCGCCACCAAGACCCTCCTGCATCCTTTGAAATTCCAGCCCATCCGCGCGCAAAACCCAAACAAAAGCAAACACCCCCAGACGTCCTTACAACAACCCGCCGTGGAGGAGGAAAGAGGCTTTGAAACCCTTTCAATCACAGCTCTCTCCTCCCCCACCCCATCCACACAAAATTCCTTGCCCTTTTCCGTTCTTGCAGCCTTGTTCTCCCCTCCGGAGATTTCTGACCGCTCCCTGCCCTCCAGACCACGCATGACCACTTGATCCTTCCGCTCCGCCCCACTGTCTGTCCATTCCGCGCCTGTCCTTTCCGTTGCTGCCACTACCCTTTCCAAATGCGCGCTCCCTGCCGTCAAAGAGGTCCGTCTTGGGTTGTGATTCTCCAACGCGTGGTCCGTCTCTTCCGCCGCCGCGTGTACCTTCTTTGCAGGATCCGTCCGCCGCTTGCCAATTCCCAAACAGCACGGAGCATCCATTTCCTGTTCCGTTGTCCTTGCCCGCTTCCTGTCAGTAGGCCGCACCGGTTCCATTGAGTCCCGCTTCCCCAACACGTTCTTAGCCCCCACTGGGGAAACCAATTATGCGTTTGAATCCGCTGTCCGGTCCCTTTGTCCTGTCTGCCAACGGTCATTATCCTCCCCATTTGCGCACACGCGGGGCGCAGACGCGCTGGGAGACTGAATACTCTCCAGATAGGCCTCAAGGCCCCTTGCCACCTCCGCAAGTTTGCTAGCCCAAGAGATGGTTGCCGGTGGTGGGGCCGGAACATACTCTGCCCTGTAGTACTCCACTTCCGCGTAGTCCACTTCTGCTTGCAACCGGATCCCGTCGCGCGCGCCTGCCTTGTAACCCAATTCCGCGGATGGCTTGAGATCGTCCTTCTGAAAGCAAGAACCGCGCCTCCCCCATCTTGCCAGCATGTCCTCCTTCAGTTTGGGCCAATCCAGGTTCAGGTAGACTCCCATCTCCTCCACGTCCCGACGCGCTTCCGCGTCCTTGATGAACAGGAAAACATGGCACGCCTTCTCAAAACCCAAAACGCCTTCAGAGTCCGCAATTGTTTCATACCGTGAGATGAATCGCTCCACTTCCACAATTTTGAGTCAAATATGTGGGTAAATCCATGGGGTAGCGCGGAAGCCGTGGGAGGAGGAAGGAAGAGAAGCGGCTGTTGGTAGCATCCGTGAGTACCTTTGAGAGACTTTGACAAAAGATCTTTCCCAGCCAGACCCCCAGATATGGAAACTTTCAAGGGGCAACACCCCAGAAGTTGTCCTCGAGTTCCGGAAGTTATTGATCAAAGCGTCTGTAAGGAGATTGGATGCAGCCGTTCAAGAGAGAGAGAGAGAGAGAGAGAGAGAGCAATAATAAGATGAATTCCTTCCTTTCCAATCCAATCCAATCCGATGCCATAAAAAGTGATATCCTAGAGTGCAGTCCAGTCCGTGAAGTGAAGTGAAGTGAAGTGAAGTCAAGTGTTTCCCCATCCTTCCCCCCGTCCTCCTCCTACAACCCGGAGTTGAGAGCAAAGTATTTAAGTCCTCCCTCTCAACCCTAACCTAAGTACAACCACAAGTAAGCAAGAATGATAAAATACAACCCCTAAGCACAGAACCCTAGCCCAATCCTACCCCTCCATCCCTTGCCCCATAACCCATGCCCCTCAATATCAACGTACGCCCGGCTTGCCTGCCCGCGTGCGTCCGCCCAACAACCCGTTCCAGGTATCCGCGTACCCGCGTGACCCAATCCGCGCGTCTTGCAATGCGCGGTCTTCCTGGTCCGCGCAAGCCGTCCAATCCGCGCAAGCTTTCCAATCCGCGCAAGCCTTCCGACCCACGCAAGCTTTCCAATCCGCGCAAGCCTTCCAATCCGCGCAAGCCTTCCAATCTTTGCAAGCTTTCTGATCCGCACAAGCCTTCCAATCCGCACAAGCTTTCCGATCCGCGCAAGATTTCTGGTCCACGCAAGCTTTCTGGTCCGCGCGATCCGTTGTCTCCCGTCTCCAGGTGCTGAGCCCAACCCAAACGCTGCTGGGCCTACCTGACTGCTGATGAGCGCTCTGCCTGCAGCCCTTTCCTGACTTGCGTCCATAAAAGAGCACCACACCGTCCACCAAGACGCAGAGCCAAAGTTTTTGTAGTGACGAGGTAGTTGAGGATACGGACCGCTGCACGCCAGTGACCCTCCAACGGATCCCTGGGGTGTTGAGATAGGCGATTGACTGCGAATGAGATGTTGGGGCATGTGCATTGAGCGACCCATAGGAGTGATCCAATGAGCTGATTATAGGGCCCCAAAAATACAGTATCCTGAGGAGAACGCCTCAAGAGAGATTGGAAGTGCACGTCAGTTGGAGTGAGGACATTCGTTGATTTTCTGGAGAGAAAACAATCACACAGGCTATCAATGTAGTGAGACTGATTAAGAAAGATATGTTTATTGGGGACATCGCACAAAATTTGAAGAGAGAGAAAATGATGAAGATCATAGTCAGCTCCAATTTTAAACCTGGCACCTAGAGAATTGATAAGGCTCGAAACAAAGGACTGGCGGCCAACAATGGCCAAGTTGTCCATGTGAGTGGACACCGCACCAATCAGGCTTCCGCCATCAATCTTATAGTAGAGGGTGGGGTTGTACGCCAAATTTGTCAAGCCCAGTTCAGTCAACGCCGCGTGCAGCTTGAGGTTCCATTGTTGTGGGGATTCATTCAAACCGTAGATGGAAGGGTCAAGCTTGCAGATCCAATCCGGATGTTGGGGATCCTCGAATCCAGGCGGCTGTTCCATGTAGACCTTGTGCTCAAGCCAACCATTCAGAAAGGCCGTCTTGAAGTCCACCTGGCGTCCAACCCAGTCCTTCAAGGCTAGGAGGCTGAGAATCAGGCGTAGCATTTCCATGCAAAGAGTAGGAGAGAAGACCTCCTGATAGTCCAAAACCTGTGTCTGAGAGAAGTCCATGGCCACCAGCCTGGCCTTGAGCTTCTGGACGGAGTGATTGGGATGGCGTTTTATTTTGAATACCCATTTCAACTTGATGATCTTTCTCTTTTCAGGACGCAGAACCAGCTTCCACGTAGCCATCCCCATTAGTGAAGCGAATTCCTCCTCAGCTGCTTTAAGCCAACGTAACCTATTTGGGGAACGCAGAAGCTGTTTCCACGTGCAAGGAGTGTCCAAGTAATTGGTAACTTGGGCATTGCGCGCCCACTGTCCAAATTGCTTGGGTACTTTCCTGGTCCAGGAAGACCTTCTAGGTAGTGGAGGTGGCAAGGTAGGCGAGGAAGCGGGAGAGGTGACAAGCGGCGGGGGCACTGGAATGACGGAGATATCCGGCGGCGGTCCAACTTCAGCAGAAGGAGGAGGAAAAACTGGGGAGGTGGAATAACGGGAAGGACAATCACTTGAGGAGGGAGAAGACTTGGGGGAAGATGGAGGAGTTGAGGCCTCCCGCATGCAATTGCATGGGGCGTGGATAGAATCTACAAGACGTTGATTGAATCTGTCCCTCAGGCAAATCGGCGGCATAGGAGAGACAGGTGAGGCGTGATTATCAGAATCTGGTTGGGCAGCATTTGGCGGAGAAATGGAGTTTGTGGGAGGAGGGCATGAGAAATCCACCGTGCATGGAGAGGAGAAAGAAGGATTGAATTTTGAGGCCTATGGGAAAGAAGTATCTGTGAAGGAAACATCACGGGATTTGATTACCGCCTTGCTGCGCAGATCCAGGATGTGGAAGCTGTCGCCATTTGGAAGCCATGAGAGAAAGAGAGAGGGTCTTGCCTTGACATTGAGTTTTCCCCAACTTGCCTCAGGTACTTTGTACCAGGTGAGACACCCAAAGGGATGAATATCATTGGGGTAAAAAGCCGGTTGACCAAGAGCAGCCAAAGGAGAAACAAAACCACCAGGGGTATGACAGGGGAAGGAGTTATGGGTTTGGAAAGCATGGCGGAGAGAATCCGCCCAGAACAACTTTGGGAGGGAGGACTGAATGAGAGCGCATTGGACAACGTTCCCGATTGTTCTGTTGGTCCGTTCTGCCACGCTGTTCAATTCTGGGGAGTGAGGTGGTCCGGGTTCATGATTTATGCTGTGAGAATGCAGGAACAATTTGAAGGATGCTGAGACGTATTCCCCTCCGTGGTCAGACCTGAAAGCTAGTATCTTGGATGAGGAGAGAGACTCAAAATGAGATTTGAAAAGGTTGAAGCAGTGAAAGACATTGCTCTTGAGTTTAATGGGATAGATGGAGACATATTTGGAAAAATCGTTGATGAAGGTAACAAAGTATTTGAAACCTTCTCTGGATGGACACTTGAATGAACCAATGTTGGAGGGGATTAATTGGCCCGGTTGGAAACATCAATAAGGTCTTCTCGATTTGAAAGCAGTGCAATGCATTTTAATCTGGACAAAGATCTTGCACCATTGAACATCAATCTCATCCATCACTGACAGTCGGATGTTATTGTTGCGCAGGAAGTGTTTGAGAGGCTTGAGACCTAAGAGTGAAAGACAAAGATGATAATCCATCAGGGAGAGTTCAGTTCCCGCCGATCCTACTGAGAAAGAGCTCACTGATGACGAGGGCAGATAATAAATATTTCCTTTTTGATAACCTGATCCCAAGGGTTTAGAGGGAATGGCAACGTCTTTGTTGGCATAGATTGAGAAACCATTTGAGCTGAATATCAGGGATAAGCCTGCATCACACAGACCTGCAACCAAGAGAAAAGGTTTGTGAAGATTTGGGACCACTAATGAAGTGATGGAACCACGGCCTCCAAAAGGTATAGAGATCATACCCTTGTGCAAAGCTTTGACAAGGGAATGATCCGCTAGTCTTACCGGGGTTTTATCTGGTATTGGGTGAATGACCGTATAGAGATGTGGGGTCATTGAGATAGAACACCCTGAATCCAGATTTGCATCAGTGGGAGACCGTGGTTTTGAGGCTGGAACACTCAAGGCTTTTGCCAGGCCGGCGGTGACTTTGTATTCCAACCCAGAGTAATCTGAATCTTTGTCTCCGTGATTGTGGTTGGAAGAGGATTGCAGTGGGGAGGCAGTTTTCCTACCGGCACAAGCAGCAGGTCTGGCTGATCTCTTGTTGGGCTTCTTCTTTTGAGAATCGGAATGGTTTTTTTGAGAAGCCTTAACCTTGTTGAGTACTCTACGGGTGTTGTGGCATTCATTAAGATTGTGGCCTGTCACGTTACAGAAGTAACACTTCTTCAGTGGTTTGTCTTTGATATGTGGATGCTTCTGTGGTTTATGTGCTTGACTTGATCTGGATGAGGAGACAGAGGTTTCAATCTTGGTTTGTGACTGCCTCCTAGTGTGCTCGTTCTTCAATGAGTTAACTATTGTTTCTGACTTTATGTTATCTTGACTCATGTATGAAGACACACAATGAAGCCAATCCTGAGGAATGGAACTAAGTAGTGCTGCTACATGAACATTGTCGGCAGTGAGAGGGTTTGTTGGGGTGATGAGAGAGTTCAGCCGTTTGTAATATCGCGCCATATTGTCTATATGAGCAAGAATTTTGTCTCCGTCCATTTTTATAAGAAGAAGTTTGCAAAGCCAAAAGACTCATCCCCCGGTAGTCTGATCTTGATGGGCTCTTGATAGAGCGTACCACATTCCATAGGCGTCCCTACAATGTTCTCTGACGTAGCAAATGTTGGAGAAGTCTACTGCTTGGGTTATAAATGAACAGACCGTCTTGTTGTCGGCGATCCAGTTGTCCAAAAGGATTTTGGGTCTTGGCTTATCTACTATGTAGTCCAAGCTGGAAGCTTCAAGAAAAGAAATGACTATGAACTCCCAGTCTAGGTAGTTTGAGTCAGCCCCGGGAGTTTTTAGTACAGGTAGTTTTCCGGTGGAGAGTTTTTGGGTGTTGATCATTGTTTTGTTGAATGGATTAATTATTGGTTTAATAGGGGATGACATTTGTTCTGACAGATAGATTTAACGGAAAGCGTACGGATCCTTCAAAAACTGCGTAGCTAGTAGATTCTGGGCTCATAACCTGATGAGGTTCACAGGGGCAGCAATCTGGGGAAGCAATATGAGAGAGAGAGATGGAAGGATGGATTGGCATCAAACTAGGATAACAGAGAAGACATGTATATAAGAAAATGAAAACAGAGACATACCTGGGGCAGCAATATGTGAGAGAGAGATGGAAGGATGAAGAAAGAGAATCCTTCCATCTCCGTGAGCTGACCCAGGTATAGTACAACTCTATGATTCTATGTGACACATGATTGGTGACATGTGAGTGATACGTATGCAGAAGATTCAGAGGAGCGGGTAGGAGAGTCTTGACGTGAGAAATGTGGGGGAAAGGGAAGACTGGAGTAAAAGAGCTCAACATGTATCATCCATTCAGCTAATTCCGTCAGTTTGGGGATGCTATGCTGTAGAAAATGCTAGAGTAGTACCCAGTATATCATATAGATTCCTCCAAACCTCAGAGGTGAATTTGGGGTCTCTGTCACTGATGATAATCTTGGGTATACCCACATCAGCTATGATCCTATTCCAGAATAGTAAAGCTACATCCATAGCACTATCTTCCTTGTGGTTAGGTAAGAATTTTGCCTTTTTGGAATATCTGTCAACTATAACTAGGACAGAGTTATATGAATGAGTACCTCCAGGGGGGAGGCTGGTGACAAAATCCATATTGATGATTTCCCATCTGGTTGTAGGTTTGGATATCTTCTGTAAGAGTCCAAACCTTTTTCCATTAGTTTTATTAGATTTCTGGCAGGTTTCACAGCTAGTAGTATATTCAGTAGTGATTTCTTTCCAGTCTATCCACCAAGCAGTTTGTTTTACTTTTTCTAAAGTTCTCTCTGTGGATAGATGCCCTGATGAACAGTTGTCATGGAATTCCTGGAGTATATGTTGTATATGTTCTTTGTTGCTTAGTACTAATACGCTGGAATGTTGGTGTCTATAGTAAAGGAGACCATCCCAAAAGGTAAACCTTCCTGCTTTATAGGGTTTAAGTAGTGAAGCAGGCAGGCTATTTATCAAAGCTGCTTCTGTGGATTCACATTCCATAATGGTAATCAGCAGCTTGATTTCAGGAGAGTAGCTATCCCTTACTAGGTTGAAGAAAGCAGTATCTAATTGACATAAGTGGATCCCCATTATTGGAGCACTCAATGCAAAAAGATTGATGTTCAGGATGGGAAAGATATCTTGATCTTCAGGGTCATATGCTGGATTTTTAGAGTCATTAGGAAAAGCATTCCTACCTAGAATATCAGCATTCTGATGTTTAGCTCCAGCTTTATGCACTATAGTCATCTGTCCTCTATACTGTTGTATAGCAATTTTCCACCTGAGCATATGTCTGCTGGGAGTTTTTATGTTCATAAGAGTTCTTACAGCATTGCAGTCCGTGATTACTTGAAAAGTGGTGCCTTCTAAGTAATAGTGTAGCTTCTCTAAAGCCCATAATAGTGCCAAACATTCCAACTGACTGGCCCCATATCTCTTCTCTGTATCTTTGATCTGTCTAGATATGAAGAGTACAGGTTTTTCTACTGGTCTATCTTCTTCTATCCTTTCCTGATTTAAAGCAGCTCCTAGCCCTTCCATGCAAGCGTCAATGTAGAGTTTGAATGTCTTGGAGTAATCTGGTTGGATAAGTAGAGGAGTAGAGGTCATAGCTATTTTTAATTCCTCATAGTTTTTTAGTCTCTCATGAGTCATTTCAAATAGGGTGTTGTTGTTGCCTACTTCATACAGACTTTTAGTTAGCATAGCAAACTTTGGTATGTATTGTCTGTAATAACTGCAAAAACTAATGAAAGACAGTAATTCTGTCTTATTTTGAGGCATAGGTCTATTCATGACAGCAGCTATCTTATTTTGATCAGCAGCTAGAGTTAGACCAGAGACTATATGTCCTAAGGCTTTACATTCTCCATAGCCAAAGTTGCATTTCTTCATGGACAACTTTAATCCTGCTCTGGAGATTATCTGGATTACTAATCTTACTTGGTTAATATGAGTATCCCAGTCATCAGATTATATGATAACATCATCTATGTATACCATCATCCATCCTTGTCTGATGTAAGTACCTAGAACTGTATCCATTGTTCTCTGGAAGTGTGATGGAGCATTCTTTATACCAAAGGGCATCCTAAGATCTTCATATATTCCCAAATGACAGATTATTCTCATGAACTTCCTGCTTTCAGGGCTTATTGGTATCTGGTGGAAGCCTTTAAGCATATCCATAGTAGTGATGTACTTAGCCTTGGACAAGTTATGCAGAGCATGATCAATCCGGTGTATAGGATAATAATCTGCTTGAGTGTAATTGTTGAGCATTCTGAAGTCTCCTACCATTCTTGACTTGTCATTATGCCAAGCTATGATTACAGGTGTGGTCACATCTACCTTTTCATTATGCCCTACTTTCCTTAACACTTGTAAGTCTATCAGTTCTTGGATATGTTCCTCAAGAGCTTTTCTAGACTTAGGACTAGATGGATAGGCTGGCCTTCTTAAGTTAGGAGGATAAGGAGGCTTAATGGTCAATGTCAATACCATATCATGTCCTTTAATATCACCAATGGGATGATCTTTAGTACAAAAAGCATTCTGGTTCTCAAAGCAGACTTTCAATAAATCTTTCTTCTGTTCCTCAGAAAGTTTCATATTCAGAGCTGCTTGAGAGAAATATTCTTGGTCAAAGTCTTCTAAATGCTTTTGATAAGTAGAGGAGGGGAAGTTAGACTGAATGGTGCATATCTTAAACTTCTTATCCCAATTACCTCCTACTGTGAAGTATCTTCCTCTACTCCGGAACACGTCTATACCATATAGACATAAGGCATCATTACCCAGTATCAAGTAGTCACGTTGTGGTGATCAATCCGGGACACCACGGAAAAAAAAAAAATATTTTTTTTGGTTGTACCCCTATGGGTACCTTCATTTCCCCCCATCTCTCAACTTCTCCCTGTCCTAGCGGTCTAGGAAAGGCCTCTTGCCTGTCTCTCCGCTTCAATCCCCCCCTCCTATGTTCAACTCCTACTTGTCGCGCTCGCGGCCCTGACTTTTGGCGACACAAGCAATCGTCGAACCACCTTCAACAATCCCTTTGATCCTTCCCGATCCTCTCATCCAACCAACGCCGTCGCTTGTTGCCACGGTTGTCAACTATCATTTGACCAATCTATCACTCCTCGCCCATCATCTGATCCGACCGACGACCGCGAGCGACCGATTGCGGCCGTCAGAACCTTCACCCCGCTGTCGCCGCCGATCGGGCGACGACAGCCGTTGTCGACACCCGCCACCGCTGTCGCGGGTGTCCATCTGGTTTCCTGCGGTCATTCTCAATGCGGGCAACATTTCTTTTTTTTTTTTCCTCTCATGTCATTTTTTTTTATGTTTTCATTTTCCCGCACCTATTTGTAGTATCTCTTGTACATAGAATACAGGGCCTCATGTCTATAAAAGGAGGGGCTCTCCCCTGCCTTTTGGCCCAGCATCCTATCAGATCATCATCATCTCATCTCATCTGTTTCCCCCATCATCATAATCAACTTATCCGTGGGCATCCTTCCCTACTTATCTGAGCAACTTATCCGGGTATATCCATGATTGCCCCTTGATCCTTTGAGCCTCCGTACTCAAACTCTGTCCCTTGTGACCTTGATCCTTATCACCAACCAATAGCCTTGCTTGTTGAAGAAGAATTCCTGTCTGTCTGAATTCTAGGGTGTGTTATACCACTCTGATCCCTTTTTCCGACCATACTGGTCTTGATCTCTCCTTGATCATCTTTCTGGAGCCAATCACGTTTGATTGAAGAGGTTTTATTAAGCTTAAAACCTGGAGTGTTATACCTCCCTTCTTCTTTAAGGTTGAATTTCGCCACGCTATTCTTGAGTCCCTTGAGAAGTGTTGGGATATTCTTGCTCGAATTTGTTATTGATTTGCTTCTAGAGCTTCATAAAAAAATTGATTTTGTTTTGTTCAGCCTCCCACAGTTATCTGGTACCCTTCAAGCGCTTGATTGCGGAGAGTTGGGCAGGTTCATTGAGAACCTGGAGGTTGGTTGGGATTGAGTTGATCTTTCCTAATCAGCTGCTGACGACCAGAGTTATTAGCTTGTGGGCGTTGTTACTTTCAACTGCCTTGTTCTATTGAACTCTGAACAAACCTTGACTTATTTGTTCAAGTCTTTACCTGCACCATCTTGCCTCAGATAGTGTTGTTTCCATCGCTACCGACAACTCTTATCCTCTTCCCTTACTTTGATTTCTCATCCATAAGGTTCTGGACCTTGATTCCGGTTACATTTAAATATTATTGTAACTCCTAGGAGGGCAGCCTAAACAGCACCTTTCCCCTCCACAGAACTGCCACGGCTTAGCACCTTTTGGAGTCTTACAACGTAGTCCGTTGAGCAATACTAAAAATTCTACTTGTATTCTCAAAGATCCTTTAGTGTGAGGTAGTATTATAGGAGCAGTCCATACTCCGATAGCATTCATGGTAGAGTTGCAAGAGCTGAACCTGGCTTTTGGTATGGGAAAAAGGTGTTCTTTCCAATTGGGGTCCCATTTGTTCAAGAATTCAGCACAGACACATGAGCAAAAGGCTCCACTATCCAGTAATAACTTTATAGGTCTGTTTTTATACAATCCTGTTGCATAACAAGTTTGACCAGTGGTATAACCTTTCCCACTCATAGGTTTAACTGTTAATGGTTTGACATCCATAATATTTTTATAAATCATGGTAGGATCCCATTGTTGGGGCAAGCTAGAATCCCCATGGATGTTATTGATTTCTGCAGAAGTACCTATATCTCCTCCTATGACATTAACAGGGTTGGTCAGGAT
This sequence comes from Puccinia polysora, assembly GCA_025617555.3. Classification (NCBI taxonomy): domain Eukaryota; kingdom Fungi; phylum Basidiomycota; class Pucciniomycetes; order Pucciniales; family Pucciniaceae; genus Puccinia; species Puccinia polysora. The sequence continues at coordinate 48,255,633 of CM062623.1, forward strand.
CAATTCACATTCAGAAAGAGATCTTTCAGTATCAGATATATCTTCACAGTTCTGATTCCCTTCAACATCCTGTTCTCCTTCCAAGACTGCTATCTTCCTTTTTGGTAATGGTCAGTCTTGTCTCATATGCCCAGTCTTGTTACACTTCCAACATGTTGCTGGCATCCTCTCTTTATCCCTATTCTCATTAGGTTTCTTATTATCAGAGGCATTTATCAGAGGAGGTTGTTCTCTGGCTTTGTTGTTACAGCTCTCTTTGGGTCTGGAAGGGGCTTTCTTGTCCAACCCATTCATGTCTATTATTTCTTCTAGAACATTGATTAGAGTGGGCAAGTCCGCATCCATACTCATCCTACATCTTACACTATGGTTAAGATTGCCAGGTCACAGGTTGAGAAGTCTTTAATTTACTTCCTCTTTATCAGCATCTGGATAGAAGCAATCCAATCTTTTCTTCTGTTCCAAGCACCATTTGTGAGGTTTATCCTTGGAGGGGTCAAATGAGGAATTTTCGAAATTTTTCATCATTTTCATTTTCCACATTCTAGAACCAAATTGTTCTTTAATCAGAAGTTTCCAATAATTCCATGGTAAGGATCCTACTTCTTCTATCTTACTGATAAACCAGTCCAATGCTACTCCTTCAAATAGCCTGGGTAGCCTGACTACAGCTATGGCTTCTGGTAGGTCATAAGAGTTAATGGTGTAGTCAATAAATTTAATAAAATTTATATGATTGTATTCTCCTTCACTGGAGAACTTGCGCCATTCAGAAAGAGGGGGTAACAGTTTGAGTGCTTGCTCCATCTCAGGAGTAGGACTAGGCCTAAAGGTATCACTCCTATGCATTCCTAATAAGGGTAGTGCATAAGGAGTAGTAGTTTGTCTGGGAGGTTTTGGTTCCTCTGTAGTACTCCCCAAGGGGTTGGTCAGACAGAATTTCAAGTCTATAAGATCATTTTTGATCAGATTAAGTTGCAGGTACACTTTGTTATTAAGCACATCCAATTTTTCACTAAGGGATAGAATAGAGCTTTTAGTGGTGGTCCCCAATTCTTCTTTTAAGGGGTGGAAAGACATAATGAAATATTCTTGGATTCCTGATAACATATTCTCAATTGTTTGAGTCTGTTTGATCCTACCTTGATTAATTGTCTCCAATAACTGTTCTGTGTGTTCTTTAATTTCTTCCAGTCCTACCATCTTTGTTTGGTTATTAATTAATTGGCTACCACTGAGGTTAATTTATCCATTTGGGTATAAACCCCGTCCAAGTTTTCACAAACAATTTTGAAATTATGACACATATCATTAGAAAAGGAAGTAATTACATCAGAGGTTTGTTTGGGCTCAGAATTAGAAGCTAATTGTTGTAAAGCTTTTTCAACTTTTGAGCTAGGGATATTATCTGGTCCCAGGCTTTCTTTCCCTTTGGCTTGGGATGGGAAGAGGATCTCTTCTTTCCTGATCCTTTGCCTTTCAGTTGGGCTAACTGATCCCAAGGATTCCACTGTTCTACGTAGGATTCTACCTCTTTCCTTGGAATCATTTTCTGAAGAGCTATCTGGGTGGCTTTTGCCTGGGAGATTATCTTTTTCATAGATACCATGTCCTCCTTGGCTTGGGCTTCTTTTAATTCTTCCCAATATTTCACGTGCTCTTTGACTAAGTCTTTGATCCTGGCTTCCTTGGCCAGATTCTTCTGGGGTGACTGCAGGAAATCTTTTTGTAAAGGAGGGTGGCTTGATTCTACTACCTTCTCTGGCTCTAAGTTGGGAGAGGGCAGAAGTGATTGGTGCTCCTCCTTGTCCCTCAACATTTGATTCACGGGTTCTAGTCCCTTCATGGTTGTCCTTATTGGTGGTCTCACGGTTACTGAGAGCTGTTGGCAAAGATCCATAGGAGGGAATTCTTCCTGAGGCTCTTGTGTTATGTCTATTCATTTTCAGAATAATATGTTTGTGAGTATTTTACAGAAAAAATCTGTAAAAATAAGTTTTATTCAAAAATGACTTAAATTGATGTTCAAAGGTACCAAGACCTTTGTCAGCTTGCTACTATGTACAGAGCAAAACTGTCAAATAGTAACACAAACTATGAAAAATAAGAATACCTCAATTAACAAAGTAAGGAGTGAGAAATCCATAAATATTATTACAGGAATGGATTTCTCACCCGAAATTAGGTAGGGTCACTCACTGATCCCACCCTTGAATTCCAAGTCCTTATATTTTTAAAATAATTAAAAGGAAAAGTACTAAAAATTACAACACCTGTATGGCACTTTTTGGCCATTCTAATATTTCACGTGTATTTTCACGTATAGGGTTTACACCTAAAATTCACTCAGAATTAAGGTGTTGTTTATATTTTAAGAGTTACACGCGGAAATGTGTTATGTCACAATTCCCGCGCGCAGCCCTGCATCATTACATAACCCTACGTACTAGTAGCAGCAGGATCCCGCGTACTAGAGACCCGTGGGCAGCTGATTCTGCCACGCATGCAGCTGATCCTACCCCGCACGCATCTGTACTAACTGATCCCTGCGCCTGGATCAGTTGTGACTAATCTGACAACCAGGTACCGCTCAGAAGAGCTACAACCTAGTTAGGGTTGCCTAGTATATGTAAAAAACAGAAATATGCATTATTAATGATCTAAAAAGATCAAAACTTAAATAAAATTAATGAAAAGTAAGTTTTGAACATTTTTTAATAATAAATCAAAGATCAAGGACTACCACGTAAATCACTGATCTTGATCTTTAAAGACCACAAAACACTACAAGAAGTGTTCATAAAAATTATCAAAAACTATCTACATGATCAGCAGATAATGGAAAATCAGTAAACATCCACATCTGCACGCTTTAAAACAACATCAGTAGTACAAATGAAGGATGAGTACAGAATGATCAAATTTACGCCATAACAGATTAACAGATCCTGTGGCCAAAATAGTACACAAATCAGCAGATCTAAGGACAGCTGATTGACAGCACCAAGTGGACGTGCCAATCTTGCCCTGACTGGCTTGCCAGCTTCAGCCCACAAGCAGAACCCTCTCTATGTGCCCTGAGAAGACCAAAATCACCCCAAAAAGGTATTTATACAGACCTCTTTGGATGCATCATTCCAGAAGTTAATCAGTTACCAGGAATTATTTATTATCAATCAGACACCGTTTCATTGTTAATCAAGTGCTTATATGAAGATAAGAAAGTGATTTATGACTTAGTCTGTAGCAGTATTATTTACCTTTATTAACCAATCAACCATTGAAGTTTAGTCAAGCAATCTACCCCATCTGCTCTGAAACCCTTCCAATTATTTCAGGATTTTTTTGGTAAATTTCTCAGATTGAGTGTTACCCTTCCCGTCTAGGCCATTTGTGCTGTTAAGCCCGGCCATCAGTGGAATAAGTACTTTCTAAGGCACCCATATTTATTCCAACGTTCTTAAACTGCCTAAGGAGGCCCCTTGAAGAGAGGTTGCTAGTCTGTAAAGATCCCCAGTAGTATAATACTGTGACCCCTCTTTTATATTATATTGAAAACCATTTACTACCAAACCAATTAAACCTTGCAACTGCTCTTATTAAATCATTTATTTGAGCTTCTAAGCGTTTATTATTGGAATAATAATAATTATTATCATTCCAGAATTTTTATCACTCTCTGTAGCTAAAGGACTGCAAGGTTCTTGGTATCAGAGAGCTGACAACTGGGGGTATGGCCGGGAAATATCCTTAAATAATTAATTTTTAATTATTTATTCTGTGGACCAGTCTATTTATTTTTAAAAATAAGTTAAAATACTTATAGTATATATTTTTGATCGTTTGTTTCTCTAGTGGATCTTAAGACCAACAGAGAATTGATCAATTATCATTTGAAACTTCTTAAAAAGAAAAAAGAAGAAAAACTCCGTAACTTTGTCCCTGTTATTATAACTCCTGAGCAACAACAGGAGAAATTGCTTTATTATAAAAAGCAGGTTATAAAAGACAAAGAACTTGAGCTTGAAAGAATTATCAATTTCAATTATTTATTAAGGCAAAATGAGGAGTGGAAGATTCATCAGAGGAAGCTTTATATTTATAAACTAAATAACCCTGAAGATAAAGAAAAATCCAAAAATAATAAAAGTGATTATTTTTTTCTAAAAATCACTTTTACACGTAAAAATACAAAAAAAAATTAAACTCAATTTTTTTTTGTTTTTATCCATCTCAGCGGATTTTGTTTTTGGTGATCTCTTTGACCAGGACCTCCTAGAGGACGTCCCAGACAGTGTAACATTGGATTTACCCTTGGATTTATCCCAGGATCTGATTGGAACTCACTCAGACCCTGTTGGAATACCCTCCAAGGATAGTTGTGACCCCAACCAAGTGTTGGTACCTTTGAATTTAACTCTAAGTAAGTTAAAATATTTAAAAAATTATTAAAAATATAAAACACACAAAAAATATTATTTTTATAATTTTAAAGTCTTTTTTCAAAAGTTTTGACAAAAGACTTACACATTTTTTTTGGTGCTATGTATCAAAATAGGCGCAACACCCGTGAAACCGGTAGAGCCCCGTCATATGGATCTCTGCCCGGAGGAACCCGTGTGCGCAAGGACTCCAGTTGCGAGCGCAATGAGGAGACTCAAACCTGTGACCATAGCGTCATGCGGGATGACGACGGCAACAACCGCGGCCACCAACTCAACCAACAGACCGTTGGAGAGCCCCATCGCCCACCATGTTATCCCAGGAGGGTACAGGTCCTCCTACGCCACCCCAGCTGGACTCAAACAAGGAGGAAAGAGTCAAAGTATTAGTGAAAGAGCACGTGAGTTATTGGGAACAATTCAGGTTGGCTCAGACCCAGGAGGATCAACCAGGTATGAGAAAAGCCATTTCTCAGGCAAAGAAATCTCAGATTTCTCTGCAAAGGTTGGTCCCAAAGAAAGAAGTAGAAGGCTATGTGCAGAACTGGAATCCTTGGGATCAGTTAGCTTCCTTAAAGGGAAAGGACCCCAAAAAGAAGAGGTCCTCAGCCCATCAGAAGTTAAGGAACCCAAAGGATTGGGACGAAATAATATCCTTAGCCCAGAAGTGGAAAAATGTGTACCACAATTAGATGTAGAAGCTCTTAATAGCTTTTCTGTAAATGTGTCTCACAATTTTACGATTATTAGCCAATGCTTTGACAAAGTTTATCACCAATTGGAAAAATTAAGTTCAAGTATTTTTAGAGTGATTGACACTCAGTCTCAGATTATGAGAATTGATGAGTTGGAAATAAAACAAATCAAGGATAGTATAAAAGCTAGTAAGTTGGACCTGATGAAACATATTGATGAAAACCAATCAATTCTTCAGGAAGATATTCTTGCAACCATAGACCAGCTTAAGGAAGAAGTTAAGAAAACTATTCCTACTCCTTCAGCTCATCTGACTAACAAAATTGACTTATTAAGCAACAAACTTGATTTAGAGTTAAGTATGATTAAGAATGATCTCAGAGATTTTAAGATCAACTCTACTAACTCTCCTGTCATTGACTTAGAAGAAAATAGACCTGCCAGGTTCACCAGTACTCCTAGTGCTCCTCCCAGAACCAGGATAACTAGGAATGAGTCTTTCAGACCCAGTCCTACTCCTGAAATGGAACAGGCTTTGAAACTACTTCCTCCCATCACTGAATGGCCTAAATTCTCTGGAGAAGGAGAATACAACCATGTCAGTTTCTTTAAGTTTATTGAATATACTCTTTCTTCCTATGAGCTCCCTGATGCAATAGCTGTGGTAAGATTGCCCAGATTATTTGAAGGAGTAGCTCTTAATTGGTTTATCAATAAAAGAGAAGAATTTGGATCTTTATCCTGGAATTCTTGGAAAGAATTGATCAAAGTGCAGTTTGGTACCAGGATTTGGAAAAGAAAGATGATGAAAACTTTTGAAACTTCCCAGTTTGATCCATCCAAGGACAAACGTCATAAGTGGTGCTTAGACCAGAAAAAGAGGTTGGACTGTTTTTATCCTGATGCTGATAAAGAAGAAGTCAATGAAAGACTCCTCAACTTATGTCCCGGACAAATCAACCACAGTGTAAGGTGTAGAATGCCTATGGATTCAGATCTTTACACCTTAATAGGTGTATTGGAAGAAACTATTGATATGAAGGGTCTTGATAAAAGGGTCAATAGACCTCCAAGGGGACAAAATACTAGGAACAAGGAAGAATATACCGCCAAAACTAAAGAATCCCCTGCTACTCCATCTACCTTGGAAGTCAAGAAGACTCCAGAATCAAAAGAAAAAGTATGTTGGAACTTTAACCAAACAGGACACATAAAACCTGATTGTCCTCTACCTAGGAAAAGGATTAATCTTATTGAAGGAGAAGAGTATGACAATCCTGACCCTCACCTTGATGATACTGACCGATCACTCTCTGATTGTGTTCTAATAATCACTAACCCTATCAATGTTATTGAAGGTAGTATTGAGTCTTCTCTGGACATAAATTCCGCCAATGAGGATTCTAACTTACCTCAAAAATGGAATCCCAACATGAAGATTCACCACATCTCTGAGGCTAAGGCTTTGACTCTAAAACCTTCTGCCGGTAAAAGTTACACTTCAGGCAAAACATGCTATGCTACTGGTTTAATCCAAGGTTCCCCTGTTAAGTTACTTCTAGAAAGTGGAGCCTTTTGCTCTTGTGTTGGTTCAACTTATCTGGAAAAACAAGACCCAAATTGGAAACTGAACTTACTACCAGTACCTCAGGCTAAGTTCAGCAGTTGTAATTCTGCTCTCAATGCTGTTGGAGTATGGTCTTCTGATATCATACTCCCTCACTCTAAAGGATCACTCAAACTGAAAATTGAATTTGTAGTGCTCCAAAACGGAGTATGTGATTATTTTATCCTTGGGAATGATTCTCTTTGCCTATATGGTATAGATTTATTCCAAAGCAAAGGTAGATACTTCACTGTAGGAGGAGAATGGAATAAGAAGTTACAAATATTTCATGTCAATGCTCAAACTTCTGATTCAACTTACAAAAAACACTTAGAGAAGTTCAATCAGGAATACTTCTCCCAAGCTTCTTTGAATTCCCTTCTCAATGAAGAACAGAAATGGGATATCTTACAAGTATGCTTTGAAAATCAGAATGCTTTCTGTACCAAAGATCACCCCATTGGTAACATCAAAGGACATGATATGATCCTAACTCTAACTATTAAGCCTCCTTACCCACATAACCTCAGGAGACCTGCTTACCCTTCTAGTCCAAAATCCAGGGCTGCTCTGGAATCCAATATTCAAGAGTTGGTTGACTTACAAGTCTTAAGGAAAGTAGGCCACAATGAACAAGTGGATATTACTACCCCAGTAATTATAGATTGGCAAAATGATAAGTAAAGAATGGTTGGAGATTTTAGAATGCTTAAAAACTACACCCAAGCTGATTATTATCCAATTCCAAGAATTGACAATGCTCTACATAACCTGTCCAAGGCTAAGTACATAACCACCATGGATATGCTGAAAGGTTTTCACCAAATACCTATCAGCCCTGATAGCCAGAAATTCATGAGAATTATCTGTCATTTGGGAATTTATGAGTATCTTAGGATGCCTTTTGGTATTAAAAATTCTCCTTCTAATTTTCAAAGGATGATGGACATGGTCCTAGGATTATTCATCAGACAGGGATGGATGATGGTATACATTGATGATGTTATCATTTACTCTGATCATTGGGATACTCACGTGGAGAAATGAAGGCTAGTCCTCAAAACCATCTCTGCCGTAGGATTGAAAGTATCAATGAAAAAGTGTAACTTTGGCTACAGGGAACTCAAAGCCTTAGGAAAAATTGTCTCTGGACTAACCTTAGCCGCTGACCAAAACAAGATAGCAGCAGTAATGAATAGGCCTATGCCTCAGAATAAAACTGAACTCCTATCCTTCATCAGCTTCTGCAGCTACTATAGGAAGTATTTACCAAAGTTTGCTCTTCTAACTAAATGTTTGTATGAGTCCTGCAACAAAACCACCGTGTTTGAAATGACTCATGATAGAGTCAAGAACTATGAGGAACTCAAAATTGCAATGACCTCAGCTCCAGTACTGATCCAGCCAGATTACTCTAAACCTTTTAAGCTCTACATAGATGCCAGCATGGAAGGGCTAGGAGCTGCTTTACACCAGGAAGTCATAGAAGATGATAAACCAGTAGAAAAACCTATACTCTTCATATCTAGACAAATTAAAGATACTGAGAAAAGGTATGGTGCAAGCCAAATGGAATGCCTGACCTTAGTATGGGCCCTAGAGAAATTCCATTATTACTTAGAAGGCACCAACTTCACTGTTATTACTGACTGCAACGCTGTCAGAACTTTGATGAACATGAAGAAACCTAGCAGGCATATGTTGAGATGGCAGATAGCTATACAACAGTACAGAGGACAGATGACCAAAATTCATCAAGCAGGGCCTAAACATCAGAATGCTGATAGTTTAAGCAGGAATGCATTAACCAATGACCCAAGTAACCCTGCCTATGATCCAGATGATAATGAAATCTTCCCTATCCTTAACATTAACAGGTTAAACATTGAAGCTCCTATAATGGGCATCCACGTTTGTGAACTAAATGAATCATTGTTCAACTCTATCAAAGAAGCTTACAGTTCTGGCATAAAGACTCTGATAACTATTATGGAAAGTACTTCTCCACCTCCAGAATTAATCAATAGCCTACCTGAACCTCTTTTGAAACCATACAAAGCCAGAAGGTTCACCATATGGGATGGTCTGGTATACTATAGGCATCAACATTCAAGTGTCATAGTTTTAACTAAGGATGACCATATCAAACATTTTCTGGCTGAGTGACATGATAACTGCTCATCTGGTCATTTTTCTGCTGATAGAACCTTGGATAAGGTTAAACAAACTGCTTTGTGGGTTAATTGGAGAGACTCCACTATACAGTACGTCACCAGTTGTGAAACTTGTCAGAAGTCCAACAGGACTAATGGGAAACGGTTTGGACTACTACAAAAGATTGCTGAACCCAAAAAGTGATGGGGGATCATCAATATGGACTTTGTAACTGGACTACCACCAGGAGAAGCCTATTCCTACAACTCAGTCTTGGTCATTGTGGATAGGTTCTCCAAGAAAGCAAAGTTCCTACCTAATCACAAGGAAGACACTGCTATGGAAGTTGCCCTATTATTTTGGAACAGACTCATTGCAGATGTTGGAGTTCCCAAGATTATCACCGGTGACAGAGCTCCTAAATTCACCTCTGAGTTCTGGAGGAACCTACATGATATGCTTGGAACCACCTTAGCTTTCTCTACCGCTTATCACCCTCAGACGGATGGATTAGCTGAAAGGATGATTCAGACCCTGGAAGACATGCTCAGGAGATTCTGTGGCTTTGGAATAGAATACAAGAATTCTGACGGTTATTGACACAATTGGGTTAGCCTTTTAACTGCACTGGAGATGGCCTACAACAGTAGCAAGCACTCTACCACTAAGGAAGCACCTTACATACTGGAAAGAGGATGGATTCCTAGACTACCCAAGGATAACCTTAACCACCAGCTGACCAATATTCACACTACATCCCTTGATTTAAAAAACATGATAGATGTAGCAAACAAACATGCTGTTAAATGTGTCCAGGATGCTATAGAGGATAAACCAGCAAAGGTGGGATAAAAACCATAAGGAACCTGATTTCAAAATTGGTGATCAAGTCTTGATCTCTACCACTAACTTTACCAACTTGGGTGGAAACAAAAAGCTTAGACCAGCTTTTGTTGGACCTTATACCATTCATAAAATTCATGGTAAAAATGCTGTGGAAGTAATCCCGAGTGATGAGCTTTCTAGGAAACATCCAGTCTTCCCAGTAAGCCTCATCAAAAACTGCCACCCAAGGAATGGAGAACATACTCCTTCACCTGCAATACCTGTTACGGAAGAACCTGAAAAGGACAAAGGTAAAATTAGAAAGATCATTAAGGATAAGAAAGATAGGATCAATGGAAAAGACGTCAGACTCTACCTGGTTAGATACAAGGGAGAATCAGCTAATAAAGATGAATGGTTGCCTGAACATAATATCCCTGATGGACCTATACACCTGAGGAACTACAGAGACAACAGGAGGCATTAGCCCAAATTTTTTTCAGATATAGACATATCTTGGAGCAGGGGAATGTCAGCTTGCTACTATGTACAGAGCAAAACTGTCAAATAGTAACATAAACTATGAAAAATAAGAATACCTCAATTAACAAATTAAGGAGTGAGAAATCCATACATATTATTACAGAAATGCATTCCTCACCCAAAATTAGGTAGGGTCACTCACTGACCCCACCCTTGAATTCCAAGTCCTTATATTTTTAAAATAATTAAAAGGAAAAGTACTAAAAATTACAACACCTGTATGGCACTTTTTGGCCATTCTAATATTTCACACATATTGTCACGTATAGGGTTTACACCTAAAATTCACTCAGAATGGAGGTGTTGTTTATATTTTAGGAGTTACACGCGGAAATGTGTTATGTCACAATTCCCGCGCGCAGCCCCGCATCATTACATAACCCTACGTACTAGTAGCAGCAGGATCCTGCCTACTAGAGACCCGCGGGCAGCTGATTCTGCCACGCATGCAGCTGATCCTACCCCGCGCGCATCTGTACTAACTGATCCCCGCGCCTGGATCAGTTGTGACTAATCTGACAACCAGGTACCGCTCAGAAGAGCTACAACCTAGTTAGGGTTGCCTAGTATATGTAACAAACAGAAATATGCATTATTAATGATCTAAAAAGATCAAAACTTAAATAAAATTAATGAAAAGTAAGTTTTGAACATTTTTTAATAATAAATCAAAGATCAAGGACTACCACGTAAATCACTGATCTTGATCTTTGAAGACCACAAAACAATACAAGAATTGTTCATAAAAATTATTAAAAATTATCTACATAATCAGCATATGATGGAAAATCAGAAGTAATCCACATCTGCATGCTTTAAAACAATATCAATAGTACTAATGAAGGATGAGTACAGAATGATCAAATTTACGCCATAACAGATTAACAGATCCTGTGGCCAAAATAGTACAGAAATCCAGCAGATCTAAGGACAGCTGATTGACAGCACCAAGTGGACGTGCCAATCTTGCACTGACTGGCTTGCCAGCTTCAGCCCACGAGCAGAACCCTCTCTACGTTCCCTGAGAAGACCAAAATCACCCCAAAAAGGTATTTATACAGACCACTTTGGATCCATTATTCCAGAAGTTAATCAGTTACCAGGAATTATTTATTATCAATCAGACACCGTGTCATTGTTAATCAAGTGCTTATATGAAGATAAGCAAGTCATTTTTGACTTAGTCTGTAGTAGTATTATTTACCTTTATTAACCAATCAACCATTGAAGTTTAGTCAAGCAATCTACCCCATCTGCTCTGAAACCCTTCCAATTATTTCAGGATTTTTTTTGTAAATTGCTCAGAGTGAGTGTTACCCTTCCTGTCTAGGCCATTTGTGCTGTTAAGCCCGGCCATCAGTGGAATAAGTCCTTTCTAAGGCACCCATATTTATTCCAAGGTTCTCACACTGCCTAAGGAGGCCCCTTGAAGAGAGGTTGCTAGTCTGTAAAGATCCCCAGTAGTATAATACTGTGGCCCCTCTTTTATATTATATTGAAAACCATTTACTACCAAACCAAGAAAACCTTGCAAATGCTCTTATTAAATCATTTATTTGAGCTTCTATGCGTTTATTATTGGAATAATAATAATTATTATGATTCCAGCATTTTTATCACTCTCTGTAGCTAAAGGACTGCAAGGTAACTGGTATCAGAGAGCTCACAAACTTATTGGGGTTAAATTGTTCCTTAGTAGGTAATCCTACGGGGTCTTGGTGTGTTCCAATGAGGTCTTCACCTGCCCAATCAATATTTTCAGAGCATCCAGAGATGTCTGGGATTTCCTGATCCAATAGATCAACTTCAGTGGCGGTGGTTTCTGGTACAGGAGGGTTCACTGATAAAAAGGTGTATTTTATTGGTTAATAAAATATATCAATATTATCTAAAAATAATATGGTAATACAAGTTGTATACTTACTTTTATATTTCAAAAAGTAATTTATACAGTATTTCTTCCAAGCTTTATGTTTCCTTAATAGGGCCTGAAAGTTGATACGCCTTTCAAGATCTTCTTGTTCAAGGAGTTTATTTAAGTGTTTATGTGCAGAAGAGATATTAAGTTTCTCAGCTTGAGTTAAAGCTTTCCAACCAGTAGGTTTATAATTTTTAATATATTCTGCTTTTCTTATCTTTAAAAGATTAAAATAATAGATTATTAATTCTGCGTTGGTTTTTAAATCCACTGCAAAAGAATTGAATGAAAAATCACAGTTATAAAGTCAGATATTTATCTTTGATTTTATTTTTTGGTCAAATGTCTGCTCCAAGGTATTAAATATAATAAAATGGAATATTTCCCAGCCAGACCCCCAATTGTCAGCCTCCTGGATGCCAAGACCCTTGCTATCCCTTAGCTACCAGAGGTGATAGAGTCAATAATAAATATATTATTTAACAAATGCAGCAAAAATCCGTAAAATATTTGGATTAAGCTTATTGCAAGGTGAAGTGGTTTGGTTATTGTTTTATTGTTTTAAATCAATTTGAATAAATTGATTATTAAATATTTTTTTAGAGGGGCCACAATTATATTGGGGATCTTTAACACTTCTCTTCAGGGTTTTCAGTATGAAAACATGTAGTCCTGGTTACATTGGGCTCTTTAGTTTAAAGAATATTTTACCCAAAGATAATATGTATATCAAATACAAGGTGGAGTGGCAGGGCCTTGTAGCCAAGCTACCACGACAGAGAAAGGATAATAAAACTTACTGGTATATTATTAAATCCTTTGGGTATCTGTTTGAGACGTGTACTGATGGGTTAAACCTGTATACTGGGGTTATAAGGTTGTTCAGCAGTTTTCATTGATAAAAAGAGGTTGAGGACGGATATTATTGATCAGAAATTTCCATAATTCACTTACTTATCTCTTATAAGTACTTGATTACCTTGGAACAGTGTCTGGTTATGAATATAACTGGGTCTCTGCCCATCAATATCCTCAAAAGAGCTCTTTATTTATAGCTTTTGGAGTCCCAATATTGTCCTTCTGAGGGTTGTAGGTGGTCAAAGAGATGGAAAATAAGGCTAGCAGGGTAACCAGGGGTATCCTGTCATGTGTTCTTGGTGCTATAGCACGGGTAGCATCTAATTCCTCAGGGTATGGGAATTATTCCACTTTATAATAGACATTAGGGCGTGTGAATAACACTAATCTGTCCTATTTATGTATTATTTAATTAATTATACTTAGTAAATGTTCCCAGTAATTTAATAATTATATAAATAGACATTTCTACGGACACCTTGATGTCAGGTAAGTTCTCATTATGTATTATATAACTGGAGTAAAATTCATAATATTGATTTTACTCCTTATTTTTGAGTTCCATTTGATTTACTAAGATAATTACTTAAAAATATAAGTCATGTAAATTCATGTAATATTTTTACATAATTAGTTTTCTTAGTATAGCACAAACATATTGATGTCTAGCAATTCTCATAAAAGTATATTAAATTATTTTAATATATTTTTAGAAGTTGTCATTGTCTTATTTTTGACATTCTTGGTACTTTGAATTATATTAAATAAATAATAGGTATAAGGATTATTTATGTATTTTGATATAATATTAGGTATTTTTAGACTGTCTACTATCCATGGGAACATTTATTAAATAAGTAGAATGTTCCCGTGTAGGTTGTAGCATGTTTACGCGGTACCTGAGCCTCTCAGGCCACCTGTCACTCTGTCAACCCGTAGTCCCGCGGCTGCATACTTTTCAGAGGCCCGGGGCTGCGTACACAACCTCGACGGAGTGACAAGGCTGTATCTCAGCCGCGCATGGGTGCATTGGCTGCCGCGGCTGCGTGCGGGAATTGTGACAAAACACATTTCCGCCCGTAACTCCTAAAATATACACAAAACCTCAATTCTGACTGAATTTTAGGTGTGAAACCTACACGTGACAATGTGTGTGGAAAATATATTTATGGCTTTCCTACTCCTTCTCAGGTTGATTGTATAATTATTATTTTTATGCTATTTTTGTTACTTTTGCAGCTTTCTCTGCAATAGTAGCAAGCTGACAGATGTAGGATGGAAGCTCATCTTCATTGATGAGTCCAGATTTAACTCCCAGACTCAGACCACTGTTGGGTTTGCATTTTTTGGTAAGAGCATTTGAATTTCTTTTTTCTTGTTATTTTTCTTGGAATCTTTCAAGTACTAATTAATTTTCATTCTTTTTCCTTTCATTCATTTGTTCCATAGGCCAGCCAGCTTCCCTTTCAACCAATAAAAAGGGAATCATGATCCATTTCCTAGGGGCTCTTGCAAATTCAGGGATGATCTACTTCAAGCTAGTCAATGAGGAAAGTAAACAGAAAGGAGGGAAAGTCTCCCTGGATATCCTAAATTTCCCCTCATCAATCCATGAAAAAGGCCCACCCCATTCTCTCATCATCATGGGAAATGCACCCATTCATCGTGGCAAAGATTTTGATTGGGTTGTTCAAATAATGAAGGATTCAAACAAAAAAAAAATCAATATCCAATTTCTCCCCAAGTAATCTCCAATGCTCAATCCAATCAAATTATTCTTCAACATCTTAATGATCAAGGTTAAGCATCAAGATATTCAAAGTTGCAAGGACCTTTCTGAATCAATCCACAAGGCAATTGAGGAACAAATCACCACCAAGGTAGCACAAAAGTTTTTTATACACTTTCAAAAGTTTTACAAAGCATGTGGAGACATGTGACTTATGACTGGGACCATTATTAAGGATCCCAGTTCTTATCTCAACTTTAACTAGTTATTTTTTTCTTTATTTTTTTTTGTACTGCTACTTATGATTTTCCAATTCTGTTTGTTTTCCCACTCTTTTTTTTAAGCTCTCTGTTGTTATCCACAAATCCACCATTCTTTTGCTTGAAGGTATGGATTTTGATATTATTTTAACTGATTGTAATTGGTGCCCTATTGCAATAAAAATCCTGTCTTCTAAAATTGAATATCAGACAGCTTTTATCCAAAATGAGCACAAAAACTATAGAACGGTGGACAGTGGATTTTGTAGGCCCAGACATAAGTATTTTACAACCGGACAAAAAAAAAAGGAAAATTGAGGACAAAAAAATGAAAATTGAGGACAAAAAAAATTAATAAAATAGAAAAGAAGAACAGAGGACAAAAAAAAAAATACATAGGACAAAAACTCTGAACAACAGGATAACAATCATGAAAAAAGCAGGCAGTTTTCTCAAAACTGATAGTACATATACATACATACACAGATCAACACTTCAATCTTGTCTACATCAAGGCTCAACAAGTCAAATCCGGTTGGGCCCCACTCTAAATTTTCTCCCCCTGGACCTCCCCCTCCATAACTCCTCCTTACCATACCCTTCCCTACCACCTTTTGACTTCATAACTTTGATTGAACACCCCCACCCATTTGAATTTGCTTGGAATGGTTCTTATATATATATATATATATATATATATTTGAAATCAGAATGACACCAAAGCAATCTTTTTTACCCTGTTTGGGGGTGGTTCCAAGCCTCATTGGATGGGGATCTGTGGAATCAGACCTGCTTGCAAACTCCTCTATAACTCTTTCCCAGGCCCAACTTATTTTAACAAGGATTCCAAATTGGGTTTCAACAGTTATCCACCCTTGCATGCCTCAACAACCTGCCAAAGTTTTTGAGGATTTTATCAAGACAAGGGTAGATGCTCTTAATTTGGATTGGAAATCCTAATTTTGGTGGCTGATGGGAAGATGATTTTTCAATCTTCAAATTGAATAAGGATTAACTTAAAAAGATCAATGAAACTCTTAACTTTTGATTAGATCAGGATTAAGTTAAAAGATACATGCCTGCAAGTTATCAACATAGGGGTGTAACTCAAACATGATTTAAATTTCAAATGAATCAGTACCTGGGATGTATAGCATTTAAAACCTCATCAGAAAAAATCTTATCAGTTTATGAATAAGGTTTGGTGGTCAGTTCTGTATTTGGCCACTATCCTTGTTGAGTGACTGGACCTGCTGCTTTGCAATCCTACATATGATGGCTCAAAACTGGATCTTGCAGATAGAGAACAACATTGGGAATTGTCTGACCTTGGGATTTCTTGATGGCCAATAGGAAAGCCAGATTGACTGGAAACTGTTTTTTTTTTCAAAAAGAAAAAAAAAGAACTTGAATGGGAGACCATCTTTATCAGGCTCAGGAACCAAGGGGATGTGGGTAATGGAAACCAGACTTCCTATCAAATCACAAGTTTCAATCTTGGAAGCTATAAAATTTTCTTTCAAATCTAAAAAAAATCAAGTAAGTTCTATTACAAATTCCAATTGTATGCTCCATGTTACTCAGAATGGTTATGGGGGCACCAACTTTCAGAGTCAAGCTATGAGGAGGAAAGTGGGGAAGGAAAAATGGGTTGAGGAACTCATGTTGGTATAGATCCTGAGGACCATTTTCAACACAGTCATGGATTTAAGAAGTCTCCATACTTTGGTTTTCTTCATATCCAGGGAGAGAATCCATTAGAAATTTATTGATGTTTTAAACTTCTATAGTTTTGCAACATCCAATAACACAGTCCATGAGATAACCATGATTGTCAGCTTGCTACTACGTACAGAGAAACCTTTCAAAGTAACAAAAACAACTGAATATAAATCATAAGGAGTAGGAAAATATATTAAATATCATTACAGAAATAGATTCTTCTACACAATCCGCGCACAAACTTCTGTAGAAACTGCTGTGGTGTTGTATTTATAAACTTGGATGGGGAACTGCATCGTGGGCTGTGCGCTCAGAAGTTGGGTAGGTTGTGCTCAGCATTTTGTGTGCACGCGGTCTCAGAAGTAGGAAGTGCGGGGCTTGGCACCGGGTGCAGGTTGGGCCTATTCCAGGAGTGGAGGGATTACAACCTGCTTGGAAATTGCAGACCATGTAATTGAGCCAACCCAACCGGGTTTTCAGGTAGCTAGTTTGGAAGGTAGCAGCGGGGCAATAGAGGGGTTATAAGCTCAAGCATAGGCGCGGACCAATCCAGGGATTGTGGGATTTGCAGAAGCCCGCAGGTGGATAATTGGGGGGCTATAAGTAGGATGCGGAAGAGGGCCGGGCCATGAGATGGACAAACCGGATGTATTTCAACAACGAAGGGAAGGGTTTTGGAGGGAATGGCTGGTATGGGATAGGGTTGGGAAAAAGTTAGGGTTAGGCTAGGGTTGTGGGTTTTAGGATTTCTTTTATATTTCTTGTTGGGCTTTCTGTTGTGCTTGAGAGGGAGGGTCTGGAACTCACTCTCAACTCCAGGTAATAGAATATCATTGGATAACAGCAAAGGATATGGCAAAGGATATGGAGAGGATTGGAAGGAAGGAATTCACATCATCATTTTAATTTATCTATTTTCTTTAACCATCTCTTCTCTGAACTCATCAGAACTCAACCTCCTTACAGACCCTGGAACCAATAACTTCCAAACCTGAGGAAAACTTTGGGGATTATATCCCTCCTCTTCCCAAACCCCGGGGAAATTTCAGCAGAAAGCATGCACAAATTCCCTGGAAAACCATGCGCAAATTACCACAGAAACCGCAGTCAAATTCATGCAGAAACCGCCCGCAAGTTTTTGCAGGAAGCCCACTAAAATTTCCACAGAAACCCCGCAGGAATCCACTCAGAAACCACACTCAGATTGCTGCAGACACCACCTGGAAATTTCTGCAGAAACCGCCTGAGAATTCCCTCAAAAAAAACCATGCAAGCATTCCCATAGAAAAGAAGTGCAAATTTCTGAAGAAACCCCCTGCAAATTCCCCCTGATCAGGGGCATGCAAATTCCCACTTAAAAGCCCCTCAATACCAGCACAACCATATGCATACTTCTGCACTTCCGCAATACTTTCCAGAAGGAGTGAAGGAGCCCACATGAACAGCTCAGAACCTTATTTTCAACGTACAGACGTCCTGGGCGCAGCTAATCCTGCCACGCACGCAGCAGATCCTACCCCATGCTCATTATTGTGGAATGATCCCCATGTCAGGATCTGTTGTGACAAATCTGACAACAGGTACTGCTCACAAGAGCTACAACCTAGTTGAGTTTACTTAGAATATGAAATAATGGGACATATGCATTTTAAATTTTGGAAAAAACTTGAAAACTTGAATGAAAATATTATATAACTGATTTTGAGGTATTTGAAATAATGAATCAAATATTGAAGGTTACCACTAAACAAACAGATCCCAATATTTGAAGACCACAAAACACTACAAGGAGTAGCTGTAAAAATGATTACAAATTACCTATGTGGTCAGAAGATGATGGAAAATCAATGAATATCCACATCTGTCTACTTTAAAACAATATTAATAGTACAAATCAAGGATAAGTGCAGAATGGTCAGAATTATGCCATGAACAGATTAACAGATCCTATGGCTAAAATAGTACAGAAATCCAGAAGATATGAGGACAACTGATTGAAAGCACCAAGTTAACATGCTAACCCTTCCCTGAATTGCTTTTCAGCCTCATCCCATGAGAAGAACTCTCTCTATATGCCTGTCACGCTTTGCACTTAAGGATTATTGTCTTCACCACTTCGACATGTCCTCTCCTCAGTACCATCTACCTCAGTCTAAAAGCGTGACACAAATAAAAGAACAAAATCAATGGTGCAATCCGCTATTTCCTCTGGCTTGCGCTGACCTTCCAATCTTGGCAACCAACTCAGTATATACTTGCGAACTTCGCATTTAACTCCATACCGGTCAAACATCCATTATGAGATCCAATCTCCTTCCCTGGCCAATCAACAGCCTCGGACTTCCATCTTTGGTCATGCATTGTTTTTTAGTTTGCATCTACATCTAACCAAGCCATCAATACTGTATAGTTTGCAATTGGACTAGTCCCTACCCTGCATACACTATTACCTCTCATTTGCATTACCTTCAAACGTCACTCGCTCTTATCCCAATTTGTCATGCAATTGTACGCTCAGATTCTATTGTCTCGCACTTACGCTACAACCTTGGATCTATACCACTGCTTCATTTCCTATTCCATTCCTGTCATTCATTGCCTCACCGCTTCACCTTTTTTTAGCTCATCACCAGGTTGTATCTAGTCACTTTGGATTACCTTATAAGGGCTATCCCCTTGCCTGATGATTGTCTCCTCAGTTAGTTAATTTCATACGTTCTCGCATTTTGCTGCAACCTAGTTATCACATTGGGCTCAGGTTGAGTTTCCTTCTTTGGAACACTTCCCATTCATCTCGCTGTTTGTTGAGTGGCATAACCAAGTTCGCACTCAGCAACTGGTTCTTGCTATTTGCACTTGCCCTTGCACTTGGTATTCCTTTGCGCTCACGATCATCTAAGAATTGCCCTATAGTACGTGGGGTGGTCGTGTGACAGTAAATTAACTAAATCAACTCATCTATTGTAGCCTGCCAACCTATAGTAGACTTCTTCTTTCTTGATGTGACATACTCGCTCAACCAGGAATGCTTCCCTTGCCCCTTACAATGATGAGATTCATTGGGTAGGGAAAACCAGTGCTCCTTGGGCCCAACAACCCTTAGATCCAGTTCCTCCTTCCAAATCACCATCTCTGGAACCTCTAGATGATCCTTGGGCTCCTCCACGGGATGCTCCGACGGTCCCTCTTGCAGAATTTGCAGACTCCAACTATTCTTCCAATGAAACCTTGACTCGTGGTAGACCAGGGGTTCCCACTACTGCTCTCAAGCCCAACGCTCCGACCCTTCTTTTGACATTGATCAAGGCCCTCACTCATGGTGCCCAGCAATCTACTCCAAGCACTCCTAGTTTTCGCACTCCGGGCATGAAACAACCTGATCACTTTACAGGAGAACATCCTCATAAGCTTAGATCCTACCTACAGTCTTGTAAAATCATCTTTTCAAACGACTCCAACAATTTCCCTTCCGATAGACATAAAGTTATGTATGCTTCTTCCTTCTTAGGAGGTAGAGCCTTGCAGTGGTTCAAACCCTACCTCAAAATTTCATACAACAACAGTCCCACTTGTATTCTCAACAACTGGGACAAGTTCGAGCAACAATTTTTCAACCTGTTTGGCAATCCCAATGAATTTTGAAACACCAAATACAAACTTAATAGTTTAGTTATGAAGGAGAATAGTAGAGGTTCTGTTTATATTTCTCATTTTCGAACCTTTCAGTCTTGCATCCAGTGGAACAAGGCCGCTCTTCTATTCCATTTCCAAAAGAGTTTACCGGCACGCTTAATGGAACAGCTCCCAGTTGGGGGTCATAAGACAACCTCGCTTCAGAAGCTAATCAATCAAGTGATTGAGCTTGATAATGGCTATCATGACAAGAATCGCTCTTGGCAAAACAGCCATGGATCATCCACCTCGGCTCCAAAGGTGGACGACTCCTCAAAGAAAAACACGAGGAACCCAAAAATATCCAAACCAACCCCGAATCGAACTCCAACTCGAAGGGAAAGCCATTGCCGAAACTCCAAAGTTCCTGGACAAGGAAACGGGGATGCTTTGAAGTGAGGAAGGACTGCAAAGGGAAAAGAACGGGCTGTGTATGTATTGTGGAGGAAAACATGATGTCAACAGCTGTGTGAAGCAATTAGCACGTAAAGCAGCTAAGCAGTCAAAAAATTAGCTTGTAGTTTTTCTGATAATCGCAAGGAAAACTACACATTATCTAAATCACCGCGAGTAAATCTTTGCACTTGCGAGTCACTAGGTGCTCCAATTTTTAGATTTATCCTATTCCATTCCGACAACACTCCTTATCAAGTATTACTTGATTCCAGCGCTAATGTTTCCTTCATCAGTGAATCTTTTGCCACTTCAAAGAATCTTACGCGTTCCAAGATAGATAAATTTCCCATCTATCTAGTAAGTAGTGCAATTGAACCGTCTTATTGGGTTTCCCAAAAGGCAAAATTGACCTTTGCATTTTCCAATTTCCCCAGCTTCAAATGGGATTTATTTGTCTTGGCTATACTCGGAATGGATGATACCATTCTAGGCCATGATTTCCTAGTTTACTGGAATCCGGATGTGAATTGGCAAGAAGGAGTAATTAATCTTTGAACCTCACAACCCCAGAACGCTAAACTTTCCGTCAATCAGGAATTAAACAGCCTACCTGACACTGTCATTGAGTTGGATGACACTTTTCCGCCAGGAGATTTGCAATATCCTGACCTTCATTCTCAAATCCCCTCTTCAGATCTAGGAGGTATTGCTTACCTATCCAGCTTACCTCTTTCCTGTTCCTTCGAAGAGAAACAGACACCAACCAAAAGGTGTATTTTGAGCTCCCTAATCCTCTTGCACCATGCAAGCACCTCAAACCTGGTGCTCAAAGATGACGAGATTGAAGATTTAGAAATCATTCGAAAATCTTTAACTTTGGTTTATCATGACTTTGCTCACGTCTTTTCAGCGGCAAAAGCAGATAAGCTGCCTCCATACCGTCCTTATGATCACAAGATCCAACTTACTGGCCCACCTCCGGCACCAGGACCAGTTTACTCTATCTTGACGCAAGAATCAATTGCGCTTCAAGACTACATTGCGGAAAATGTAGCAAAAGGATTTCTTTGACCAAGCAATTCGAACACCGGTTCCCCTGTTCTATTTGTACCAAAAAAGGACAGCGGACTTTGCCTTTGTGTTGACTACAGGAAACTGAAACAGGTAACCCGGAAGAATGCCTATCCAGTACCGCCTATGTCACATCTCCTTACCCTCTTCCATGGAGCTACTTATTTCTCAAAGTTAGACCTTCAAGGTGCCTATAACCTAATTTGCATTAAGGAAGATCATGAGTATTTAACTGCAATGCGAATCCGGTTTTGCAGCTATGAGTATACTGTCATGCCTTTTGGCCTCTGCAACCCTCCTTCCACCTTTCAAGATTTTGTCAACAAAATTTTTTCCGATCTTGTAGGTAAATACCTCATGGTATATCTTGATGATATACTAGTCTACTCATGAAACCTTGAAGATCACATTGTACATGTGCGAGAGGTGCTGCAGTGAATTTGCAAGAATGACCTGTTTGCAAAAGCCTCTAAGTGCAAGTTTCATTCCTCCTCCCTTCATTTTTCAGGTGTTGTAGTCTTGCAGCAAGGACTATCATGTTATAATTATGGCCAGCAATTAGCTTAGGCAAATGAGCAGTATTTAAAGCAAAAGAAATGCTGGACACTGTGTGTCAATAATGGCTAATGGGGCTCTCACAATGGGGCAATATGTTGGATGAATTCGATTGGATGATGAATGAATGATGGAAAACAGCAGGGAGAAGAGCTCCTTAAGTACAAAAGATTGGCCTATTGTGAGCCCATGATACAACAAGCCAAAAGGCAAATTTTCCGCCCCAAAAGAGCTCTACAGGCTCTACAAGCCTTGTTACTTGGTTTGGACTACATCAGCCCACATGGCATCAGTCCCTGAACCCTTACGTCCAGCCTATTCCGGTCCATTCTGGTGTTTCCACCGTTACGGGGCTGAACCAGCCCCTTTGCTGTTCAATCCCCTGGGCCGGTTGTCTGTTACAACCGGTCCTGATGACCTCATTGTCATACTTACGGGCTGGTTGCCTCATGCATCCAGCCCCTGGCCCCTCAAATGGGCCAGGTGGGACCCAGGACTCACCTGGGTCCGGTTTCAACCTCACTAGGGGGGGGGTGTAACCGGCGGACATGCCGCCCCCCCCCTTCTTCTCTCAAATCCCTGGTGGGGGCGGTCAAATCCCCTCACCAGGGGCCCTGGGGGTCGATACCCCCAGGGCGTCGTCATTAGGAAAAGGACTGGGCTGGGGGTGATCAGGTCCCCTCAGCCCGACGCTCCTCCCCCTCGGTAAAGGGGGGGGGAGAGCGCCCCTCGTTCCCTCTGCATCGCTTCGCTAGGTGGGAGGGTGATCAAATCCCCCCCACCTGCCGGTCGCTACTACCGCGGCCGGCGCCGCCACCTCCCTGGGCAAGGGGGTGGTCAGGTCCCCCCTGCCCTGACCGACCGCGATGTCGCGGCCGGTCGCTGGCTGGTTCAACCCAGCCAGCCCGCCCCCATCCCCC
Organism: Puccinia polysora; assembly: GCA_025617555.3. Taxonomy (NCBI): domain Eukaryota; kingdom Fungi; phylum Basidiomycota; class Pucciniomycetes; order Pucciniales; family Pucciniaceae; genus Puccinia; species Puccinia polysora. The sequence continues at coordinate 48,279,000 of CM062623.1, forward strand.
TCGCAACGGCGAGCGAGGGGAGGGGGAGCGAGTCGGGGCCGCGAGCCCCGGCTCCGCGGCGCTGGTCGCCGGGCGCGACCAGCCGGGCCCGCGCGGCATCGCACCGCGCGGGATCCCTCGGCCGCGCAACAGCCCCGCGCGGGCCGTCGGGCCCCGCGTGGGCCGTGCCGAGGAACACAGGCGGCCCCGAACGGGCCGCGGCGCGGGCAGCGGCCCCGGGTGGGCCGCGACACTGGCGGCGGCCCCAATGGGCCGCCCCAAGCCCGAAAACTGAGAAAAACATACTTTGGCGGGCCAGTCCGTCTGGCCAAGTATGTCCAAAATAAACCTTGGGCCCAATTATGCCCATACAAGCCCATCTGGCTGTATCTGCCCATATACCCCACCGGGCCCGTTAGGGCCCGTGTACCAATAGGCCTATTTCACGCATTTTGAGGCCAGTTTCCCCAAATCCGTGACATCCACATGGGCCCGTATGGTCCGTGTGTGTGTCCAATGGGCCTTAGAGGCCCATTTGTGCATCCCATTTGGATTACACTTATACGTAGCACCCGCGTAAGTGCGTACGTATTTTAACACACCCCCTTAATCCAAAAGGGGTGACATCCGCATATTAGTCACAAAGCCTTGATGCTTGTTTCTGTCTAATGCCTTAGTCAAGATATCCGCAATCATTGCTCCAGTGGGCATGTACCTCAACACAATCTCTTTGCAGTTAACTGCATCGCGAATATAGTTATAGTGGACATCAATATGTTTTGTTCTTGAATGGAACACTTGGTTTTGCGCCAACGCAATGGCACTCTGGTTATCGGAATACAACAATGCAAACCCTTGTGGTTTATTTGTGTCCTCTAAGACTTTTCTCAACCATTTTGCTTCCTGTGAAGCTGCTAAGTAAGCTCTATACTCAGCCTCTGTTGATGAAAGACTTATTGCCGACACCTTCTTGGACATCCATGACACCAGATTCTTACCTAAAAAGAATACAAAACCACTTGTTGATTCCCTAGTGTTACCATCTGCCCAACTTGCATCGGAATAACCAACCAAATCAAAGTTTGCTGACTTTGTAAACAACAGTCCCAGACTGTGTGTTCCTTTAAGATACCTCATAACTCTCTTAAACGCTGACCAATGCCTCATGCTTGGCTTCTCTAAGTGTTGCGACAAGACCCCAATTGCAAACGCAATATCGGGCCTTGTACACTGCCCCAAATAATTAAGCGATCCGACAGCTGACCTGTAGTCATTCCCTGATTGAACAAACTCCAGATACTCCTCATCTGTAGACTTCTCTAAACGAATGTTTGACTGCATAGGAGTACCAAACTCCTTTGCATCCTCTAAGCCGTATTGCTTAAGAAAAGCTGCCACATAATGGTTCTGGTCTAACTTAATACCATTCTTGCTCTTGCTGACTTTCATTCCAAGCACCTGTTGCGCCAGACCAAGATCTTTTATCTTGAATTCCTTTTTGAGTGTCTCCATGACTCTCTCTTTACCATCACCAATAATGATAATGTCATCGACCCATACAAACAAAATTGCATCCTTCCTCACAAAAAGGCAAGGATCGGCCTCAGACGTCTTAAAACCAATCTCTATCAGTTTCTCACTCATGGTGTTATACCATGACCTAGCTGCTTGCTTCAATCCATACAGGGATCTACACAGCTTGAGGACATATTCCCCTTTATCTGCCGAAAGAAAAGTTCTAACACAGATTTTCTTCATGGTTTCTGGTTTAGTCTCTACTAACCATTCACGAAAACCATCAGGAATCGACATATAAACAGTCTCCTCCTCTCCAAGTTTTGCATTCAAGTATGCTGTTACAAAATCAGCTTGTCTGATTTCTTCACCCAACTCCACTGCCAGAGCAATGATGTACCTGAAGGTGGACAGCCTTCCAGTTGGTGAGAAAGTTTCTTGGTAATCAATACCCTCTCTCTGCTTGAAGCCCTGTGCAACACATCTAGCCTTGAACCTTTTCAAAACTCCGTTTGTGTCAAACTTCTTGTTTAACACCAATCGAGACCCCACAATGGTCTTTCCTTTTGGAACAGAATCCCGCTTAACCACTTCAAAGACACTATTATTCTCTAGAGAATCAAATTCCTCAAAAATAGCACTCTTCCAGTTGGCTCTCTCATCAGAATTCATAGCTTGGCCAAAGCTATTTGGGTTAACCCTGTTACCCATTTCTGAACTCAACTCCAGGACTTCATTGAGCATACACTGTTCCTGAAATGTATCTTCCTCATATCCTGCGGCAGCATAATGGGATCTCCACTCCCCGTACCTGTCAACCGGTACTCTAACCCTACCACTCCTTCTAACCGGAGGTGGAGGCTCATCAGGTTCTGATTCCACAGAATCACCTGAAGCGGGTACTGAACCCTCTTGTGGCACGTCTGCCACCTCTTCATCTTCTGGAACCACATGTTCCACAGCTTTTGCTGGTGAAATAGGTGCTAATTCTATTTCTTGTTGTGGCTTAATCACAACAACATCTTCACTCCTTTTGAGTGGAAAGGTACTTTCGTCGAATTTTACATCCCTGCTACGGATAACCTTTCTTGTCCCTGGACAATAGATCCTATAAGATTTACTTATTAAATCATAGCCTACAAGTGCCCCTGTTCTGGCTCTAGGGTCTAATTTTCCGACCATTTCATTATGGTGGACACTATAATACACCAAGCAACCAATTGTTCTTAGGTGTGATGTTTTGGGGTACAACTTCCAAAACTGATAATGGGGACACTTCCCATTAACACTTACAATGTTGTGCAACAGACACACCGTGCACATCAACTCAGCCCATAAGAACTTTGGCAGACCAGATTGAGACATAATAGTTCTGACTTTGTCCAGTAAAGTCCTATTCATTCTCTCAACTATTCCATTATTTTGTGGAGTACTTGCAGTAGTGACTATATGAATGATACCATAATCTTTCAACAGCCTCCCAAACTCTTTACTCACGAATTCACCCCCTCCATCGGTGATAACCCTCTTGATCTCCTTCATCAGACCATTCTGTTTCCAGACTTTGAAGATTACAGAAACCTCCTCTGTGGTCTGATCCTTAGATCGAATTGGTTTAACCCAAACATAATTAGTTGCAGTATCAACTAAATTGATGAAGTATCTTGCCCCACCAAGGGACTCTGGAGTGAATGGCCCTGCCAAATCAATGGAAAATTCCTCTCTAGGAACATCTGTGTGATCTCTACTCTTAGAGAACACATTTCTAGTCTTGGCCCCCAAGGTACAACTCTCACAGTTGCTGTCCTTTACCTTATGGCCACTTCTATTGTGAGAAACAGTGCTCAGAGCTGAGAATTTGAACAAGCTTGCACACAGAAGCTTATTCCGAACTTGTCCACTAAGAACAGTTCTCCCATTCATATCAATAACAAACCTATCTCCTTTAAGATAACGAATTTGGAAACCTTTTTTCCATAACACCCCAAGAGACACAAGGTTGTAAGGCAACTCTGGTACATAGAACACTTTATCAAAAGTAATTTGGAAACCCAGTTGATTTGCAAGAATAACTTTTCCAATTCCTTTAATCTGAATTGTTCTGCCTTTCTGACCAATATTTACAACCCCATCATAATCACTAAGATTTGAAAATAAATTTGGTTCAAAAAACATGTGATCTGTACAACCAGAATCGATCAAAACAAGAACATCCTCCTTCAATCCTCCTAGTAGGAAAGAAGCTTTATCAGTCACTGATAAGTTCTTATCTTTGAGGTTAAGATTACTCACTTCATAATCAATCAAGTCCATTTCTTGATCCTCATCGATTTTGGCCTTCTTGTTGGGACCTTCTTCCACAACAGCCTCTTCAATTGGAGCATCCAACGCCACCATTGCAACGTTTTCAGTTGTGAGATTGACCTCCTTGTCATCCCCTTCGGACTTCTTCCTTTTCTTGGCCTCCTTGCAGTCCTTAGCATAGTGACCCTTATTCTGACAATTGTAACATAAGACCTTGGACAAATCCTTTTTCGCCTTCTTGCGAGATTTTCCAGTCTTTCCAACTAGGGCTGTTCCAGAACCCCCCTTCATCTTGAATTGAAGGTCATCCTTTTCAATCCTTTTAAGCACATCCTCCTCCCCAGGGAGAGGATCCAATTGAGAAATGATTCTGACTAAGGAATCAAACTCTTTTGGCAGCTTTTGAAGGATTAAGAGTGACAAACACTCTGGATCCATGTTAAGTCCAGATGACTTGAACTTGGCTATACTAGACCTAGCCTCTGCCACAAACTGTTTACAATTCGAATATTGTAACTTGAACAGTTTATTAAAGGCTATACCCTTCTGGTGAACAGAATCACCAGCATACTTGGACTTAAGCAGCTTCCAAAGGATGCTGCCCCTCCTCCTCTCATCTTCCCTAAGAGTATCAGCAACCCATGTCACATGATTCTCATCAAGATGCCTAAGGATCAGATGGTAAGACTTCTTCTCCACTTCTGAACTGATCAGAGTGTCATCTGCATCCATAATTTCCCCACAGCAGATGTTATCCAGCTCACTATCCATAAGGACAGCCCAAGCATTATAGTTCTGACTATTCAGAACTATTTTGGTAGAGCTAACATCAGGGATATAGGACATCTTCTTGGAAAACTTGAGGTCTTTGAGGTTCTCCAAAGTAAGGTACAAAGGTCTAGATGGCTTGGAAGTAATGATGATGTTGGTACTGATAATGTGTTATAATTATGGCCAGCAATTAGCTTAGGCAAATGAGCAGTATTTAAAGCAAAAGAAATGCTGGACACTGTGTGTCAATAATGGCTAATGGGGCTCTCACAATGGGGCAATATGTTGGATGAATTCGATTGGATGATGAATGAATGATGGAAAACAGCAGGGAGAAGAGCTCCTTAAGTACAAAAGATTGGCCTATTGTGAGCCCATGATACAACAAGCCAAAAGGCAAATTTTCCGCCCCAAAAGAGCTCTACAGGCTCTACAAGCCTTGTTACTTGGTTTGGACTACATCAGCCCACATGGCATCAGTCCCTGAACCCTTACGTCCAGCCTATTCCGGTCCATTCTGGTGTTTCCACCGTTACGGGGCTGAACCAGCCCCTTTGCTGTTCAATCCCCTGGGCCGGTTGTCTGTTACAACCGGTCCTGATGACCTCATTGTCATACTTACGGGCTGGTTGCCTCATGCATCCAGCCCCTGGCCCCTCAAATGGGCCAGGTGGGACCCAGGACTCACCTGGGTCCGGTTTCAACCTCACTAGGGGGGGGGTGTAACCGGCGGACATGCCGCCCCCCCCCTTCTTCTCTCAAATCCCTGGTGGGGGCGGTCAAATCCCCTCACCAGGGGCCCTGGGGGTCGATACCCCCAGGGCGTCGTCATTAGGAAAAGGACTGGGCTGGGGGTGATCAGGTCCCCTCAGCCCGACGCTCCTCCCCCTCGGTAAAGGGGGGGGGAGAGCGCCCCTCGCTCCCTCTGCATCGCTTCGCTAGGTGGGAGGGTGATCAAATCCCCCCCACCTGCCGGTCGCTACTACCGCGGCCGGCGCCGCCACCTCCCTGGGCAAGGGGGTGGTCAGGTCCCCCCTGCCCTGACCGACCGCGATGTCGCGGCCGGTCGCTGGCTGGTTCAACCCAGCCAGCCCGCCCCCATCCCCCTCGCAACGGCGAGCGAGGGGAGGGGGAGCGAGTCGGGGCCGCGAGCCCCGGCTCCGCGGCGCTGGTCGCCGGGCGCGACCAGCCGGGCCCGCGCGGCATCGCACCGCGCGGGATCCCTCGGCCGCGCAACAGCCCCGCGCGGGCCGTCGGGCCCCGCGTGGGCCGTGCCGAGGAACACAGGCGGCCCCGAACGGGCCGCGGCGCGGGCAGCGGCCCCGGGTGGGCCGCGACACTGGCGGCGGCCCCAATGGGCCGCCCCAAGCCCGAAAACTGAGAAAAACATACTTTGGCGGGCCAGTCCGTCTGGCCAAGTATGTCCAAAATAAACCTTGGGCCCAATTATGCCCATACAAGCCCATCTGGCTGTATCTGCCCATATACCCCACCGGGCCCGTTAGGGCCCGTGTACCAATAGGCCTATTTCACGCATTTTGAGGCCAGTTTCCCCAAATCCGTGACATCCACATGGGCCCGTATGGTCCGTGTGTGTGTCCAATGGGCCTTAGAGGCCCATTTGTGCATCCCATTTGGATTACACTTATACGTAGCACCCGCGTAAGTGCGTACGTATTTTAACATATCAATGGATCCATCCAAGAGCGAACGCATATTGGACTGGCCCCCACCTTCTTCCGTTAAATCTCTTCAAGTTTTCCTTGGTTTCAGTGATTTCTATAGAAGGTTTATTGCGCGTTACGCCAAAAAATTTGTGAATCTTACTAACCTTCTTCAAAAAGAAACTCCTTTTATTTTTACCAAACAAGCTGCTTCGGAGTTTGAAGCTCTGAAGAAAGCGTTCACCACTGCTCCGATACTCGCTCACTTTAACGAGCTAGCTTGCACTATTGTCAAAACAGACGCAAGTGACTATGCAATTGCAGGAGTCATCTTGCAGTTTTCTCCTTCCACTTCTCTTTTTCACCCCGTAGCTTTCGAGTCTGGCAAGTTGCTTGCTGCAGAGCTTAACTATGAGATTCATGACAAGGAACTTCTAGCAATTGTTTACTGCTTGAAGAAATGGCGTTCATACCTTTTGAGTCTTAGGGAATCCTTTGCGGTTTTAACTGATAATAATTCTTTGAAGTATTTCATGAGCTCAAAAGTCCTCACACGTTGACAGGCGCGATGGGCCAAATACCTCTCCAAGTTCCACTTTACAATCACGTACCTTCCTGGGAAACAAGCGGTAGTTCCTGATGCTTTATCACGTTGGGACAACGTTTACCCATGGGGGGGGGAGCACCTTTGCCAAAAACAACCCTGAAAACGTTAGGACACTCTTCTCAACCCAATCTGCTCAACTCAGTTCAATCATTGCTCGCTTAAAAGATTTGGCTTCTGAACTCCAACAAGCTCAACGCGATGATCCCAAGTGCATCAAACTTTGCAAAAGTGCAAACTTATTAGATAGTAGTTACAGTATAGATGATAATGACTTTTTAGTTTATGATAATCGTATAGTAGTACCAGATAATTCTTGCATTAAGTAAGATATCTTCAAGTCATGGCATGATTCTCCGCTTGCTGGTCATTATGGGCAGGAGAAAACCTATCAATTGATTGCACAAGACTTCTACTGGCCTGGTATGACCAAAGAAGTAAAAGACTATGTTAGCGCGTGCTATGATTGCAATTGTAACAAGTCCTCAAAACACCGGAAGTATGGGCTGCTCCAGCCACTTCCGATTCCGCCTCATCCTTGGCACTTGCTGTCTATGGATTTCCTCTCTCAATTACCTTCTTCTAGTGGATATGATGCTCTTCTAGTAATAGTAGATTGCTTCTCAAAGATGGTTTTATTTTTAGGCAGTAATGTGACGGCCTCTTCAGAAGATTTGGCTAACTTGTTCATAGAATATGTATTTTTGAAACATGATCTCCCTGATAATATAGTTAGTGATCATGGATCTCTGTTTGTCTCAAGCTTCTGGACCTTGCTATGCCAACATTTGAAGATCACTCGCAATTTATCAACGGCTTACCACCCGGAAATGGATGGGCAAACCAAGCAAGTTAGTCAGATCCTCAAACAATATCTTTGAATGTATGTTGCCTACCAACAAGACAACTGGTTGCAATGGCTCCCACTAACCAAATTTGCCTACAACAACTCCACTCATTCCTCCACCAAACAGTCGCCCTTCCAAACTCTTTATGGTAGAAACCCGACTTTCTCTTCCCTTCACGTAGCACCTTCTCAACCTGCTACCGATTTCTTGAAAAAATTCAATCCCTTCAATTGCAACTTCAAACCAACCTTGAAGAAGCAAACCAGCGCTATAAGGAGCAAGCAGACTGATTTTGCACTTTGGCTCTAACCTTTGCAGTAGGAGATCAAGTATGGCTCAATGCTTGCAACATTTGCAGTACTTGCCCAACTCGCAAACTCTCCAAAAGAAAGCTTGGCCCCTTTAAAGTAGAATCAGTCATCTCCCCTAACGCCTTTAAACTTACTTTACCTGCAAAATGGCAAGGTATCCATCCGGTCTTTCATGTGTCTCTCCTAGAGCCAGCTCGAGTCCTATACCCGGGCAAGACTCATCCCCCTCCTGAACCGGTCACTGTCCTCAATCATCAAGAGTGGGAAGTAAGCCGTATTCTGGATTTCAGGTTACGCAAAGGAATACTTCAATACCTCGTTGAATGGTCTGGCTTCCAGTCCAACGAAGATCGCACCTCGTGGGAACCAGCCCATCACCTTTGCAATTCACCCAATCTGATTCAAGAATTCCATGCAAGCTACCCTTGCAAACCTTGCCAATCATGATTCTATCCCATCCAATTCCATTCCATTCCATTCCATTCCACTCCACATTTCATCCCATCCAATCCCATTTTATTCCATTCTACATTTATCTTAATCACATTCCATCCCATTAAAACTTATCTTATTTCACCATCATTTCATCATTTAAATCCCTCCATCTCAATGTGTTATTCTTTTCTCATTTTCCCTTCATTTCCACTTATCATTAACAAAATAATAATAATAATAATAATAATAATAATAATAATAATAATAATAATAATGATAATAATAATAATAATAATAATAATAATAATAATAATAATAATAATAATAATAATAATTCTATTTTTTTTTTTAAAAAAAAATATATATATAATATACATTAAATTACAAAGTTTCTTTTATCTCTTTTTCTGCATACTCCCAATTTGCTGTCAATTCTGCAACCATGGACCAAAAGGTATCCAGGTCTTCATCATTAATCAATGCGGACATTCCTCAAAGTACCAGCACCTCCGTTACAATGTGCCTCTCAAAGATCTCCTCCTACCTCGCAACCCAAGCTTGCTTCGGTCGCGCATTCCATCCACCTTCCTCCAAGAGCTCTTCATACGCTCTCTTCCTTTGGCCACCCGACGTGCTTTCTCCAATATCGTCCGTCAGGCGCCTCACATCTGTTTTTACCGGCAAAACAATTTGCACCGGATTGGCTTTCCTCGGCCCTCCATTCCTTCCGTCCCAGTCAATTCCTCCCTTCCATCTCCTTTATTTCCTTCTTCCAATTCACCCGCTTCCTCTTTGTTCTCTCCACTTCTGTTTCCTCCATTTTCCTCTTCTTGTTCCGCTGTGTTTTCTTCCTCCCTCGCTTCCTCGGTGATAACTCCTACCGGTTCTGCACCAGATACCTTGCCTCGCACCTTGGCATTCATCTGGGTCCCCGGGTTTTCAGTCGATGGTCCCCAGTAAGGTGGTGGTGGTGGTGTATTAGTATTATATCTTCAAAAACAAGGCAACACTAGAAAACAAGCAAATAATTAGTTACTATTTCAAGTTCATTAGTTATTCCTGATTAGTACTCACCAGGAACTTGCGTCCCCAAGTATTCAATCTCCAGCAATGGTGGTATTTCGTAATTGACCCTTGGCGCGGACCTACAACTTTGCATCTCCCTCAATGATTCCAAAGGACCCTTGACGGTTGACTCCACATTTATAGGGAAATTACACGCCACCTTGCAAAGTCGACATTGCTTGCATTTGCCTTGAAGACCTCGGACGGCAGTACTGGGAATACAACGCTTGTTGCGGCGAATACACTTCTCGCAATGGCAGGATGTCAATGACGACATTTTTACAAAATTTATAAAAAATTTATTGGGTAATGAATTAAAGTAAAGTATAGGGTATACAGTGAATTAAACGACTTGAGATTGATGGGAAAATTTACCTGAACGCTTGCAGGAGCTCGCGTCTTTATACCCGGGCAACTTTCACGCTTCGCACTTAAGGATTATTGTCTTCACCACTTCAACATGTCCTCTCCTCAGTACCATCTACCTCAGTCTTAAAGCGTGACACAAATAAAAGCACAACATCAATGGTGCAATCCGCTATTTCCTCTGGCTCGCGCTGAACTTCCAATCTTAGCAACCAACTCAGTATATGCTTGCAAACTTTGCAGTTAACTCCATACCGGTCAACCATCCATTATGAGATCCAATCTCCTTCCCTGGCCAATCAACAGCCATGGACTTCTATCTTTGGTCATGCATTGTTTGTTAGTTTGCATCTACATCTAACCAAGCCATCACTACTGTATAGTTCGCAATTGGACTAGTCCCTACCCTGCATACACTATTACCTCTCATTTGCATTACCTTCAAAAGTCACTTGCTCTTATCCCAATTTGTCATTAAATTGTAAGCTCAGATTCTATTGTCTTTCACTTACGCTAAGAACTTGGATCTATACCATTGCTTCATTTCCTATTCCGTTCCTGTCATTCATTGCCTCACCGCTTCACCTGTAGTTATGTCAGCCACGAGACAGTTAGACTTGTCCAAATGTCTGGAAACTCATATGTCCTGCTGGTATAGTGGCTAAGTACTAGGCTCACTTCCCAGTATCTGATACCAAGGTCACTGGTTCAAACCACAATGGAGACAATAATGAAAATGTTGAATAGTTTTGTAATTATATAGTAAATCTTAATAATATTATATAATGTTTTATAAGTATGTTTTTATGAGTATGGATTATGGAATTAAAACCTTGATAATTTATATTATCAAGAAGGGAACCCAATATAACTTTAAATTAAGTTATGAGGACTCAGATGCGTCCCAAT
>CM062623.1:48294770-48362270 GCA_025617555.3 Puccinia polysora
CGGCTTCCTCCTTGACTTCCAACTCAATGGTGCCCTAGTGTTCATCCTCCACTCAATGGTGTCCTAGTGTTTGTCGTCAAATTGGGTGGATAGGATGAGCTTGATAGTCAATGACAAGGCTCATCCTAATCTCCCCTCCTCGCCAAAAGAGTCAAAGATTGGCTTTTAGGATGAGACTGTTGAAGGCGGACAGTTTGAATGAAGTATAGTTGGCTCAGGTTGAGAAAAGGCTTTTAACCGTGTAAAATATAAAAAAAGAGCTCAAGCTCTAATGAGATGAAAGGATTAAAGAATGAGTGAAAGGGGCTTGTAACGTCAAGCGTAATGGACCTGAGCTCAGGAGGAAAAGGACACTGCGGTTGATGTGTTGGCTGAACAGATGATGAATTCCACTTGAGAGCACTGGTGTTTATATAGACTAAATACACTATAGGCTGACAAGTGGTTGAGTAAAAAATGAATAAGGTAAAATTAGCATAAGCAGTTTAAGTGACATGGTAAGTGAAATGCTATGCTTGAAAAGTCTGACAATCACTACTGAGAACACAGCCTAGTTATATTTTAGCCATAATTTTAATACTTCAATAAAAACAATGATATAAATCAAATCAATCCAATCAATGATTCTTTGAACTCCAGTGGAAGTCACATATATATAAACTCAAAATCTAACATAAGGTAGCAATGGTGCAAGTTTCAAAAATAATTTCTTGATTAATCTATCCAGAGCTTGATCTCCACTATAAAAATGTGATCAGGAATCAAAAATTTTGTTTGAACCCAGTATGTATATTTTTCAGACCATCTCCAACATTGAGGATCAAATCCTGGTCATATCAGGATCCCCTCAAGCATGCATATTTATGGTAAGGTTCAAGAATTGGCAAATGTCTCCAGCTGGAAGAATTGAGCAAACTTGCACTAACAATATGGGGACAAGTAGGTTTTTGAACCACAGGTAAAATTTGCCTAAAGTCACAACTAAGGACAATAGAATTTCCACTAAAAGGGAGGTTCCAATCCATGAGGTCTTAAATTGTCCTCTCAACTACATGCATTCATTATAAGATAAAATATTTGCTTCTTTCTGTGATTCAGAAGGGAGATTTTTTGCACGTCTGATTGCTCTAGAACAGAATGTTGATCTTCCTCAAGGATCCATTTCATTTTTTCCCCCTTTTTTCCACCAATGATTGATCAAGTTTTGGAAGATCAGGAAAAGGTTCTTCAACACTTGTGCCACAATTTTGAAAATATGGATCTTGATATTTCATCTCAGCTCTCTGATACCAGGAACCTTGAAGTCCTTTAGCTACAGAGAGTGATTAAAATTCTGGAATAATAATATTACAAAAATAAACAGTGAAAGAGCTCAAATAATAAATATTGAAAGAGCTGGAGCAAGGTATGATTGGTTTGGCTAGAAGGCTTTTCAATTTTTTATAAAAAAAGGGGCCACAGTATTCTACTACTGGGAATCTTTACAGGCAGACAACCTCTCTTCAAGGGGCCTCCTTAGGCATTTTAAGAACCTTGGAATGAATAATGGGTGCCTTATAAGGACTTCTCCACTGGTGTGGAAGGAAAACAAAGCAAAATGGCCAAGGCAGGAATGGAAACACTTACTCTGAGAAATAATTCCTTAGAAAGCCTGCCAAGATTCAGATAAACGGTTTCAGAGCAGTTGGGGTTGATTGCTTGACTATACTTTAATGAATCAGGTTGATTGGTTTTTAGAAATAATAATAATAATGCAGAATAAGTAATAAATCAATTGCTTATCTTTTTATAAGAAATTTATCAAAAATGACCCAGTGTCTGATTGATAATAATAAATTCCTGGTAAAACTGATGGGGAATAATGGATCCAAAAAGGTCTGTATAAATACCTTTTGGGGTGATAATGAGCTTCTCAGGGCACTTAGAGAGGTTTCTGCTCATTTTCTGAGGCTGGTAGGCCATTCAGGGAAGTTTCAGCACGTCCAATTGGTGCTGTCAATCAGCTGTCCTCAGATCTTCTGGATTTCTGTACTATTTCAGCCACAGGATCTGTTAATGTTTTCATGGCATCATTCTGACCATTCTGCACTTATCCTTCATTTGTAATATTAATATTGGTTTAAAGTAGACAGATGTGGATATTCATTGATTTTCAATCATCTGAGGAGAACGTAGGTAGTTTTTAATAATTGTTATGGCCACTCTTTGTAGTGTTTTCTGGTCTTCAAACATCAGGATCTGTCTGTTTTGTGGTAACCTTTAATATTTGATTTATTATTGAAAATATTTTTAAATCACTTATATAATATTTTTATTTAAGTTTTAAGGTTTTTAGATCATTTTTAATTCACATTTAATTTTATTACATATGCCAGGTAAGCCCTACTAGGTTTTAGCTCCTGTGAGTGGTACCTGCTCTCAGATTTGTCACGACAGATACTGACGTGGTGATCAGTCCATTCAGATGCACCCAGGGTAGGATATGCTGCGTGTTTGGCAAAATTTGCGGCGCGCCGGAATTCTATACGCAGGGGGGAAATGCCTTGGGGTTTTATAGGGACACAGGGCTTCCCGTGGAAATTGTGACATAACACATTTGTGTGTGTAACTCTAAAAATATACACAACACCTCAATTCTGACTGAATTTTAGGTGTGAAACTTGTTAGATTTTAGAGCAGGTGCTTGAGATGAAAGGGTCAAGAGACAATGAGGATGACTTGTGTCGCCAAGAGGAGAGCGGATCCAAGGAGTCAGGGGGTGGAGCACTCCGGTTCCATGTAAGGGAAGAATGGATGATGTTTGTTCACTTGAGGTTCAACTTGCTTAAGTAGACTAAGTACAAAAGAGGCTGACAAGTGGTTGAACAAAGAACTAGAAATGAATAAGAAATATTCAGTACTGGGCCATCAGAGACCGCACAAGGTGAGGGACTACAAGACAAGGTTGCACTCAAGATTCAGGCAACACTAGCAGTAGGCAAAAATACCAACAAAACTAATGTGACAATCAATGTGAAATATTAAATTGGCCAAAAGGTGCCATATTGCTGCTGTGACTTTTTTGTCAATTTTATTTAATTATTTAAAATATGAAGAACTTATATTTCAAGGGTGGGGTAAGTGAGTGACCCTACCTAATTTTGGGTGGGGAATTCATTTCTGCAATAAAAGATATGGATTTCCCACTCCTTCATAATATTGTATTTTGATTTTCTGCCTTTGTTACTTTGACAGGTTGCTCTGTACATAGTAGCAAGCACACATTTAATTTTTGAGAACACTTTTATCTTTGAATACAGAATGAATTAAATCATCAAGAATAAAATTGAAGGAAGAATAACATGTTAAATGTGGTTCTACGGGCTGACAGAGTGATAAATGAATTCAAGACAACTCCTGATCTAAGAATGTTGAAGATATTCCTCAGCTTCTTCCATTTTTTTTCCAAAGGCTCATTCTCCTCAAGTAGACCCTTGGCCAACCCAGCCTCTCCAAAAGCTGTATAAGAAATAGGAAAGAAAAGAAAAATTCCTTTTCCGTCACACATATCAACACCACTGTTGGTGGCATCAAAAACACCCTAGAACTTCTCAACCCATAGATTATTTGTGTGATGACAAATTTAGGCTGTGTTTGGCTGCCGCGCATAACTGTAACCATAGCTTTGGATGGGTCCCCAGGGCCCCGCAGACAAAAATCCTGTGGATTTGTAACTTTAGCCTTCAAGAATGGGCAGGAAAGAAGAATTTTACATCTAGTTACAAGGTCAAAACCTTTTCACTTGCTGTTACCTTTTTTTGCAGGGGAAGTGTGGGAGTATAAATTCTGAAGAAGTTACACTTGATGGGTTACAGTCCTTTCCAAAAGCCCAAAACTTCATAAAAAGAACTCTAACCCCCTTGAAATCACTGTAACTTCAATTTGGCAGGTGTCAACTTCCTGATAACAGGAACCTTGCAGTCCTTTAGCTACAGAAAGTGATATTGGTGTTTGAACAATGATATTTCCCAGAAAAACACATCAAATGCTCAAAATGATTAAATATGACAAGAGAAAGTGTAAGGTTTATATTCTCTTGATTAAAATGTTTTAAATATGTCTTACAGGGGGGCCCCAGTCTATCCAGAACTGGGGATCTTTACAGACTTATCAACCTCTCTTCAAGGGGACAATTTGCACCGTGTAAAATCTTGGTATAATGGGTTCCTTTTGATTTAAAGAAAGGGGCTTACCCAAGAGAATGGTTTTTAAAGGCTGTTTTACAGCACTTAATTCTAGAGTCAGGGAGGAGATAACTTACTTATTACAGTAGTTGCTCCAGAAATCCTGCAGAAATTTGCAGTTGAAGCGTCTCAGGCCACTTGGTGGGGTATTTGGATGATTTTTCTTCAAGGGAAATCATAATGGTTTTAGAATCAATAATTATGCTATCAGAATCAAGCCATATATCAATTTTTTATCTCTTATAAACACTTGATTGCAGATGGCAATGGTTCTGGATTGATACTAAGAATTACTGGGGTTTAAAGTAACCAAAAGGTAATTTATATATACCTTTTGGGGTGAATGGGCCTTCTCAGTTCACGTAGAGAGGGTTGTGCTTGAGTGATAAGTCTAGCAGATTTGCCAAGGCTGGTTTGACACACATTCTTAGTGCTTTCACTCAGCTGTACCTGTCTGTGTCATATTTATTTGTGAAATAATTGTCAGAAATTTGTTAAATATCAATTTTTTAGAGCATCTGCAATTGTTGTTGATAGGTTTTTGATAGCTAAGCCCTCATTAGCCAAAAAAATTGGAATTGAGGCCGTTTACAGAGAGCACCCTCAAATCAGGCTTGGCAAAGTGTCTTGCCACCTACCTAAAGAGCCGGTTTTTCAAGCCATGCAAAATCAAGGCTCCAAATCATCAAATTATCATTAACTCCAACATCCAACAATCTGCAGCAGACTTTGATCAACATATCTCCACCAACCACCTTCAACTCCAACATCAAACACCATGATTATCCAAAACCTCCGCAAGTACTTCCCCATCCACATCCAACCATCATTCAGCCATTGAAAAAAGATGCTTGACTTTGGGATCAAGGTCCACAAAGCCAACCTGCAAGCAAAAAGAAAAAACCAAAAAGGTAGAATTGAGCGTAAAAGGGTGGAAGGCCATCTAAACCTAATGAAAGGTTATTTTGACAAAAATGCTACATTCAACAAATAAATTTTTGAAAGGAGATTCAGGATGAGAAATTCAATGTTGGAGTGCTTGATGAATGACTTTGGAGCCCATAGAAAATACTGGATTCAAAGAATAGTGAGAAAACAAAAGAATTTTATTTTGAAAGAAATTTTGAAAATAGAACTAGACTGTATCCAACAAGAATTAGAGAGACAAGCAGACTGTCAGCTTGCAACTATGTACAGAGCAAGACTGTCAAATAGTAACACAAACTATGAAAAATAAGAATACCTCAATTAACAACATAAGGAGTAAGAAATCCATAAATATTATTACAGGAACAGATTCCTCACCCAAAATTAGGTAGGGTCACTCACTGACCCCACCCTTGAATTCCAAGTCCTTATATTTTTAAAATAATTAAAAAGAAAAATATTTAAAATTACAACACCTGTATGGCACTTTTTGGCCATTCTAACATTTCACACGTATTTTCACGTATAGGGTTTACACCTAAAATTCACTCAGAATGGAGGTGTTGTTTATATTTTAGGAGTTACACGTGGAAATGTGTTATGTCACAATTCCTGCGCACAGCCCCGCATCATTACATAATCCTATGTACTAGTAGCGGCAGGATCCCGCGTACTAAAGACACGCGCGCAGCTAATTCTGCCATGCATGCAGCGGATCCTACACCGCGCGCATCTGTACTAACTGATCCCCGCGCCTGGATCAGTTGTGACTAATCTGACAACCAGGTACTGCTCAGAAGAGCTACAACCTAGTGAGGGTTGCCTAGCATATGTAACAAACGGACATATGCATTAATAATGATCTTGAAAGATCAAAAATTAAATAAAATTAATGAAAATTAAGTTTTGAACATTTTTTAATAATAAATCAAAGATCAAGGACTACCACGTAAATCACTGATCTTGATCTTTGAAGACCTAGAAACACTACAAGAAGTGTTCATAAAAATTATCAAAAATTATCTAAATGATCAGCAGATGATGGAAAATCAGTAAACATCCACATGTGCACGCTTCATAACAACATCAGTAGTAAAAATGAAGGATGAGTACAGAATGATCAAATTTACGCCATAACAGATTAACAGATCCTGTGGCCAAAATAGTACAGAAATCCAGAAGATCTAAGGACAGCTGATTGACAGCACCAAGTGGAAGTGCCAATTTTGCCCTGACTGGCTTGCCAGCTTCAGCCCACAAGAAGAACCCTCTCTATGTGCCCTGAGAAGACCAAAATCACCCCAAAAGGTATTTATACAGACCTCTTTGGATGCATCATTCCAGAAGTTAATCAGTTACCAGGAATTATTTATTATCAATCAGACACCGTTTCAATGTTAATCAAGTGCTTATATGAAGATAAACAAGTGATTTATGACTTATTCTGTAGTAGTATTATTTACCTTTATTAACCAATCAACCATTGAAGTTTAGTCACGCAATCTACCCCATCTGCTCTGAAACCCTTCCAATTATTTCAGGATTTTTGTTGGAAATTGCTCAGAGTGAGTGTTACCCTTCCTGTCTAGGCCATTTGTGCTGTTAAGCTCGGCTATCAGTGGAATAAGTCCTTTCTAAGGCACCCATATTTATTCCAAGGTTCTTAAACTTCCTAAGGAGGCCCCTTGAAGAGAGGTTGTGTCACGCTCCGCACTTAATGATTATTGTCTTCACCACTTCAACATGTCCTCTCCTCAGTACCATCTACCTCAGTCTAAAAGTGTGACAAAAATAAAAGCATAACATCAATGGTGCAATCCGCTATTTCCTCTGGCTCGCGCTGACCTTCCAATCTTGGCAACCAACTCAGTATATACTTGCAAACTTTGCAGTTAACTCCATACCGGTCAACCATCCATTATGAGATCCAATCTCCTTCCCTGGCCAATCAACAGCCTTGGAATTCCATCTTTGGTCATGCATTGTTTGTTAGTTTGCATCTACGTCTAACCAAGCCATCACTACTGTATAGTTCGCAATTGGACTATTCCCTACCCTGCATACACTATTACCTTTCATTCACATTACCTTCAACGTCACTTGCTCCTATCCCAATTTGTCATGCAATTGTATGCTCAGATTCTATTGTCTCGCACTTATGCTAAGACCTTGAATCTATACCACTGCTTCATCTCCTATTCCGTTCCTGTCATTCATTGCCTCACCGCTTCACCTGTAGTTAGCTCATCACCAGGTTGTATCTAGTCACTTTGGATTACCTTATAAGGGCTATCCCCTTGCCTGATGATTGTCTCCTCAGTTAGTTAATTTCATACGTTCTCGCATTTTTCTGCAACCTAGTTATCACATTGGACTCAGGTTGAGTTTCCTTCTTTGGAAAACCTTCCATTCATCTTGCTGTTTGTTGAGTGGCGTAACCAAGTTTTCACTTCGCAACTGGGTCTTGCTATTCGCACTTGCCCTTGCACTTGGTATTCCTTTGCGCTCACAATCATCTAAGAATTGCCCTATAGTACGTGGGGTGGTCGTGTGACAGTAAATTTACTAACTCAACTCATCTATTGTTGCCTGCCAACCTATAGTAGAATTCTGCTTTCTCAATGTCACGTACTCGCTCAACCAGGAATGCTTCCCTTGCCCCTTACAATGATTAGATTCATTGGGTAGGGAAAACCAGCGTTCCTCGGGCTCAACAACCCTTAGATCCAGTTCCTCCTTCCAAATCACCATCTGTAGAACCTCTAGATGATCCTTGGGCTCCTCCACGGGATGCTCCGAAGGTCCCTCTTGCAGAATTTGCAGACTCCAACCATTCTTCCAATGAAACCTTGACTCATGGTAGACCAGGGGTTTCCACTACTGCTCTTGAGCCCGATGCTCCGACCCTGCTTTTGACATTGATCAAGGCCCTCACTCATGGTGCCCAGCAATCTACTCCAAGCACTTCTAGTTTTCGCACTCCGGGCATGAAACAACCTGATCACTTTACAGGAGAACATCCTCATAAGCTTAGATCCTACCTAAAGTCTTGTAAAATCATCTTTTCAAACGACTGCAACAATTTCCCTTCCGATAGACATAAAGTTATGTATGCTTCTTCCTTCTTAGGAGGTAGAGCCTTGCAGTGGTTCAAACCGTACCTCAAACTTTCATACAACAACAGTCCCACTTGTATTCTCAACAACTGGGACAAGTTTGAGCAACAATTGTTCACCCTGTTTGGCAATCCCAATGAAGTTTGAAACGCCAAATACAAACTTAATAGTTTAGTTATGAAGGAGAATAGTAGAGGTTCTGTTTATATTTCTCATTTTTGAACCTTGCAGTCTTGCATCCAGTTGAACAAGGCCGCTCTTCTATTCCATTTCCAAAAGGGTTTACCGGCATGCTTAATTGAACAGCTTGCAGTTGGAGGTCATAAGACAACCTTGCTTCAGAAGCTAATCAATCAAGTGATTGAGCTTGATAATGGCTATCATGACAAGAATTGCTCTCGGCAAAACGACCATGGACCATCCACCTTGGCTCCAAGGGTGGACAACTCCTCGAAGAAAAACACAAGGAACCCAAAACCATCCAAACCAACCCTGACTTTGAACTCCAACTCGAAAGGGAAAGCCGTTTCCAAAACTTCAAATTTCTTGGACAAGGAAACTGGGATTCTTCAAAGTGAGGAACAGCTGCAAAGGGAAAAGAACGGGCTGTGTATGTATTGTGGAGGTAAACATGATGTTGACAGCTGTGCAAAGTGGTTAGTGCGTGAAGCGGCTAAGCAGCCAAAAAATTAGCCTGTAGTTTTTCTGATACTGGCAAGGAAAACTACACATTATCTAAATAACCGCGAGTAAATCTTTGCACTTGCAAGTCACTAGGTGCTCCAAGTTCAAGATTTATCCTATTCCATTCCGACAACACTCCTTATCAAGTATTACTTGATTCCGGCGCTAATGTTTCCTTCATCAGTGAATCTTTTGCCACTTCAAAAAATCTTACGCGTTCCGAGATAGATAAATTTCCCATCTATCTAGTAAGTAGTGCGACTGAACCGTCTTATTGGGTTTCCCAAAAGGCAAAATGGACCTTTGCATTTTTCAATTTCCCCAGATTCAAATGGGATTTATTTGTCTTGGCTATAAACGGAATGGACAATACCAGTCTAGGCCATGATTTCCTAGTTTACTGGAATCCGGATGTGAATTGGCAAGAAGGAGTAATTAAAATTTGAACCTTGCACCCCCAGAACGCTAACCTTTCCGTCAATCAGGAATTAAACACCCTACCTGACACTTTCATTGTTAGAATCCAAAATGTAGTTGTGCACTATGGGATTTGAACCCATGACCTCAACATTCATGAGTGATGCTTTAACCACTAAGCTAAGTGCGCCATTGCAGGATGGGCCATTGTGCCCGTACACTCAAGAAGGGTTTGATTGGATTTAGCTGTAAAGACCTGATGTGTCGTTTGACAATGCTGTTCAGGCTTTCAGTACCAAGACTTAGAACCCTTGGGTGGCAGTCTGCATAATAGCAGATTTGACTCCAACAGTCATTGAGTTGGATGACACTTTTCCGCCAGGAGATTTGCAATATCCTGACCTTCATTCTCAAATTCCCTCTTCAGATTGAGGAGTTATTGCTTACCTATCCATCTTACCTCTTTCCTTTTCCTTGGAAGAGAAACAGACACCAACCAAAAGTTGTATTTTTAGCTCCCTAATCCTCTTGCACCATGCGAGCACCTCAAACCCGGTGCTCAAAGATGACAAGATTGAAGATTTAGAAATCCTTTGAGAGTCTTTACCTTTGGTTTATCATGACTTTGCTGACGTCTTTTCAGCTGAAAAAGCAGATAAACGGCCTCCATCCCTTCCTTATGATCATAAGATCAAACTTACTGGCCCACCTCCGGCACCAGGACCAGTTTACTCTCTCTCAACGCAAGAATCAATTGCGCTTCAAGACTAAATTGCGGAAAATGTAGCAAAAGGATTTGTTTGACCAAGCAATTCAAACACTGGTTCCCCTGTTCTATTTGTACCAAAAAAGGACAGCGGACTTTGCCTTTGTGTTGACTACAGGAAACTGAACCAGGTAACCCGGAAGAATGCCTATCCAGTACCGCCTATGTCACATCTCCTTACCCTCTTCCATGGAGCTACTTATTTCTCAAAGTTAGACCTTCAAGGTGCCTATAACCTAATTTGCATTAAGGAAGGTCATGATTATTTGACTGCAATGAGAAACCGGTTTGGCAGTTATGAGTATAGGGTCATACCTTTTGGCCTCTGCAACGCTCCTTCAACTTTTCAAAATTTTGTCAACAACATTTTTTCCAATCTTGTAGGTAAATACCTTGTGGTATATCTTGATGATATACTAGTCTACTCAAGAAACCTTGAAGATCACATCGCACATGTGCAAGAGGTGCTACAGCGACTTTGCAAGAATGACTGTTTTCAAAAGCCTCTAAGTGCAAGTTCCATTCCTCTTCTCTTCATTTTTTAGGTGTTGTAGTCTTGCAGCAAGGACTATTGATGGACCCAGCCAAGAGCAAAGGCATATTGGACTGGCTCCCACCTTCTTTGGTT
Organism: Puccinia polysora; assembly: GCA_025617555.3. Lineage (NCBI taxonomy): Eukaryota > Fungi > Basidiomycota > Pucciniomycetes > Pucciniales > Pucciniaceae > Puccinia > Puccinia polysora. Next base: position 48,305,532 of record CM062623.1, read on the forward strand.
AAATCTCTTCAAGTTTTCCTTGGTTTCAGTAATTTCTATAGAAGTTTTATTGCGCGTTACGCCAAAAAAACCGTGAATCTTACTAACCTTCTTCAAAAAGACAATCCTTTTATTTTTACCAAACAAGCTGCTTTGGAGTTCAAAGCTCTGAAGAAAGCGTTCACTACTGCTCCAATACTTGCTCACTTCAACGAGCTAGCTCGCACTATTGTCGAAACAGACGCAAGCAACTATGCGATGGCAGCAGTCATCTTGCAGTTTTCTCCTTCCACTTCTCTCTTTCATCCCGTAGCTTTTGAGTCTCGCAAGTTTCTCGCTGCAGAGCTTAACTATGAGATTCATGACAAGGAACTTCTTGAAATTTTTTATTGCTTGAAGAAATGGCGTTCATACCTTTTGAGTCTTAGGGAATCCTTTGAGGTTTTAACTGATCATAATTCTTTGAAGTATTTCATGAGTTCAAAAGTCCTCACACGTAGAAAGGCAAAATGGGCCAAATACCTCTCCGAGTTCCACTTTACCATCACGTACCGTCCTGGGAAACAAGCGGTAGTTCCTGAAGCTTTATCACATTGGGACGACGTTTACCCAGGGGGGGGAGCACCTTTGCCAAAAACAACCCTGAAAACGTTAGGACACTCTTCTCAACCCAATCTGCCCAACTGAGTTTGATCATCGCTCAATTACAAGATTTGGCTTCCAAACTCCAACAAGCTCAACGCGACGACCCAAAGTGCATCAAGCTTTGCAAAAGTGCGAACTTAGTAGATAGTAGTTACAGTATAGATGATAATTACTTTTTAGTTTATGATAATTGAATAGTGGTACCAGATAATTCTTGCATTAAGTTAGATATCTTCAAGTCATGGCATGATTCTCTGCTTGCTGGTCATTATGGGCAGGATAAAACCTACCAATGGATTGCACAAGATTTTTACTGGCCTGGTATGACCAAAGAAGTAAAAGACTATGTTAGCGCGTGCTATGATTGCAATTGTAACAAGTCCTCAAAACACCGGAAGTATGGGCTGCTCCAGCCACTTCCAATTCTGCCTTGTCCTTGGCACTTGCTGTCTATGGATTTCATCTCTCAATTACCTTCTTCTAGTGGATATGATGCTATTCTAGTAATAGTAGATTGCTTCTCAAAGATGGATTTATTTTTAGGCAGTAATGTGACGGCCTCTTCAGAAGATTTGGCTAACTTGTTCATAGAATATGTATTTTTGAAAGATGGTCTCCCTGATAATATAGTTAGTGATCATGGATCTCTGTTTTTCTCAAGCTTCTGGACCTCTCTACGCCAACATTTGAAGATCACTCGCAATTTATCAACGGCTTATCACCCAGAAATGGATGGGCAAACCAAGCAAGTTAATAAGATCCTTGAACAATATCTTTGAATTTATGTTGCCTATCAACAAGACGACTGGTCGCAATGGCTCCCACTAGCTGAATTTGCCTACAAAAACTCCACTTATTCCTCCACCAAACAGTTGCCATTCCAAACTCTTTATGGTAGAAACCCAACTTTCTCTTCCCTTCACATAGCACCTTCTCAAAATGCTACCGATTTCTTGAACAAATTCAATCCCTTCAATCTAAACTTTGAACCAACCTCAAAGAAGCAAATCAGCGCTATAAGGAGCAAGCAGACCAATCTCGGTCTTCGGCTCCAACCTTTTGCAGTAGGAGAACAAGTATGGCTTGATGCTTGCAACATTTGCAGCACTCGCCCAACTTGCAAACTCTCCAAAAGAAAGCTTGGCCCCTTTATAGTAGAATCAGTCATCTCCCCCAACGCCTTTAAACTTACTTTACCTGCAAAATGGCAAGGTATACACCCGGTCTTTCATGTGTCTCTCCTAGAGCCAGCTCAAGTCCTATACCCGGGCAAGAATCATCCCCTCCTGAACCGGTCACTTTCCTTGATCATCAAGAGTGGGAAGTAAGCTGTATTCTGGATTCCAGGATACGCAAAGAAAAAGTTCAATACCTTGTCGAATGGTCTGGCTTCCAGTCCGACAAAGATCGCACCTCGTGGGAACTAGCCCATCACATTCGCAATTCACCCAATCTGATTCGAGAATTCCATGCGAGCTACCCTCGCAAACCTCGGCAATCATGATTCTTTCCCATCCAATCCCATTCCATTCCATTCCACATTCCATCCCATCCAATCCCATTCCATCCCATTCCACATTCCATTCCATCCAATTCATTCCATTCCACTCCACATTTCATCCCATCCAATCCCATTTAATTCAATTTTACATTTATCTTACTTAATCACATTCCATTCCATATTCCATCCCATTAAAACTTATCTTATTTCACCATCATTTCATCATTTAATTCCTCCATCTCACTGTGTTATTCTTTTCTCATTTTCCTTTCATTTCCACTTATTATTAAAAAAAAAAAATAATAATAATATTTCTATTTTTAATAATGAATAAATAAATAAAAAAATATATTAAACTACAAAGTTTCTTTTATTTCTTTTTCTGCATCCTCCCAATTTGCCTTCAATCCTGCAACCATGGACCAAAAGGTATCAAGGTCTTCATTGTTGATCAATGCGGACATTCTTTGAAGTACCAGCACTTCCGTTACAATGTGCCTCTTGAAAATCTCCTTGCATCTTGCAACCCAAGCTTGCTTTGGCCAAGCATTCCATCCGCCTTCCTCCAAGAGCTCTTCATACGCTCTCTTTCTTTGGCCACCCAATGTGCCTTCTCCAATATTGTCCGTCAGGCGCCTTGCATCCGTTTCAACCAGCAATACCATTTGCACCGGATCTGCTTTGCCTCGGTCCTCCATCCCTTCCGTCCCAGAAAATTCCTCCCTTCCATCTCCTTCATTTCCTTCTTCTAATTCACCCGCTTCCTCTTTGTTCTCTCCACTTCCGTTTCCTCCATTTTCCTCTTCTCTTTCCGCTGCGTTTTATTCTCCCTCCCTTGCTTCCTTGGTGATAACTCCTACCAGTTCTGCACCAGATACCTCGCCTTGCACCTTGGAATTCATCTGGGTCCCCGGGCTTTCAGTCGGCAGTCCCCAGTAAGGTGGTGGTGGTGGTGTATTAGTAGTATATCTTCAAAAACAAGGCAACACTAGCAAACAAGCAAACAATTAGTTACTATTTCAAGTTCATTAGTTTTTCCTGATTAGTACTCACCAGGAACTCGGGTCCCCAAGTATTTGATCTCGGGCAATTGTGGTATTTTGTAATTGACCCTTGGCGCGGACCTACGACTTCGCATCTCCCTCAATGATTCCAAAGGACCCTTGACAGTTGACTTGACATTTATAGGGAAGTTGCGCGCCACCTTGCAATGGTGACATTGCTTGCATTTTCCTCAAAGACCTTGGACGGCAGTACTGGGAATACAACGCTCGTTGCGGCAAATACAGTTTTCGCAACGGCGGGATGACAATGACGACATTCTTAAAAAATTTATAAAAATCTATTGGGTAATGAATTAAGTAATGTATAAGGGTATACAGTGATAATTAAACAACTTGAGATTGATGGGAAAATTCACCTGAACGCTTGCAGGAGCTTGCGTCTTTATACCCGGGCAACTGTCGCGCTTTGCTGTGGAGACTCCTTTGGGATTGGGTAAAGTTTTAGCAAATAGCTTGCTGGAAGTCACTTGAGGGGGAATTTAGTACTACAACTACTAATAAGATAGATGAAGACTAAGGGTGGTTTTGAATTGCCTGCCACTCTAAGTACTATAGTAGTCTCACAACAATAAAAGAAAAGGGATTGGTGGCTGACTTTCAAATAGAGTTGATACTATAGTAGTCTCTATCAGACCTAGGATCAATGTATTCAAGCTTGATAAGGAAGAAATGGTGGAACAGATAGGTGACCTGGTGGATAGAAGATGAGTAAGGGAAGAATCCTTTCTCTAGTCTTATCCTTTATATATTCTTTATGTTGTTTTATTGGTTACTGATGAATAATCCCTTGATGTTAAAGGTGTTGAGTGATAAAGCTGAAATGGTTAAGACTATGCTTGATAACTGATGATGATGGTTGATGATGCTTGATTATGATGATTATGGTTGAGGTAGGTGATGATGATGGTTGATGATGGTTGATGAATGATGATGCATGAGGTAGGTGATGATGGTAGTTGATGATGGTGATGGTGGATGATGATGATAGTTGATGATGGTGATGGTGGATGATGATGATGGATGATGATGATGGATGATGATGGTGATGATGGGTGATGATGATGATTGGTGATGGTGATGATGGTGATGGTGGATGATGATGATGATGTTTAGGTTATGGGGACATGGTGGTGATGTTCAAAGGTATGGGGTATTGGGTAAATAATGGTGGTGGTGGATGGTCAAAAGTATGGGTTATTGGGTTGGCTCATGGTCAAAAAAATATGGGGTAATGATGATGGATGGTCAAGGGTAATGGTGGTGGTTGATGGTGGATGGTCAAGGGTAATGGTGGTGGTTGATGGTGGATGGTGATGGTGATGGTATGGGTTATGGGATTGATGATTTTTACATTATGGGTTATGGGATAATGGGTTGATTATGGTCAAAGTATGGGTTAAGGGTGCCTAGGAGGCATGGTGATCCCTGGAGGGGAGGATGGGTGGAACTGATGGGACCTGGATGGGGCAGAGAGGCCCTCTATTTATAGAAAATCCTGCCCTCAGGGCTGCCCCTGAGGGTCTCCCTGATACAGTGAATACAGTTCATGAGGCATTTTTGCTGGTCATAGGAGGAGGCTGTGCAGGATCCACATGCATGTACACCCTTGCATGCATTGCTGTGCTGCATTGATACAGGTGCCCCCCTGCATAAGTTACTTCTGTATAGTGTCCTGTATGATGCTGTACAGCCTCTGCATGCAGTGTCTTGCATATATTGCTGTGTCTACAGGTGATTTGTTTGGTTATTCATGCAGTGCCTTGCATATATTGCTTCTGTATTATGTGATCTGTTTGGTTCTTCATGCAGTGCCTTGCATATATTAATTATGCATAATGCTGCAGGTTTGTTTGGTGCTACATGCAGGGTCTTGCATATATTAATTATGTATACTGCTGCAGGTTTATTTGGTTATTTATTGTTGTACTGTATGGGGTATGTACTTGAAGGCTTCCTGGGTATGTCCATGAACTTTCACTGGTCTGTGACACCTGGTAGGGGTATGGGTAGGCCAGGGTTGATTTGAGCTGTATCTTCTAAACCATGAGAGATAGAGGGGTACTTTGGCTGAGTGACTAGGGGTTATTTTTGGTGTAGAATCCATTTTGGAGGTCTGTTTGATGATTGGAGCTGTCCTTATACTAGAAAAGTGAGTCTGATGGCTATAGGTTAGGTCTTGGATAACCACATTGCACTTAAGGATTATTGTCTTCACCACTTCGACATGTCCTCTCCTCAGTACCATCTACCTCAGTCTAAAAGAGTGACACAAATAAAAGCATAAAATCAATTGTGCAATCCGCTATTTCCTCTGGCTTGCGCTGAACTTCCAATCTTGGCGACCAACTCAGTATATACTTGCAAACTAGGCAGTTCACTCCATACCTGTTGACCATCCATTATGAGATCCAATCTCCTTCCCTGGCCAATCAACAGCCTTGGACTTCCATCTTTGGTCATGCATTGTTTGTTAGTTCGCATCTACGTCTAACCAAGCCATCACTACTGTATAGTTTGCAATTGGACTAGTCCCTACCCTGCATACACTATTACCTTTCATTCACATTACCTCCAACGTCACTCGCTCCTATCCCAATTCTTCATGCAATTGTACGCTCAGATTCTATTGTCTTGCACTTATGCTAAGACCTTGGATCTATACCACTGCTTCATTTCCTATTTCGTTCCTGTCATTCATTGCCTCACCGCTTCACCTGTAGTTAGCTCATCACCAGGTTGTATCTAGTCACTTTGGATTACCTTATAAGGGCTATCCCCTTGCCTGATGATTGTCTCCTCAGTTAGTTAATTTCATACGTTCTTGCATTTTGCTGCAACCTAGTTATCACATCGGACTCAGTTTGAGTTTCCTTCTTTGGAACACCTTCCATTCATCTTGCCGTTTGTTGAGTGGCATAACCAAGTTCGCACTTTGCAACTGGGTCTTGCTATTCGCACTTGCCCTTGCACTTGGTATTCCTTTGCACTCACGATCATCTAAGAATTGCCCTATAGTACGTGGGGTGGTTGTGTTACAGGTTGCTAGTCTGTAAAGATCCCCAGTAGTATAATACTGTGGCCCCTCTTTTATATTATATTGAAAACCATTTACTACCAAACCAATTAAACCTTGCAACTGCTCTTATTAAATCATTTATTTGAGCTTCTATGCGTTTATTATTGGAATAATAATAATGATTATTATTCCAGCATTTTTATCAATCTCTGTAGCTAAAGGACTACAAGGTTCCTGGTATCAGAGAGCTGATACTTTATGTGGTTGGTTTGAAAGAAGTTGGCAATTTTTCCATTCACAAATTCAGTTCCTTGATCTGAGTGAAGAAAACAGGGATAATACCCTATTATTTTTGCTTCCATCTCAATGAAGCGTTGTGGTGCCCAATCTGGGACACCTCTGGACCAGTACAGAAAAGTTAAAAGTTTTATGAAATTTTCTATAGCCTCCATTTAGATCCAAAAAAAAAAAAAAATTTTGATCCGGAATGATTTTCAATCTCCAGCTCCCAAACTTCCAGCTCCCACTCTCCTAGACATCTAGGATCATCTCTTGGGTTCCCAGAGCCAAGTCCTATGTTCAATTTGCCCTTGTTTTGTCCTTCTATCCACCCTTTTTGGAAAACGCGCGGATGAAGACCGGCTTGGCTTGAGGGATTCTATCTGGCACCGGCACCCCCAATTGGCATCCCTCAGTCCCCTCTTTTTTTTTTTCTTCTTTTTCCAAATGCGCTTGCGGCCATTGACCCCAATTGTCATCATCATTATCATCACCATCAAAATGGATTGACAAACAACAATTAGCTATCCAAGTGAGAGGATGACAAAGATTAAATTTTCAACCCATTCTTATCAACCGCTGCCACCAACAAATGACCGCAAGGGTTGCTTGCGGTCGTTGGTGATCATCCCCATCAATCCACTACTCCAAGTAATCCTCATTGCCAATTGATCCTACTCATTTGAACTTGCTCCCAAGGACCACACCCAACAACCATCAAACACAACTCGGAAAATGAGGTTCTGTCCAAGTTCCTATTGCTCTTCAATCCTTCCTTGCCCCAATTGCCAATGCCAATCCATCGGCCAATGACCGCAAACGTTGCTTGCAGTTTTTGGAACTTTTGCACCACCACCTTGATCCACCTCCAGCTAACCGGTCTCCCGCGCAGCTTGTAAGTTGCCTGCGCGGGTCTCAACTGATGCCCGGGCCCGTCAGCATGTCCACGGGCGTCTCACTAGATACTCTCTTGCCCGTACCCATCATTGGCATGGGCTGGGGTTTTGATTCATTTCTTCTTTTTTTTTTAGTGTTTGTTGTTTTTTTCCCCTTTTGTTTTCTCATGACAATCCTAAAAAAAAAAAAACTTTTTTTCCGCTCTATTTGTAGTATCTCTTGTGAATAGTCTACAGGGACCCATGGTCTATAAAAGGAGGGGCTCTCCCCTGCCTTTTCCAAACATACATGGGAGTGTGTGCATATTTCCCCCCTGTTATCATTGAAATCTGATCCTCATACTCATCCTGGGTATATCTATGATTGCCCCCTGATCCATTGATCCTTAGTCTTTGCCCCTCTGTGGTGGATCCTTATCACCAACCAAAAGCCTTGACAGTTGAAGAGAATTCTGTCTGTTGAAATTCTTGGGTGTGTTATACCACTCCTTGATCCCTTTCTCTAACCATACTGGTCTTGATCCCTCCTTGATCATCTTTCTGGAGCCAATCGCGATTGATTGAAAAGGTCTTATTAATCTTAAGACCTGGATTGTTATACCTCCCTTATATTTTTGGAGTTGAATTCTGCCGGCCTGCTCTTGAGTTACTTGAGAAGTGTTGAGGTTATCCTTGCTTCAAATCAGTTACTGTTTGCTTTTAGAGCTTCTTTAACATAGTGCTTTGTCTTGTGCAGCCACCCTCAGTTATCTGGTACCCTTCAAGCGCTTGATTGTGGAGAGTTGGGAAGGTTCATTGAGAACCTGAAGGTTGGTTGGGTTTGAGTTGATCATCCCCAATCTTCTGCTGACGACCAGAGGTATTAGCTTGTGGGTGTTGTTTACATGCAACAGCTTTGTTCTTTGAACTTTAAACAAACTTTAGCTTCTTTTTTCCAAGTTTTTCCAACATAATGTTGGCTCAGATAGAGCTGTTCCATTCCTACCAAACTACTATCATCTTTATCCTTTACTACTTGATTCCTCATTTACCAGGTTCTGGACCTTGATCTTGGTTAAATTTAAATATTTTTGTAACACTCAGGAGGGCAGCCTAAGCAGCACCTTTCCCCTCCACAGAACTGCCACAGCCTAGCACCTTTTGGAGTCTTAAATTGGATCAGAAATTCAGCTATTTCATATTTTCCTTTCATTGAAAGGGCAGAGCAGAACCAAGAGTGAGAGTCAACAACAATTAGAAAGTACCTGTGGCCAGCAAACAACGTGGGAAGGGGTCCAACTGTGTCAAGATGAAGCTCCTCAAAGATTCTGCTAGCTTGGGAGTTCCTGTCCTTGAAGGAGGCTCTGGTGATTTTTGCTATGGAGCAGGATTTGCAGGGGAATTCTATCTTTATTGTTATGTTGAGCTTATGTTGTATACAATGATTGCTAACATGCCCAAAGGACTTGTGAAGAATCTTGGAGGATGTCAGGAATGAGGAGATAGGGATCACTGTTACCAGTTTAAGGTAAGGTATGTGGTTCACGTAGAATCCATTGAAAATATCAATAGAGTCCTTTTTGAAAAGAACTTGGTCAGGCAGGAACAGAACCTGGTAGTTATTTAATAAGATATTGTGTAGCTGCAGAATGTTGGTGGTGATAGATGGCACTTATAGCACATTATTTAGAAAAATGGTCTCAAAACCAGCCCGTAGTGTAAATATGCCTATCCCTTTTTTTGCCAGTGCACCGGTTCCGCTGCTGGTGTTTATTGTCCCTTGTTGTTTTTAGTCTATAAAATTAAAGAATTAGCGATTAGAAATCATGTGGTTGGAAGAGCCGGAATGGAGAACAAAGAGTAAGGAGTTGGGATCCTGAGAGTTGGACATATAGCTAACTTGATCTCTGCCAGGGGATTCCTGGATCTTGGGCCATAGATGAGGATACAGCATCCAGAAGCAATGCTTGGGATGGTTGGCAAAAGTGTTGTGCTTATTGGGTTTACACTTCTGGGATGAGTCTGTGAAAAGTGATAGGGAGGTGCTGTTGGAAGCAAGAGAACCCAAATTTTTTTGATTGTTGAGATGGATCCAAAGGTGATCAAGAACCCAATTGGGAGTGATCTTAGTTTCAAATGGCAAGGGGGTGATTGATTGATGTATGATTTTCATTTCAGGAGTGGATGGAAGCTTGTCAATAACCATGTAGGCTAAGATGTCCCTTGGCAGGTGAATGCCAATTTCATGAAGACAAGTCAAGCCCGTTTTGATCTCTGTAATGAATAGCTGAATGTTAGCTTTTTCAAAAGTTATGGAGGTGAAGCTTTTGTAGATGCAAGTGCGGTTTGCAGGTTTGGCTGAGAAAAAATGCTTAAGCAATGATCGCCAAATGGCCTTAGCATCTTCTTTGTTGTTGGAGGTAATGATGTTTGAATGAACAGCATGAGACAATTTAGAGATGATGATTGAAGTCAGGATGGTATTATCATTGGGAAGAAGTGGCTCATTTGAGGCCATAGCGTCCTTGAGTTTGGCCAAGTTAAGTAAGGCAAACATACAAGTTTGCCATATAGTAAAGTTGTTCTTGGTAATTAAAGGAATAGCTTTGATTGTGGATTTCAGAATGGGGGGATTGATGAGGTCCATGCTTGCATCTGGTTAAGGGATAGAAGGTTGCAGTTGTTCTGGATCTGAATGTTAATTTTGAGAAAACTAAAGACTTTTATTTCAAAAGAAATGTTGAAACCAAAACCAGACTGTAGGATTCCAGAATGGTGGGATTGATGAGGTCCATGCTTGCCTCTGGTTAAGTGATAGAAGGTTTCAGTTGTTCTGGATTGGATTGAAGAAAAATATAAGAAGAAGAACCTAAGAGTCTTTAATTGAGACTTAGCCACATAGGAGCTGGAGTAGGTTGATCTTGAGGTGTTGAAGTTGACTGGTTGGCGTAGAGATTTGATTTGATTAGGAAAAGAATAAAAGAGAAATGATAGAAGAGAGAATAAAAGGATAAGAAAGGAGGGAGAAGCAGAAGGATGAAGCTGAGCAAGGATTGAGGGTGGGGAGGTAGGCAAGGTGATAGAGCAGGAGCAGCCAATGGAAGGGAAGTTGAAGAGGAAGATGGAATGGTAAAAACTGGAGGGATGGCCGGCAGAAGAGGAAGTTTTTTCAGGTTGTGACAGTTAAATGACAGGGACTTGATGGGGAGGAGAGGCCAGGACTGATGAGAAGGGGCGGGTGAGATTGTAACAGATTGCAATAATTCATTTCAACAAATAGTATGATTTCTCTCTTTTTTTGGGTTTCTTTTATTTATCTATTTTTTGGGTTTCTTTTGAATTGAAGAAAATACTGATTTAACAATTATTTTTTTCTTTATCTTTTTGAAATTTTATTTTTCCTGTAAGATTTCTGTGGCAAAGTTGGCCTTTCCCCTCATCCAAAACTCACCAGTACAATTTTCAAAATAGCATATGGTCTCCCAGCTGATGCAACAGATGAATATGTGTGAAACGGAGAGATTAAAGTTCTTGAAACCCTGAAGATATTTGTGAATCATGATGTAGATATCTATGAAAAAGAACACCTCTGTGCTCCAACAAATGATGAACTAAAGGTGATTATGAAAGAATATGATGATTGTGGTTTTCCTGCCTTTTGTGGAATTATTGATGGAATGCGCTGGGCATGGAAAAATTGTCCTCAAGCTTGGGCTGGTCAATATCAAGGAAAGGAAGGTATTACCCCTATGGTTTTGGAAGCAGTACAATATCTCAACTTGCGCATCTGGCATTTCTTTTTTGGATCTCCTGGAACTCATAATGATATCAATTTAGTTCAAAATAGCTACATGTTTGATCAATTTCTGGATGGTATGTTTTAGGTTTTTTGTTTGTTATTTTTTATAGTTAATACATGTTTTCCTTTGGGGGTATTTGCTGAATTTAATTTAATTATATTTTATTTTCATTTATAGGTTCAGCTTCCAATATAACTTTGAGGTGAAAAAGAACCAATAGGTCATATCAAAGTTAACCAAAGAGGTCATTTTTTAATGGAGAGGAGTATCTGTTTGGGACATGCACGAATGTGTTAAACCTGTATACTGGGGTTAAAAGGTTTTTCAGCAGTTTAAATTGATAAAAAGAGGTTGAGGATGGATATTATTAATCAGAATAAGCCATAAATCACTTACTTATCTCTTATAAGTATTTGATCAATTACCTTGACATGGTTTCTGGATATAAATATAACTGGGTCTCTGCCCATCAATATCCTCAAAAGAGCTTTTTATGCATAGCTTTTTGAGTCCCAATATTGTCCTTCTGAGGCGTACAGGGGCTCAAAGGGACGGAAAATGAGGCTAGCAGGGTAACCAGTGGTAGCCTGTCACGTGTTCTTGGTGCTGTAGCACGGGTAGCATCTAATTCCTCAGGGTATGGGAATTATTCTACCTTGTAATAGACATTAGGACATGTGAAAAACACTAATCATTCTACTTATGTATTATTGAATTAATTATCCTTAGTAAATGTTCCCAGTAATTTAATAATTATATTAATAGACATTTCTACGGACATCCTGATGTCAGGTGAGTTCTCATTATGTATTATATAACTGGAGTAAAAGTAATGATATTGATTTTACTCCTTATTTTCAAATTTCAGTTAATTTACTAAAGTAATTACTTAAAAATATAAGTCATAAGAATTCATGTAATATTTTTACATCATTTGTATTCTTAGTATTTCACAAAAATATTGATGTCTAGAAATTCTCATATTATTATATTAAAGTATTTTAATATATTTTTAGAAGTTTTCATTGTCTTATTTTCAAAATTCTTGGTACTTTGAATTATATTTAATAAAAAATACGTATAAAGGTTATTTACGTAATTTATTTAGTTTTATGTACTTTTAGACTATCTACTATCCGCAGGAAAATTTATTACATATGTAGAATGTTCCTGTGTGGGTTGTGGCATGTTTATGTGGTACCTAAGTTTCTCAGGCCACCTGTCACTTTGTCAACCCTTAGTCCCACAGCTGCATACTTGTCAGAGGCCTGGGGCTGCGTACACAACCTTGACCAAGTGACAGGGCTGTATGTCAGCTGCGCGTGGGTGCATTGGCTGCGGCAGCTGCGTGCAGGAATTGTGACAGAACACATTTCCGTCCATAACTCCTAAAATATACACAGAACCTCAATTCTGACTGAATTTTAGGTGTGAAAACTATACGTGACAATGTGTGTGAAATATTTAATTGGCCAAAAAATTTCAATATTGGTTCCATGGTGTTTTGGTCTTCCTTTCCTTAATGATTTAAAAATATAAGGAGTTGGATTTAAAGGGCGGGTTCAGTGAGTGAACCTACCTAATTTAGGGTGGAGAATCCATTTCTGTAATAATAATTATGGTTTTCCTATTCCTTCTCAAGTTAATTATATTAATATTATTTTGATGTTATTTCTTTTACTTTTGCAGCTTGCTCTGCAATAGTAGCAAGCTGAAAGCTATCATCACTTCATATCTCTCATCACTTTATCTTGCTTGTAACTTTATTCCTCTCATTAACTTATCACCCTTCCTATCTCCACATGGCCCCTCAGCAAACCTCCCCCCGCAAGTTCACAAAAAGGTCCAACACACCAAAGGAAACATTGCCAAGGAACTTCAAAACAATCAATCCTCCCCTATCAGCTTCCAAAGGCTCAAGTCAGCTCAAGAGAGCTGATCACATCATCCTGGTAAACTGCCTCAAAATTCCCTCCAACTATGATGCCTGCTTTAGATCCAACAATGAAACATGCATTGACCAACCTCCATCCTCTAAGTTCAATGGTTATCTCCTCATGGCCAATGAACTCAAGAACAAAAAAATAGGTAGGCTGCATCTGTCATCCAAAGAGATGAGGGAGCAATTCAAGAATTATTGAGCCAAGTAAAAAAAGGCCCACTCCATGTCAATGTCCACTGGATGTGGTATCACCAACTCTGACAAAGCCAAGGGAATCAACTTGGTGGTTGATAAGTTGGACTCCATTTGTACTTTTTATATTCAAATGGATTAAATCTTTGGAAAGAAGGCCAACATCACCCCTTTAGCTGCTTTTGATGCCCAGCAATCCAATTCAGTCCATGCTGAGGACTTGGCTGGGGATGCTCAGCCTAGAAATGGTGATCCTGAAGAAACCTTTTCCTTGGAGTGGCCCCCATCTCATGTGGAGGAGGATATTCAAACTTAATCAGCTCCAATCACTTCTACTTCTGCATTGATTGATGTGTCAAAACATACCTTGGACCCCTCCCCTCCTTCTTTGGATTTATCTCTTCCTGGGTTAGCAGATCTCATGAACCTTGCTGATGCGGAAAAAGATACTCCTCAGTATCCATTACCCTCAACATCCAATCAAGTAAGGAACCAAGCTCTTTTCACTTGTTTCTTGTTAATCCTGACTGATTTAGATTGTAAAAAAACAGGCTCATCTATTCCAGAATGGCCAAACTCTCAAGCCAACAGGGCCTCCTACATTGCCTTTGAAAACCAGTGACAACTTTCAGGCTCAAAACCCCTCTGCCAAGGGTAAGAAAAAGGCCTCCAATTCCATCAATATGAACCCCAAATGTCATCAAAAGAGGAGAAACACTTCTGGTTTTTCAGGCTTTGAAGAAATTATGGAGAAGCAAGATTCATGTAATTTCATCGGTTTAATATCCTTGCTTTCAACACCATGCTCATTGATTTTCCCCTGAAAAAAACAGTCAAATCACAAATGAAATCAAAAAAACTTGACTTTGAAAAGAAAAATTGGGATTTTCAACTGGCCACGGATGTTCAAAAGCAGAAAGCCAAGAGTTTTGCTCATCAAAAAAAATGGGATGCTGAGTGGAAAATGAAACAGGCTAATCTAGAGTTTCAAAAAGAGGAAAAGGAGAAGGATCATTGGCAAGCACAAATGGAAAAGGAGAGGGAACAACTTGCAACCAAAAAAAAGGATAAGGTATCAATGGCCTTGGGTTGCATTGGTAGAAGTAGAATAGTAGATGAGATACAGCAGATAACTCAAACGCTGGGCTTGTAAATATATTTTCATGGGTGAAAGAAAAAAAAAGTTAGTTTTGATTAAAACTTTTGAGAGTATTCTCAACCCTACCAACATACAAAACTATTTTTATTTATTTATATTTTTTTTCTAGAGTAAATTTGGCCATTATTCAAGTCCCTACAAGTTTTTCTAGTTGTTTTATTACTTTGAAGTGAAATGGCCATTCTGGTGTGGGTTGCTGTGTCCACAGCAGGAAAGGTAAAATGCTTGTACTTATTAGCTGCCCAAACCATTTTGACTATACCTTTTTGCTTGAAATCAATTCCAAAGCCAAGGTCAGCAAAAAAAATTGGCCATCCAATAATTGATATTTTTCTGTATTTTAAATAAGTCAACCATTTGATTTCTTTTGGAAAGAGGAAAGTTGGAGTAAGAGGCAAGTAGAAGGATATGTTTTAAATAGAAAGAGTCAAAGGAAAAATAGTAGAGACACAAAATACTCATCTGAGGAAAGTCAGAGTAAGAGGCAAGTAGAAGGATGAGGAGAGGAAATCCTTCTACCAGTCTTGAGCTCTGTCCTCAGGTGGACACAGTGATAGAAGTGTCACATTAGGCGTGACATGGTTTGTGAACATCAAAGAACTGGAAATGGAGCGCACGTGTGTGACAGACAGTAGAGGAAACCAGAGTAGAAATTTTCACACTAGTTTGATGACAGAGAAGACAGACTGAGAAAGAAATGGAGAAATATAGAGAAAGAAAATAAAGAGAATGAAAGAATGAATAAAGACAGATAGGAAATGATGAAGAAACTCAGAAGGAACCAAATGGGATTTATGATAGGGATAGAGTAATCCCAACACCCCCCCTTGCTAACCAACCGCTGTGAGGCCAAATAGAGCTTGATGTATCCCAAGGAGCACTCGAGATAGCGGTTTGGTTAGCATATCAGCAATCATTTTCTTTGTTCCCACATGATGAACAGTGAAGACCCCTCAAGCTACGCATTTGCGTATGAAATGGTGACGGGCGTTGATATTCTTCGTGCGTGAGTGGTGCTCAGGGTTCTTTGCCAAGGCTTTGGCGCCTTCATTGTTGACATAGAGCGGAACAGGACCGGGTTCATGGATGTGGAGTTTGACCATTACATTCCGTAGCCATAGACCCTCCTTGCAGCAGTCTGACAGGGCCTTATACTCTGCTTCTGAGCTCGACAGAGAAACCATAGGCTGCTTCTTGGATCTCCAGGAGATAGAGCCGACCCCTACCCGGAAAACGTAACCCAACACGGAGCAACAATTGTCACGGTCTTAAGCCCAGTCGGAGTCCACAAAACCAGTCAGATTCCGGTGCGAGCCACCAAGAGTCAGATTCATGTTCTTGGTGGCGTAGAGATATTGAAGTAATTGAAGGGCTGCATCCCAGTGCTTGATGGAGGGGTCTTGAAGGAATTGAGACAGTTTGTTAACTGCAAAAGAGAAGTCCGGCCGAGTACAATGTGAGACCCAGAGCAGAGAGCCTATCAGTTGGTTGTATTGAGGTGGTGAAGGGGGTACATCAACCTTGCGTTTTACCAACAACTTGAAATTTGAACTCGTGGGTGAGACAACGGATGAGGGAAGAAATGGCAGGAATGTGGAGGCGACGGAAGTGATGTAGTTCTCCTGACCTATAGAGACGGTTCCAGATTTCTGGTCACGCTGAATGGAAATGGAAAGAAAAAGGGACAGGTCCTTGTCAGATCCAATTGTGAAACGCTTTCCTATGTCCGCAATGAATGGTGAGACGAAATCCAAAGTCCCCACAATGGCTAGATCATCCACGTGAGCCATGACAGCACCTACCAGGTGACCGGCGCGTAGTTTGAAATATAAAGATGGATCTTAGGATGATCTGGTGAGTCCAAGGGAGAGAAGGGTGGAGTTGAGTTTGACATTCCACTGATGAGGCAACTGTTTCAACCCGTAGATGGCTCTTGATACCTTGCACACCCAGTCTGGGTGGACTGGATCTTTGAAACTGGGTGGTTGAGACATATAGACTGGTTTGTCGAGGTGGCCGTTGAGGAACGCGGTCTTAAAATCCACTTGACGACCGATCCATCCCTTGTTTCCGAGGAGGCTGAGCAGAAGCCTGAGCATCTCAAGGCGGAGGGTTGGAGCGAAGACTTTGGAAAAATCTAGCCCATGAACCTGGGTGAATCCCATCGCCACAAGGCGGGCCTTGAGTTTGATTATCAAACCGTCTGCTTTTTGTTTGACTTTGAAGATCCATTTGCAGCGGATGATCTTCTGCCCTTTTGGGGGAGGAACCAGGACCCAAGTGTTCATCCTGCGTAGGGATGAGATTTCCTCATGGGCCAAGAGAATCCAACGTGAGCGGTGCGGATTCTTCATCAGCTGCTTCCATGTCTTTGGAGCCAGGATGTCGTCCTTGATTGAAGCGGAGCGCGAGTAGTTGCCAAAACGGCAGGGAGCACGGGAGGTCCTTGACAAACGGCGTGGGGCGGAGGGAGCAGGTGTGGACGTTGCCAAGGAAGGATTCACTGGAGGGGGCGAGGGTGAGGGAATAGGAACAGAGAGGGGAGAATGCAGGGGAAAAGAAGGAGCAACAGAGGGAGGGGAAGGTGGAAGAGGCGGAGAGGAAAGAGGGGGGGGGAGGGAAGAGATGATGGGACAGAAGGGGGGGAAAGAGGCGGGGGGAAAATAGAGCTGTTGGAGGTGGAAGAGGATCTAGATCGTGGCACAGAGGAAGAAGGAACAAAACAGACCAAGGGAGAGGGGGAAGTCCCAAAGGGGGGGGAAGATGGAGAAGAGAGGAGAGGAGAAGCAGGGAGGATAGGAGATAGAAGATTTGAAGGGGGGAGGTTTGCAGGAAGGGTCACCGGGTTGGAGTTTTCAACGGGAGAGGACTTAGAGGTTGGAGAATCAACCGGCCAGGAGATCTCAACGGGGCCGGGCAGAGCAGTAGGATTGAGGCGCGTTTGTCGGGATCCTTTGTAGGGAAAACTAGTGTTGTTAAAGACAACGTCCCTGGATTTGATGATTTTTTGACTCTCGAGGTCAAGAATACGATAGCCATTTCCGTCCGCGAGGTATGACAGAAGAACAGCCCTGCGAACTTTTGTGTCCAGCTTGGACCGGTTGGGCTTGGGTACCTTGTACCATACGAGGCACCCAAAGGGATAAAGATAAGAGGGAGGAATATTGACATGATTGAGAATGGAGTTTGGCGACACAAACCCTTGCGGCGTCTTACAGGGGTAAGAATTGAATGCAAAGAGAGCATGGTGTAGCGCATCGGCCCAGTATGACTTGGTTAAGTGCAAAGATGAGAGAGAGCAGCGTATTAGGTTAAGGATAGTTCTGTTTGAGCGTTCAGCCACTCTGTTCAGTTGAGGGGAGTGAGGTGGACCAGGTTTGTGGGAGATACCTTTTAATAGGAGAAATTCTTGCAGACTGGAATTGACATATTCTCCGCCGTTGTCTGTGCGCAGAGATAGAACCGGATGGTGGAAATGAGCTTTGAAAAAGGAAACAAAGGATTTGATTGAGCTGGTGGCATCAGACTTGGATCGTAAAGGATAAGCAAAGAGGGCCTTGGAGCAATCGTCTATGAATGTAATAAAATATTTAAAACCTTCTCTAGAGTTTGTCTCAAAGCTGCACAGGTTGGAGTGAATGATTTTGCCTGGAGTGTTGGATCAATAACTTAATCTTGAATGGAAAGGACTTTGCAACATCTTGGATTGTATACAGGTGGTGCACTGCTGGACGGCCAGCTTGTTGTTGAGTCTTGCAGTGATTCCTTTTAACTTGAGCAACTTCCTAAGCAACTTTAGGTTGAGGTGAGAAAACCTACAGTGGTAACCGAAAATGCTGTTGTCAGGGAAGTTTGAACAAGTTGAGAGGGCTGTCTCCCGGGAGCTCACATGTTTACAAGGGAGGTAGTAGAGATTGCCTTTCCGATAGCTGCGAAGGATGGTTGGGAAATCTTTGTTGGATGATTGATGTTGACAAAGTTTGCATCCTGAGGATGTGAAAATAACCTTGTGACCTGCATCGCAGATGCTCAAGATCGAAAGTAAAGGTTCTTGTAGATTTGGAACCCGTAGAGCCCTGACTGTTCCAACAGGCAGGGATATGGATCCCTCTTTGATTGAGGTGATGACCGATCCATTGGCCAGTTTGATAGAGATAGACTTCTCCTTCTTAGAATTGAGTTGCCACGCGTGAGGGGTCATAGAAAGAGATAATCCGGAGTCAAGATTGAAATCGGAATTTCCGCATTGGTCCATGTTTGTCTGCGCAAGGTTAAATGAGGCATATCCAGCGTGGATTACTATTTCAGAATCGGAAAAATGGTCCTCTTTGATAGTGTCGGTGTTTCGATCTACTTTTGTTAGGTTTGCTTTGTGAGTGTTTGAGGACGTTGGTTTAGGTTGGGCACGTTGTTTGTTTCTTTTTGAGATGGCGAGAGCTTCAAGGACCTCTGGGCATCTAGAAAAGGAATGTCCCTCCGTCTTAAAGTTGGTACAGTATTAAGTTTTGGGTTGGTTTTGAGTATTATAGTCTTGCTTATTTAGAGACCTATGATAGTTAGACAATGTTTGTTTTGCCAGGTTTGCAGCTTGGAGATCTTTGCTTTGGGTTTGTCTTCTTAGGTGTGCCTGTTTGAGTGCGTTAATAAGCTTGGATGACGGGACCGATTCCTCATTCATAATACTGGAGACGCATCCTAACCAGTTGTCTGGGAGAGACAGTAGAATAGCGGTCAACTGGAGGTCATCCGCAGTAAGGG
The DNA here is from genome assembly GCA_025617555.3 of Puccinia polysora. Lineage (NCBI taxonomy): Eukaryota > Fungi > Basidiomycota > Pucciniomycetes > Pucciniales > Pucciniaceae > Puccinia > Puccinia polysora. Next base: position 48,324,742 of record CM062623.1, read on the forward strand.
GGTTTTCCGCGGTGATTAGAGAGGCAAGTTTCTCACCGTACAAAGTAATTTCCAAGAGATGAGTTGTCATCTCCTTGTTGTTAAGTCTTGTAAGGAGCAGTTTTCTTAACCAGTACATTTGACCTCAGGAGGAGTTATCTTGGTGCACATCGCGTAGGTTGTTCCACATCCCTAAGGCGCTTTCTTCGTGTTTTTGTATAAACTTAAAGTTTGCGGGGCTGATCAATCTTGATATGACTGAGCATACAGCCAGGTTATCCTTAGTCCAGGTCTCAGAGATGGGCTTGGAAGTATCGTTGGTTATCAAATATCCTACGCCAGTAGCTTGGAAGTGGATTCGTAGGATCATGGACCAGTCGAGGTAGTTCGAGTCTGATCCAGGTGAGCTAAGAGGGAGGAAAGAGGGATTCTTGAGCACTGGATGTCCATGTTGTCTGTCTTCCATGTTCAACTGTTTGTTTTGACACGATCTGTGACGGATCCTTCTATAGAGAGCAATTTGTTTTGTAAGCTGGGTTAACTGGCGAATCTGGGCTCATACCTTTTGGACTGAGGAAAGTCAGAGTAAGAGGCAAGTAGAAGGATATGTTTCAAATAGAAAGAGTCAAAGGAAAAATATTAGAGACACAAAATACTCACCTGAGGAAAGTCAGAGTAAGAGGCAAGTAGAAGGATGAGGAGAGGAAATCCTTCTACCAGTCTTGAGGTCTGTCCTCAGGTGGACACAGTGATAGAAGTGTCACAGTAGGCGTGAAATGGTTTGTGAAAATCAAAGAACTGGAAATGGAGCGCGCGTGTGTGACAGACAGTAGAGGAAACCAGAGTAGAGAGTTTCACACTAGTTTGATGACAGAGAAGACAGACTGAGAAAGAAATGGAGAAATATAGAAAAAGAAAATTAAGAGAATGAAAGAAAGAATAAAGACAGATAGGAAATTATGAAGAAACTGAGAAGGAACCAAATGGGATTTATGATAGGGATAGAGTAATCTCAACAATTTCTTGGTTGGAACCACAAGTAAAAAGCAGTATCCAGAGGTGTTGCCTTTTTCAATATGAGGAGATTTGTAAAAAGAATCCAAGGTGAAAATGATGTGTGGGGAGAAATCAAAAGGTGAAGGCTTCAAAAAAAATTCCAATGAAGAGAAAGAGGGGATGTTGTTGTCCTTCATGGTATCACAGTTTGATTCAAAGGAAATTTTGGCCAAATTGTGGAACATTTGTCCAAGAATTTTGGATACTTTGTCTGCCTTAAGCTTGAGGAAAGCATACTCTTGAGGAAAAGATGTAATGGATGATTCCTTCACATAAGGTCCAAATAACTCTGGAGGTTGCATTGATTTTTGCCATCCAACTTCCCACATTTTTGTCAAATAATTTACCCCATTCCGCGCCCTCATCCGCACTCCATTTGCCTGTCACTCTTTTTCTTCACATTTCACTTCTCTGTCATCATCCTCTTTCCATTTCCCATGTCTATCTCGAAGAGTGAGAAGAGGACACACCGTCCCAGATGAACAAACAAACATCTAATCAATCTCCCTCAACACAACAATCAACCTCATCATCAAACTATCACCCATCAACTCAGATCAATCTCTCAACGTCTCCAAAACTCAAACTTCCACTCTTCTACTCTTTCCTTTTTCTTATCTTTTCTTTCCTCTTCTTTCTGTTTCTCATCTTTCTCACAAACATCACATCCGCCAACTTGAATGTTGAATCCTACATATCTAACTCATACATAACTTGACTGGTAAGACTGTCACTTTTCATTGTCGTGTCTGTGCTCTCAAAAATGATCTTTGACGTCTTCTTCTTCCAAAAGATCCTTTCCACCTTTTTCCGCAACTTTCTTTTCTCTATGTCTTCTATCATTTCCAACTAAGTGGTTGTCTAACATCAAGTCTAAACCGGTTGTCAGATGTTGGTTTTCCTTATTGATTTCATTCAACTCAAAAGCTCTTTCTTAAACTTTCTACTGATATAAATGTTGGCATAGCCCTCTTTGTTCTTGAATTATTCATTCTGTTTCAGAAATCCAACACGGTTAAAAGCCAAACATCTGTCTGACTAATCTAATTGAACTCAGCCATGGAGGGATCTAGAAACAATGGTTTCCAACAGATCATTCTCAAAGCCGCGCTTGAAGCCATACCTATCCTCTTGGATGAAAATTATTCTATATGGAAGGACAACATGAAAATGTTGCTAGAACTTAAAGGAGTCAAAGAGGCCCTAGAGGATGATTCCAATAATCTCAATTCTAATGACAACATGGAAACCCAAGTCATCCTCCTTTCTTGCATTGATTCAGTCACCCACAACAATGTGGTCAACTCCGCAGCTAGGCTTCTATGGAAAACTATCAAAGAACGTTTTGCGTCCTCCCAAACCGCAAATCAAGCTCGGATCTTCAACAAATTTCTTCACCAACAATTCAAACCCGAATCCATCAATCTTTTCATCACATAAACCAAGATTTCTTTGAAGAAAATGGTAGATGTGGGAATCAATCTTCCAGACAACATCCTCTCCTATCTTGTTCTCTTTAAATTTCCACCTTCACTACACTCTCTCTGTCAACAGATCATGCACTCGGATAATTTAGTTACCGTGGACCTTGTGCTCAATCATCTTGTTCAACTAGAAAATGAATCCAAGGTCAAATCAAAGGAAACGAAAATCAGCAACACAGCACTCATTTTGTCTCGGCCTTCCAAGAAGCCAGTTCCCAAAGAACTTAGATCCAAGAGAGGATTCCATAATCCCCAATCTCCTGATCACTCAGCCAACAAATGTTGGCATCTTCACAAACATCTGGCGCCCAATTGGTGGAAGGAATCCCAAGCAAATTGGCAAGCTCAGTTCGACTCCAACCCTAAAACAAAGGGAGTTGCTCACTATGTAACTCTTCTGACCACTTGGATTCAAGAGATAAATCCGCTCAATAGAATTATCCTTGTCTCGGGTGCTTCATGTCACATGTTTAACTCATGGGATTTCTTCAGTTATCTTGAAGAATGTGCTGGCGATGATTTCATAAATACTGGAAAGGAAAATGCCAAACTTTCTATCAAAGGAAAAGGAACTGTAAAGCTCAGCTGGAAAAACTCCGTACTTACACTCACCAACTGCCTATTTGTTCCCAACCTTGTAGTAAATTTGATCAGTCCCGGAGAACTAATCTTGTCAAAACAATGCTTGCTATCCTCATTCCAAAATCAATTCTCTCTTATGTCTCACTCAGAACCAGCCTTCTTGGGATTAATTCAAGAGAATCTTTTTGTTCTCAATCCTCCGTCACGCATAGGAAATAACAACAGATTTTGTCAACTTTTGCTCAAGGAAATGAATACCGATCAATTCAAACATCTACATCAATCTTTTGGACATGCCAGTCCATATTGTCTCAAAAAACGTGTGCCTTCTATTCAAGCCAACATGCTCTCAAATTTCCAATGTGAGGACTGCATGTTCTCCAAAATCACCAAATCCTCCTTTAAAAACTCTTCAAACCCTTCTTAAAAACCTTTTGAGCAACTCCATCTGGATTTTATTGGTCCCATTTCTCCATCCGCAAGAAACGATATGAACTACATACTGTCTGTCATAGACTATCATTCTGGTTATATCTCAGCCATCCCTCTTCAGTACAAATCTGATGCATGCCAGCAAATCATTACTATTCTCAATCACGAAAAACAAAAACAAAACAGATACCCTGCAACAATTTGCACCAATGGCGGGGGCAAATTTGCCTCATCCAAACTTAAGGATTTCTTCAAGACCAACTCAATCCAGCACCTCATCTCCAAACCATACCATCACAAACATAACAGAAAAATTGAAAGAGCAAATAGAACCATCACAGAATCCATTTGTTCCACTCGTCAAAGCTCTAAGCTTCCTCTGAATCTCTGGGTGGAAATTGCTAAGTCAGCTTGTCTCGCCCTAAACCAAATTCCCAAATCTCCCAAATTCCCTTCTCCTTACCAGATATTTTCTGCAAAATAACTCCCTGTCAACTACTTTCACCCAATAGGGTCCAAGGTGGTATATCTTGATTACAAACTCAGTCGCGGCAAAAAGTTCAAAGATTGAGGACTCCCTGGTACCCTTGTGGGTTACAACCCCAATTTTCTCTCTTATCATATTTTAAAACCTGAAAATTCCATTATCTCTTCTAAAAATGTTAAAATTCTCAAAAATAACAATCCTTCTCAGTATCCCTCTACTTCAAATCTCACTGAAGACATACAGTTTCTCAAAATTAATTACAATTTGCCTATTCTCTCCAACAATGACTCTTCCATCACTCCTTTGGTCAACAATGACTCCAAAAATCCACCTACTGAAGACCAACCATCTTCATTCACCCCTAATCTTAATCTCCCTTACACTCCGTCAGCTAATTCAGAATCAGACATTTCTGCTGAACTTGCGCAACAACTCCTACCTGGGTATAATCTTTGAAATAGATCATCTTTGAATCCACCCCAACAATATGGATATCATCACTATTACGTTCCCAAATCCTACAAACAGGAAAAAAGATGCCCAGACTCTCTCAAGTGGGACAACTCAGTGGATATTGAACTCAACGGTATCAAATCCTTGAAAGTTTGGGAGGATTATGATGGTCCAGAACCGGAAAATCCCCTCAATACTACTTGGGTATACCATTTGAAGGATAATTGCCACGGAGATCCTCTTGCCTACAAAAGCCAATTGTGTGTTCAAGGATTCAATCAAATTTATGGATTGGATTATCAAGATACGTTTTCTCCCACTGGAAAAGCCAATTCTCTACAAATTTCTCTCTTGTTTGGTCTTTTCCATTCTCTCCCTATTACTCGATTTGACGTCAAGAGTTCTTTTCTTCGCGCACCCTTAACCAACAAAGTAATCGTCAAAAAACCTAAAGGATCAAAAAGAAACTCAGAGTTTCTTATTCTTCAAAAATCTCTTTACGGTCTAAAGCAAGCTGCAAAAAATTGGTTTAACACTCTCACCTCTTGGATCCGCAAACAAGGATTCCACAAACCCATATCTGATCCCTGTCTATACATCCATTCTAGCTCCAATTCCGTTCTCTTCTTTCATGTTGATGATCTTATCCTGGTAGGACTCGGAGACAGCTTCCAGGAAAGATTCCTAAAGCAATTCCCTTACTCAAGCCATCATGATCCAAACACTACTCTTGGAATGAAATATGAACAAATAAATAACAAGATTTTAATCTCACAACCTAAACATATCAAAAATGGATTGGAAGAATTGAAAGTGATAGATTGCAAACCGTCGTCTGTTCCATTGATCGCCAATGTCAATTTGACTCCAGCTTCCGATGAAGAACACAAAGAATTTAAGCCCCTGAATATTAATTACAGATCGGCCGTTTTTCTTATCAATTACATTGCTTGCCTTAACCAACAGGATCTCAGCTTTTCAGTTTCTAGCCTTGCAAGATTCTGTGAGAAGACTGGGATTCTCCATTGGAGAGAAGTCAAACAATGCTGGAAATATCTCAAGGCTACGAAAGATTTGAAACTCACGCTGCAAGTACATAATTCCAACACCCAATTTAAATGTTACAGCGACGCAACCCGGAGCGATGATACAGAAACCAGACGCTCCCAATTGGGACCTCTTTCTCTTCTTTTTAATTCAATCATCTCTTGGAGCAGCTACCAACAGTGGATCGTCACTCATTCAATGAAAGAAGACAAACTCAATCCGCTAGTCAATTCATTTCTCAAAGCTATATGGATGAGAGGGCTTGTGGCCAAACTCTGGAAGAAAGAAATAGAAAAAAGTCGCCACTTCATTGATAACACATGTCTTGATGATAAATTAAAGAAGTTTGGATGTAACTCTAAAACACGCCACATTGACATCAAAACAAAAGAAATTTGTGAAGAACCCAAACTAAGAAATATTTCCATTGAATTGATACCAGCTCCTCAAATGAAAGCCAACGAACTCACCAAAGCTCTACCTCTTCCCTCTCTTTCCCTACTTCTTCAATTAATCAATTGTTCCTTCACTTGGTTCAATCTTACCAGTCATGGGGGTTGTCAAATAATTTACCCCATTCTGCGCCCTCATCCGCACTCCATTTGCCTGTCACTCTTTTTCTTCACATTTCACTCCTCTGTCATCATCCTCTTTCCATTTCCCAAGTCTATCTCGAAGAGTGAAAAGAGGACGCACCGTCCCAGATGAACAAACAACCATCTAATCAATCTCCCTCAACACAACAATCAAACTCATCATCAAACTATCACCCATCAACTCAGATCAATTTTGCAACGTCTCCAAAACTCAAACTTCCACTCTCCTACTCTTTCCTTTTTCTTATATTTTCTTTCCTCTTCTTTCTGTTTCTCATCATTCTCACAAAAATCTCATCCGCCAACTTGAATGTTGACTCCTACATATCTAACTTTTACATAACTTGACTGGTAAGACTGTCACTTATCATTTTCCTGTCTGTGCTCTCAAACCTGATATTTCACATATTTTTCTTCCAAAAGATCCTTTCCACCTTTTTCCTCAAATTTATTTTCTCTATGTCTTCTATCATTTCCAACTCAGTGGTTGTCTAACATCAAGTCTAAACCAGTTGTCAGAGGTTGGTTTTCCTTATTGATTTCATTCAACTCAAAAGCTCTTTCTTTAACTTTCTACTGATATAAATGTTTGCATAGCCCTCTTTGTTCTTGAATTATTAATTCTGTTTCAGAAATTCAACAATTTTTCCACCCCAAGATCTTGAAGGACCAACTGGGTTGACAAATGTTTTTGAACAATGAAGGAAAGTGGTGACAAATTTGATGTCCTTCTTATCTTCTTCTGAAAGTTTATCCAAGTGCAAAAATTCAATTATTGCAACCAGGGCTTGGTGATCAGATTCATTGAGTACAATTACTTTTCCACAGTGGAAGAAATGGAACTGTTTAATTGTTTGTTTTGCTTTCCCAAACTCTTCCTGGGTGGGTTTTCAACTATTCCTTTTCTTTTTGGAAAAACTTGCAGTGTAAAGATGCAAAGGACGCAGTTTCCAACAAGACCAGACCACCTTTTCATTAATGCCTTCCTCAGAAACCTCCAAAGATATTTTGGAATCTCCCATTTGAACCCTCTTTTGGTGATGGGCCATATTCTTCCCACCTTTCATTATGTTGGTCAATCCACCTCCTTCCATCTCAATCCCCCCCCATCCATATAATACTCTTTTTGGGGTGAGGAAAAAGAATAGATTTGAATGTTTTTGTAACATTTTAAGGGGTTAGGAGAAGAATAGGATGTTCCCCAAAAGCAGTCAAATGTTTTCAAAAAAAAAAAAATTGGTCCAATAGAAATTGTTGGTGAAACATGATTGAATAAAAAAAAAAAAACAAAAACTGGACTTGAACCCAGGGACACCAGAAGCTGAATCCCCCCCAAAAAATTGGCACGAGTGACCCATGCAACACCCCAAAAAGCAAAGTCATCAAAAAAATTAAAAAAAAAAAATACCTTCCATGGCAAAGAACACCTGAAATAATCAAAAAAAGACCCTGTTGGCTTCCAGTGCAGTTGAGAGACACATAAAAAGAAAAGAAAAAAAAGAAACACTGGAGGTCAGCTCCAAAGAAATCTCCATAAAAAGGTGCAGGAGATATTGGCAATCAATAGCCCAATCGCTTGCAAAACAATCAATTGCAAATCAATCACTTGATTTATTGCAAATCAATCAAGAAATTGATTTGCAATCAATTGAAACAATTGAGACCAATTGATTGATTTAGTTTTGATCAATCAATCAATTGATCAGGATTTGATTGCAAAATTGATTGATTGATCAGCATTTGATTGGTTGAGTTATTCCTAACCAATCAATTGATTGATCAGGGTTTTTTTGAATCATCTGAATATCCCAACTCTCCTCCTTGATTAGAATCACCGTGCTCCGTGTCCTATTCTTTTCTTTTTCCTCTTTTTCCATCTCTGTCTCTTGAATTTCACAAGTTCAAAGCGCGCGCCCCCTACTCTTCCCCAAAAATATATGTCGCGCCCATACTTTTCCAAGTCCTTTTATTATTATTGAAATCAAACTTTTCTTTTTTGACCATCAGAGAAGGCTTCACTCGACCTGTTCTTCTTGTTCCGCTCTTCTCCTTTCTCCTTTTCTTTCTAAGTAATCCCCCATTTCTTCTTCCTCTATTTGGTCTTTTGTTCTTCTTAATGCGTCCACTTAAAAAAACTCAACCCTGCGACTTCAACCTCTCATCCTTGATCTCTTCTCCATCCTGCTCTGTCTGGTAATACTTCAACACAATCTCATTGCCCGTCCATTTGTTGCTCCTCAACTCTGATCTCTTTCTTTACCATACAAAGAATCTCTTTCCTATCACCAAATCATCTTTCTGTCTTTAGCATACCCACTCAACCAACCCTAACTCTGCTCTGTGGCGTCTTGATCCCTTGTGAAATTATAAATTCTTTCTTGCCCTCTTAGTTAACCTCAGAAATTCAACAGGTTTGAGTGGGTGATTGAATCCTAATCAATGGGAGGGGGTTAATTGAGCAAGGCAGGAGGAGGAGGAGGAAGGGGGGAGAAAGAGAAGGGAGGGGCTTACCAGATGAGGAAGGGGATGAAATTGAGATGAGGTGGAGCTGAGAGAGAAAAACTGGGGGCAGTTTAAAGGAGAGGTAAGCAAGGGTGGATTAGTGATTGGGAAGAAAGAGGGAAGGGGACTCACTGAGTCTGTTGGTGAGTTGGATGGTGTATTTTTTGGGGAGCTTGGTGAGGTTGGTGAGGCTGGTGAGGTTGGAATGGTTGCTGAGGTGAAGGAGGTAATTTGATGAGGAGGAGGAAGGAAGGTGACCGGTGTGTGAGTGGGGTGAGGTGGAAGTGTTGGAGCGGTGAGGTGTAGGGGAGAAGTGGATGGGCTGGCAAGTGGTGGGAAATGAGGTGGAGGTGTTTTTTGATTTTTTCTAAGTCCACTAAGAAAAAAAAACCAAATGAGCCTGGATACTTGGGTGAACAACCAAAAAAAAAACTTGCTGTGAAGTTATTTTTCACCTATTCAAAAATCAAACATTACTCATCAAAGCAAGCAAGGGTGAGAGGAAGAATCCGCTCTCTCATAGAAGAAGATGAGGGACAAGATGAGACAGGGATGGCTTGAGGTGGGTCGGGAATATCATCTTCAAATATTTTGTTCCATTCATCTTTGATGTTGGCCAAAAGATTGTGAAGGATTATACAAGTGATAATCCAGTTGATGAAGATATTCATGTCTTTGGGGTTTTGAAGCTGGTTTTGCATTTCCCTTAAGATGGCCCATATTCCTTTCAGGACTCCTATGGAATGCTCAATCCCAACCCGTGAATGGGCAAGATGATAGTTGAAATTGGTTTTTCCTTGATTGTTAGATGAAATGTCCTGGTATGCTGGAATCACATATTTTCCACTAGAATAAGCTGAATTTGCCAGAAGGTATTGATAATGGTCAAATTAGTTCTCTTGTTGTTGGGCAATTGGCATCTGATTGAACACATATGAATAATGACAAGAACCTGGAAGGCCATCATGGAGGGATATGAACTTCATGTTTTTATCAAAAACACATTGTGGGGCCACGGAGTATCTAAAAAACAAATACAAAAAATATGTGTTCAGTGGTGTGATCAAAGGCATTACCAAAGTCAGTGGAAAATAAATGAATCAGTTGCCTTTTTTTTGCAATCAAAGTAGTGGTTGCCATCTAGCTTGGGTTTTTGACTGAAGGAGATGGTGGTTCCATCAAAAAACCCCATTCAACCAGGAAAGCCTTGGGTCTCCATTAATTGAGATATCTCCTTGCATTCTTCTTTGGTTGGCCAAGAAAGGACTGAGTGACAGAAAGATAGGATAGCAATCATGACTCTTTTGGTGTTTAAGTCAATGATTCCATAACTGACTGAGAATAGATTTTACAATTGGTAGATTACTGCTCCATTTCCATTTGATCCCAATCTACAAAGAGAAACAGCATGTTGGATGGCTGGATAGCATTGAGGATTCCAAGAATTGTTCTGGAAGATGTGGTGGTCTTCAATCATCTCCAAAAGTTTCATGAATGAAGGCAACAAAGTTTGGAATAGTTGCTGGAAGCTTAGGTTGGGGATGAGATGAATATTTCACCTTTCATACATAGGGTTGTAGAGGGTGTGTATTCTTGGAACCATGTATTGCTTTTCCAACAGGGAATTCAAAGCCAACCAAGTTAATTCTAAATTCGAGTCTGAATCAGAGTCTAAATAGGAGTCAAAAATTAGCAAAAGTTCAGTCACAATTTTTGCATTTTCAACTTGCTGTCAGGAAGTTTGATTGGACATGTTGTGAAAGATGGTGATGTGATGTGATGTGCGGTGATGAGATGATGGGATTTTTTTGAAGATGGAGATGTGAAATCAATACAGATGTGAAGCAATGGAGATGAGATGTGTGTGATGCAATGGAGATGCAACAGGTATGGATTTGCTGATGTGGATGGGTGTTTTAGATGTGATGGATGGTGGATGGATGATGATGCATGAATGGCGGGTTTAATGGCAGGCTTGATGTTTGAAATCTGCCATTTTCACAAAAACCACCATTTCAAAATACACCAGTTAGGGGGTATGTGTATTTCAGAAACCCCCATTAAAAATGGCGGGTTTGGTCAAAAAAATGGCGGGTTTCTAATGGCAGGTTTTCTAATTTTAATACGCCCTAATATTCCTATGGTTACTATTTAGCAGATGCAATATACCCCAATTGGCCAGTTTTTGTCAAGTCATATAAATATACTCAAGATGATGGTACCAAAAATTTTGACTCCCTCCAAGAAGGTGCAAGGAAGGACATAAAAATTGCATTTGGATTTTTGCAGAGTATTTTTGCTATTCTAACTCAAACCAGTAGATTATGGTTTAGGCAGGACATTTTCCAAGTTGTGAAACACTGTATAATTCTCCATAGGCCAATGTTAAATTCGCGACCTCAGAGTTGCAAACCGCCAATAATGGCACAGCAAGTAGAGAGCCAGGTTGTTAGCAACTCTTGCATCCCCCGGGGCTTGCAAACCCCTGTTCCACACGTGTTTTCCTGGCCCATTTGGGCTACTACCCCCAAAAGGGGCCATTTGAGGGGGGATTTGGGGTACCTAGGCACACCTGGACCACATTTGATTGCTTTCAACCCAAATTTTGGGATCTGGCATACTATGTGGGAGTATTACTGGACCAAAAAAATAAAATTTGAAACTTGGAATCAAACACTCACTTACACACACACCACTTGTCTGTTGCATAAATTCATTTTTCTCAAACTTAATTTTTCTCAACCCAAAAGTGAGCAAAATTTTGGGGTTGTTGGATTGAAAATTGCATGGAATACTAAAATTACATCAAAATTTTATTTTTTATGCGAACCGTGGCAAGCCCAAGCCCTCCCAGATTAAAAAAGGCTATGTTAAAAGAATTAATTAAAATTTTACTTAACAAAGTTCTGGTGGAATCTAGCGATTTGGGTAGGGAGTTGGGATAGAAGAGATGGAAGCCCAAATTGCATCCTCATCTAGAGTTAAAATTGAGGAACAAGATGTTTCTTCACAACTGGAACAAGATTTTCCGTCACAAGTTGAATTGACTAAAGGTGGTGGGTTCACATTTAATATGGCATTTGAGGGAGAAGGATTTGGCTTGACAAATAATAATTTAAATAAGGGGTTCCAGACCCTCTTTTCCTTCCTCCTGTGAGAGACTTTTCTACTAGGGAATAAGCCAAGATTTATTTTCAGAAATGGGAAGCTATGCATGGCTACACAGTGACAACTTTAAAATCAAGGAGAGACCAATACATTGATCTAGCTTATGACAGATTTGGGTTATATTAAGGGTCATGTCTCACTAAATTTCAAAGGAAAACTCACAATAGGAAAGTTGGGTGTCAATTCCTGATCCCTGCAAGAATTAAAGTAGCAGATACCATGTGGCATCTCTCCATTAGGAATGGCCTACAAAATCATCAACCATCAGAAAGTCCTTCAGTGCATCCTCAACTGACAAGCATATAACGTCAAGGATTAGATTTACTTAGGGAAGGAATGAAAGATGGGCTCAATATGTTTCAACTTAAAAAGGAAATTTAGCAAGATTTCTTGTGGATAATACATTGATGATAGAAAAACCTATAACACTAAGCAAAAGGTAAAGCTTGCTGAAATGGAGGGGGAAAATGTTATGGATGCTCTATTGGCAATTCTCCAGGAATCCAAGTGAGTTTCAATGTCCAAATTTGGTGGAGAGTGTCACTTAGAGGCCCCATTCTTGGCTCATCCTGAGTATATAAAACCATGCAAAAAATTCCATCATATTGCATTGTTGGATTTTACTCATAAAAACAAATAGTTAAAAAATCCCTCTATTGCATGTTGTAGGAATGACTGCCAACAAAAAGACATTTACAGAGGCTTTTGTTTTTATAACAAAAGAAGAGTATGAGTTTCAAAGTTGGGTATTGAACCCACTAAAGGATTTGGCTCATGATACCAAGAGGCTTCCAAAATTCTTTGTGACAGACCGTGAAAAAACTCTTATTTGTGCTATTAAAAAAAGTTTCCCTGAGTCATCCAGAAAGTGTTTTATATGGCACTTGTATAAAAACATTCAACAAAACTTTAAAGTGTGCTTCATTAATGACAATAAAGGATAGCAAAATTTATGACTCTTTGGGGAAAGTATGGGTAATGTAAAACCCAGGGCAAGGCAGAGGCAAATGAGGAAGAACTCAGAGTATTCCAATTCATTGCTTCTTCTATTGATCTCTACTGGGAGTGCTTGCTTTGAAACTTGTATACAGTGTTTTGTGAAAGAATGCAAGGATTTACTCAAGTATATGGAAAAGAATATTTTCCCGGGACATTTGTAACAGCTTGGACTTGTGTCTACCCAGACTTTGGAAATAAAACAAAGTCTTTGGTAGAAGGGGCCCATTCTACTTTCAAAAAATTACTTGTGGGATCTTTTGGGAAAATTTTGGATGTGTGGAAACACCTTGAAGGAACTATTGAAATTAAAACCCAATCAGTCCATGCAGCACTTGAAAACTCTCTAATAAATTTGGAAACAGGTCTTCCAACAGAAATATTAAATTTGGGTCAAAAATCTTCAATTGAGGAAATCAAACCCATTGCAGAAAAATTTGAGAAGTTAAAGTGCAACCACGATGGAAAGGTGTGCTCCAATTCATATTCAAAAACCATGGGATTTCCGTGTTCCCACATTTTAGTTGGTATACAAGAATCAAGAGGATCCATTGTGCCTAAGGATGTTCATCCTCAGTGGCAGTTAGACTATTACTCTTTCAATGAAATAAGTGGGGTTTTTTGAAGGGTACCAATTATTGGATTGAAAGATTAATTTTTGGATTGAAAGATTAATCATTGGATTGAAAAATTGATAATTCTTTTTGGTTTTGAAAGTTTGAAGAAGATAAAGGGCTTGTTGAAGAATCTCAAATGTTAAACAAGTGGAATTCAATGTATAGGGAGCAACCTAAAGAAGTTATGTTGGAGATTCTAAGGTCAATGCTCAAGAATACAGCCGCTTTGATTTCTAAGCCAAGGCTTGAGCCAAATCTTTTAAGTTCAAGCCACAGTTGAGCAAAATTGAAATAAAACCATTATGAGATTTTACAATTGGAGAATCTTTAAAGAGAAATTCAGAGGTAAAAAAGGGAAAAAAGGGACCCAAAACACAAAAGAAATTAAGTATTTTATTTTGAGTAAGAAATGATCATTTTTATGCTTTAATAAACTGATGGGAAAATGATTTCTGATGTGCAACAATGGCTCTTCATCTGAATCTCATAATTTGAGGGATGAGACTGAAGAAATAATTAAAAGGGGATCAGAAAGACCAAAAAGAGTAAGTCTTTGATTTAGAGAAATTTTCATTGTTATAGTTTAATGAACTCATGAAGTAATTATTTCTGTAGTGCAAGGATGGCTCCTCATCTCAATTTCATAGTTCAGTGGAAGAGACTGAAAATTCATTGGGTTTGGTGCTGTTGGAATTACATTCATTTTCAAATGATGAAGCAGATGCAAAGGAAGATTCAAACAGAAGCTCATGTTTTGTGAGTGGTGATTCCTTTGATGAGATTAGAATTGTGGCTAACTAATTTTTGATTTTTGGAATTGAATTGACTCAATCAAATACCTGAGAACTTACATAAGTTCTCGGGCGTGGTTTGGGATCTTGTTTGTGATGTAAATTTTGGATTTAGAATCATTCCTAGATAAATTGGGTATGATGAGCTTGGAAGGTTTCAAGTAATAAAAAAAATCTTAAAAAATTGAGGAAAAATAAGATTTTCTATGCTAAGATCCTTGGTGCAATTAAAGACGTTGAAAAGATAGAAAAAATACTTGATTTTGATGAAATCAATGAAAAGATTCCCTCTTCAAAATAGCTATCAAAGCTTGACATGGGTGGAATAATAGCAGATAATTTTGGAAGGCCAATATTTTTCATTTCATTTGATTCATGCTTTACTTATACTTCCATGAAAATAGGTTTAAAAGAACAATCAGATCCTATGTTCATTTTCTTTGTTAACAATAACCATTTGGTCCAGCTTGTACTTAAGGGAGATGTGATTCTATCACACCAATATTTTCCAAACCACATTCCATGATAAATAAAAAAGCATCTCATTGGGTTGATCACCTCAAAGATAAACTTGAGATATATTCTAACTTATAGATTAATTTAATCTTGTGGGTTTGGTGTAACATGCTAATCTTGTAATTCTATTAATATAAAGGTTATCAAATTTTGAACATCATTATGTTGAGTGTTTTGAGTTATCATCATTATGATGAGTGTTTTGAGTGAGATCTTATGGGTGAGTCAGTTCAAATTGTGCTGGGCTGATCCCATCAAAATAAGTATTTTTACTTCTTTTGATGAGATCAGCTTAACAAAAGTTGAACTTTTTTTTTGGTGCTTTTACTTTAGGGCTGGTCAAGTTACTTGTCTTTTTTTTGGTGTTTTTACTTTAGGGCCTGTCAATTTGAACTTGTATTTTTTGACGCTTTTACTTTGGGGCTTCTCCATAGACTCTTTATTTTTATTCATTTTCATTTTCATTTATTTTCATTTTGATTTATTTTCATTATTGTTCATTTATTTTCATTTATTTTTGTTCGTAAGGTTATTTATTTTTATTTTTATTTGATTGTATTTTTATTTATTTTTACTTTTATTTATTTTTATTTATTTATTTTTTATTTATTTTTTATTTCTATTTATTTTTGTTTTTATTTATTTTTATTTTTATTTCTATTTCTATTTCTATTTTCATTTTTATTTCTATTTCTATTTCTATTCTTATTTTTATTTTTATTTTTATTTTTATTTTTATTTTTATTTTTATTTTTATTTTTATTTTTATTTTTATTTTTATTTTTATTTTTATTTTTATTTTTATTTTTATTTTTATTTTTATTTTTATTTTTATTTTTATTTTTATTTTTATTTTTATTTTTATTTTTATTTTTATTTTTATTTTTATTTTTATTTTTATTTTTATTTTTATTTTTATTTTTATTTTTATTTTTATTTTTATTTTTATTTTTATTTTTATTTTTATTTTTATTTTTATTTTTATTTTTATTTTTATTTTTATTTTTATTTTTATTTTTATTTTTATTTTTATTTTTATTTTTATTTTTATTTTTATTTTTATTTTTATTTTTATTTTTATTTTTATTTTTATTTTTATTTTTATTTTTATTTTTATTTTTATTTTTATTTTTATTTTTATTTTTATTTTTATTTTTATTTTTATTTTTATTTTTATTTTTATTTTTATTTTTATTTTTATTTTTATTTTTATTTTTATTTTTATTTTTATTTTTATTTTTATTTTTATTTTTATTTTTATTTTTATTTTTATTTTTATTTTTATTTTTATTTTTATTTTTATTTTTATTTTTATTTTTATTTTTATTTTTATTTTTATTTTTATTTTTATTTTTATTTTTATTTTTATTTTTATTTTTATTTTTATTTTTATTTTTATTTTTATTTTTATTTTTATTTTTATTTTTATTTTTATTTTTATTTTTATTTTTATTTTTATTTTTATTTTTATTTTTATTTTTATTTTTATTTTTATTTTTATTTTTATTTTTATTTTTATTTTTATTTTTATTTTTATTTTTATTTTTATTTTTATTTTTATTTTTATTTTTATTTTTATTTTTATTTTTATTTTTATTTTTATTTTTATTTTTATTTTTATTTTTATTTTTATTTTTATTTTTATTTTTATTTTTATTATATTTATATTCATATTTATATATTTATATTTATTTATATTTATATTTATTTATTTATTTTTTATTTTTATTTATTTTTGGCCTCATTATTATTTAGGCCTTGATTCTATTCATATTTATTGATTTTTATTCATTTATTCAACTTTTTTCAACGTCTCTTCTTTTTTTTGTTTTTTATCTTCTTTTTTTTATGTTTTGTTTGTGAATGGGTCGTGAACGGCCCCCCAAAACCCCAAATGGGTTGCAAACGGCCACTCAAAACTCCAAATTGGCTTACAACCCTAAGTGGGTCACAAGTCCCGCCATGCAAACCTTTTTGGGTTGTGCCAGGGGTTGCAAGGTTGCAAATTTAACATTGGCCTTCTCCATAAAATGATGGTGGAGAAGAGGTCAACATGTGATCCTTTTCTAAGTAAAATTTATAAAATTTCCCATAATATTTCCAACATCATTATCACACCAAATCTTCATGATAATAATTTATTTTATTCATTTCAAAGCCTTATTCAAACTCTTACAACATTGAGGATTCTAAACTCCATTTTCAGCTTACGTATGATTTGAAGATTCAAAATTAGATGAGAAGAGGGATCTCAAATCCAACTTATAATTCTTCTTTGTTTATTTGTTTTGAAAAAAAATTGCAAGATGCTTTTTTGTCTTATTTCCATCTTTCAGATATCAAATCAATATACTTCAAAATATTTCAGAAAATAAGAAAAATTTTTATCCCAAGCGCTTGAGTTTTTTTGACACAATATCAAAAGCAAAAAAAAGGAATTTTTTAAAAATGAACCCTCTTCAAGTTGTGTTTTCACTTTCTTGTTCAGAATTCTCAAGATTTCATTGCTCTCATTTTCAGGGCAGCTTCATTCAGCCTGAAGAATAACCAAAATCCAGGAGGTGGCATCAGGTGCTGGTTGGATAGCAATGGTGCGGATGGGACACCAATGCTGGGTGTCCCAGGGAGGTTGCTGCTTTGAGGAGTGATTTTTCCAATCCCTCTTGTGTAATTTTTCCATATCTCCAATGGTGATTTGGCCTTGAATGATTAGCCCTTGGCTTGCTTGCAATAAATCTCTTTGGCATTTTTCATCCAATCCATAGTACTGGAGCCACTTGGAGGTGAGATTTTAATTGTTTGTTGGATAGCAAAACACTTGAGAATTTCAGTGTTCAAGAGTGCCCATCTATTTCAAATGAAAAAAAGAAGTTAAAAATTAGCAATTGGATACAGAATAGCTTGAAAAAAATAAAAATAAAATGAAAAAATGGTGCGTATATATTCCCAGTTGCAATAGGTGGTTATTCTGTGTTGGTTGAAGTCCTCTTTGACTTTTTTGAAGAACTGGATCCCTGATTGATTGGTTTCAAATTTGGGATCCTTTCTGATCTGAATCAATGATTGTGCCAGCTGTTACTCTTCTTGAGTGGTCCAGTTTGCTTTGCATTTCTTCTTTGAGCCTTCATTTTTTTGAGAAGACAGTGATGGAGGAGAAAAAAATCTTT
This sequence comes from Puccinia polysora, assembly GCA_025617555.3. NCBI lineage: Eukaryota > Fungi > Basidiomycota > Pucciniomycetes > Pucciniales > Pucciniaceae > Puccinia > Puccinia polysora. Next base: position 48,342,615 of record CM062623.1, read on the forward strand.
GAAAGTCAAGGGTGACTGGGGGGAAGTCATTGGTTGAGTCTTCTTGATCACGGGAGGGATATGGGGGAGGGGTTAAGGATGAAAGCCAATTGAGGGAGTTATATGGGAGTGGGGAAGGGGATTATTTGCAATTGAGGGAGGAATATGGGAGAGAGTGATATGAAAGGGGGGATGGGGATGGGGATTGATATGGGAGGAGGGATGGCAAGGGGGAGGGATATGGGAGGAGGGATGGGGATGGGGAGGGATATGAGAGGAGGGACAGGGATGGTAGATGGGATGGGAGGTTATGATATGGTAGATGGAGAGTGGATTAACAAAGGGGAAGGAAGAATAAAAGGAGATATTGGAAATGTTGTACATACTTTCTATCCCATTCAGATTCCACCAAAGGTCCTGCTAAGCAAGCTCCACAATTTTTTATAACTTTGTTGATTTGGGTTTGGAGTTATGGAGCTTTCTTGTTAGCAAGGGTCTATTTCTTCCACGGCTGGGTACCCCACTTGGTATATTTACCTATCAAGCAGGGTAAGCAAGCAAAATTGAAGTTCCTCTTATTTCCGTAGTTCTGACATCCTAATTTTATATTATATATTTGATTAAAGTGATCATAGTTGGGTATTGGTAGATTCTCTGTCATCTTCTGATCATATTGGTAATAATTAATAATTTTTAGGGGAATCTTTTGATATATTTTGTGCTTCATACAGAATTGATAATGTTATTTTTTTGACAAACTTTATTATTTTTTCCCTAATTTGTCTTTTTTATAATTTGATTTTAATTTTTTTCATTAAATTTTTGGAGTTTTCAAATCATCTTCTGCCCATTGGTTGCATTATTGAATATGCATCAAGTATGCATAGATGTTGTAGCCTGTTCCTGTGGTACCTGGTTGTCAGAAGTTTTCCAGGAAGATTTCCAGCTGTGAATCCTAAACTATACACAACAATCCAATTCCAAGTGAATTTTAGGTGTGAAACCTACTTATGAAAATAAAGATGAAAGATCAAAATGGCCAGAAAAAGCAGTTGTAGTCACCACAAAAAAAGTAGTGGCACATGCTAGCAAGTGCCATCAAGGAAGGTCTGCCCGATCTATATTTGAAGTTATTTTCATTCTCTAACATGTTTTTGGTTCACAGTGACTGTGCAAAATGCAGAGTGACTGTGCAAAATGCAGAGTGACTGTGCACAATGCACAGTGACTGTGTGCAATGAACAGAAACAGTGCACCATGCACAGCAACTGTGTGCAATTCCCTGCAGCAGTGCACAATGCACATCAGCTTTGCACAATGCACAGCAACTGTGAACAATGAACAGCAACTTTTCACAATTCACAGCAACTGTTCACAATGCACAGCAACTGGGAATAATACACAGCAACTGTGCAAAATACACAGCAACTGTGCACAATGCAAAGAAAGTGCATAAAATGGAAAGCAACTCACAATGGACAGCAACTGTGCACAATGCACAGAACATGTGCACAATGCACAGAAACTGTGAACAATGCACAGAAAATGTGCACAATGGAGGGCAACTGTGCACAATGCAAAGCAACTGTGCATTGGAGCTTGGATATATATTGTGCACAGTCACTGCGCATTGTGCATTGGAGCTTGGATAAATATTGTGCACAGTTGCTGTGCATTGTGCAAAAATGCTTTGCATTGTGCACAGTTGCTCTGCATTGTGCACAGTTGCTGTGCATGGTACAAAGTTTCTGTGAATTGTGCACAGTTGTTGTGCATTTTGCACGGTTCCTGTGCATTGTGCACAGTTGCTGTGTATTATGCACAGTTTGCTGTGCATTATGCATAGTTGCTGTGCATTAAGCAGTGGCTGTGCATTATGCATAGTTGCTGTGCATTACGCAGTGGCTGTGCATTATTCACAGTTGCTGTGCATTATGCACAGTTGATGTGCATTGTACAAAGTTGCTGTGCATTGTAAAGAGTTGCTGTGCATTCTGCACAGTTGCTTTGTATTCTACACAGTTGCTGTGCATTCTGCACATTTGCTGTGCATTCTGCAAAGTTGCTGTGCATCTGCACAGTTGCTGTGCCTTCTGCACAGTTGCTGTGCCTTCTGCACAGTTGCTGTGCATTCTGCACAGTTGCTGTGCCTTCTGCACAGTTGCTGTGCATTCTGCACAGTTGCTGTGCATTCTGCACAGTTGCTGTGCATTCTGCACAGTTGCTGTGCATTCTGCACAGTTGCTGTGCATTCTGCACAGTTGCTGTGCATTCTGCACAGTTGCTGTGCATTCTGCACAGTTGCTGCGCATTCTGCACAGTTGCTGTGCATTCTGCACAGTTGCTGTGCATTCTGCACAGTTGCTGTGCATTCTGCACAGTTGCTTTGCATTTGGCACAGTTGCTGTGCATTCTGCACAGTTGCTGTGCATTCTGCACAGTTGCTGTGCATTCTGCACAGTTGCTGTGCATTCTGCACAGTTGCTGTGCATTCTGCACAGTTGCTGTGCATTCTGCACAGTTGCTGTGCATTCTGCGCAGTTGCTGTGCATTCTGCACAGTTGCTGTGCATTCTGCACAGTTGCTGTGCATTATTCACAGTTGCTGTGCATTATGCACAGTTGATGTGCATTGTACAAAGTTGCTGTGCATTGTAAAGAGTTGCTGTGCATTCTGAACAGTTGCTGTGCATTCTGCACAGTTGCTGTGCATTCTGCACAGTTGCTGTGCATTCTGCACAGTTGCTGTGCATTCTGCACAGTTGCTGTGCATTCTGCACAGTTGCTGTGCACTCTGCACAGTTGCTGCGCATTCTGCACATTTGCTGTGCATTCTGCACAGTTGCTGTGCATTCTGCACAGTTGCTGTGCATTCTGCACAGTTGCTGTGCATTCTGCACAGTTGCTGTGCATTCTGCACAGTTGCTGTGGATTCTGCAAAGTTGCTGTGCATTCTTCACAGTTGCTGTGCATTCTGCACAGTTTCTGTGCATTCTGCACAGTTGCTGTGCATTCTGCACAGTTGCTGTGCATTCCCCCCAGTTGCTGTGCATTGTGCACAGTTGCTGTGCATTGTGCACAGTTGCTGTGCATTGTGCACAGTTTCTGTGCATTGTGCACAGTTTCTGTGCATTCTGCACAGTTTCTGAGAATTCTGCACAGTTGGTGTGCATTTTCCATGGTTGCTGTGCATTGTGAACAGTTGCTGTGCATCATGCACAATTGCTGTGCATTGTGTACAGTTGCTCTGCATTGTGCACAATTTCTATGCATTGTGCAGACTTGCAGTGCATTGGGCACAGGTACTATGCATTCTGCACAGTTGCTGTGCGGTGTGCACAATGCACAGCAACTGTTGCGTTGTGCACAGTTGCTTGTTAAAATACGTATTCAATTACGCATGTGCTAAATATAAGTGTAATCCAAATGGGATGCACATTTGGGCCTCTGCAGCCCATTTGACTTACACACGGACCATACGGGCCTGTGTGGATGTCACAGATTGGGGGAAACTGGCCTCAAAACGCTTGAAACAAGCCTATTTGTACACAGGCCCTAACAGGCCCAGTGGGGTATATAGGCAAATACAGCCAGATGGGCTTGTATGGGCATAATTGGGCCCAAGGCTTATTTTGGACATACTTGGCCAGACAGGCTGGCCTGCCAAAGTGTGGTTTACTAAGTTTTCCAGCTTGGGGCTGCCCATTGGGGCCACCGCCTGTTTCACAGCCCAGTTGGGGCTGCCGCCTGTGTGTTGGCCCGCTTGGGGCCCCTGTTTTTGACTACAGCCTGTTTATGGGGCCTGACCGCCCGCGCGGGGCCGTTGTAGGGGGCAGCGCAGCTGCCGCGCGGGTTGGCGGCTGGCTGTTGGAGCCGGGGGGCTAGGGCTGACAGCCCCGGCTCCTCCCCCTCCCCTCACTCTCCATTTCAAGGGGGAGGGCGAAGGCTGGCTGGGTTGAAACAGCCAGTGACCAGTCTGGGTGAGGGGATTTCATCACCCTCCCACCCAGGAGGAGTGAAAAGGTGGCCGGCCGCAACAAAGCAGCCAGCGGTGGGGGGGACATAACCACCACTCCACCATTGAAGTGAAGGGCAAAAAAGTGGTGCTCTCCCCCCCCCCCCCTTTACCAAGGGGGAGGAGCAATGGGAAGGAGGGGACCTGACCACCCCCCAGCCCACCTTACCTTGACAACGCCCTGGGGGTATTGACCCCAAGGGCCCATGGTAGGGGGATTTGACCGCCCCCTCCAGGGATCTGTGAGAAGGAGGGGGGGACAGCATGTCTGCTGGTCACCCCCCCCCCCCCATGTGTGCCTTAGACTGGACCCAGGTGTGTCCTGGGTCCCTCCTGGCCATTTGTATGGCCAGGGGCTGGTTGCATGAGGCAACCAGAAAGCCTGTGAGGTGACAAACAAACAGGGATTGAACAGCAAAGGGGATGGTTCAGCCCCGTAACAGTGGAAACACCAGAAAGGACGGGAATAGGCCAGTTGTAAGGGTACAGGGACTGAGACCATGCGGGCTGATGTAATCCAAACCAAGTAACAAGGCCTGTAGAGCCTGTAGAGCTCTTTTGGGGCGGAAAATTTGCCTTTTGGCTTATTGTATCATGGGCTCACAAGAGGCCAATCTTTTGTTCTTAAGGAGCTCTTCTCCCTGCTATTTTCCTGTTGAAGCCACTGAGGATATGCAGAAGTGAGAGCAGAAAGAAGGATGATTTCAGATTCATGAGAAAAAAAGAAACAGAGAATCATCAGAGAGCATAAAGTGTATGAAAACAAACTCACCTGAGGATACGCAGAAGTGAGAGCAGAAAGAAGGATGAGAGAAGACCCTTCTGTCTGACTTGACTGCTGTCCTCAGGTAGTGGTGAGTGACTGAGTGTCACAGACAATGTGACATGATATACAAGACTATAAGACGCGCGCTAGTGACATATAGTTGAAATCAGGAAAAGGGAATTAGAGCGTGAAAGATGTGAGAAGCACATGTGACTTGTGTATCTGATGACTGAAACAGGTGAGAGATTGAAATGAGAGATGGAGATCTGAGAAACAGAAAGAGATGAAAGTGATGGAAAGAAAGAAGAGGAAAAACAGAAAAGAAAGAAGAAGAGAAACAGATTATGTGGCATCAGATATGAGAACTCCAACACCCCCTCTTGCTGAGCACATCATACCAAGCCAAAAAGAGAAAGATGTTTTTGAAGAAGAGTCCTTGGAAGAGGCTTTGTGAGCATGTCCGCCAGCATGTCAGAGGTGGAGACGTGCTGTACTTTGAATAGAGACCTGTTCACGCATGCATGGATGAAGTGATGTCTAGAGAAAGTGTTCTATGTACCAGAGTTGCCTTATGACATTTTGTCCCTTGGAGTGTTGTGGAAAAAAGGTTTCCAGATTTGTTATCTTAAAGACAATAAGTTTGTTATTGATATGAATGGGAGAACATTTCTTAGTGGACAGGTTTGGAAAAAGCTTTTGTGTGCAAGCTTGTTCAAAATCTCAGCTTTGAGCAAATTTTCTCACAATAGAATTGGCCATAAGGTAAAGGAGAGCAACTGTGAGAGTTGTACTGTAGGGTCTAAGACTAGAAATGTGTTCTCAAAGAGTAGAGACTGCACTGATGTTCCTAGAGAGGAATTTTCCATTGATTTTGCAGGGCCATTCACACCGGAGTCTCTTGGTGGGGCTAGATACTTCATCAATTTAGTTGATACTGCAACTAATTATCTTTGGGTTATACCAATTTGATCTAAGGATCATACCACTGAGGGGATTTCTGTAATCTTCAAAGTCTGGAAACAAAATGATCTAATGAAGGAGATCAAGAGGGTTATCAACAATGGAGGATGTGAATTTGTGAGTAAAGAGTTTGAGAGGTTATTGAAAGATTATGGTATCATTCATATAGCCACTACTGCAAGTACTCCACAAAATATTGGAATAGTTGAGAGAATCAATAGGACTTTACTGGACAAGTCAGAACTATTATGTCTCAATCTGGTCTACCAAAGTTCTTATGGGCTGAGTTGATGTGTACATTCTGTCTGTTGCATAACATTGTAAGTTTTAATGGGAAGAGTCCTCATTATCAGTTTTGGAAGTTGCACCCCAAAAAATCACACCTAAGAAAAATTTGTTTCTTGGTGTATCATAGTGGCACCATAATGAGATGGTTTGAATATTAGACCCTAGAGCCAGAACAGGGGCACTTGTAGGCTATGATTTAATAAGTAAATCCTATAGAATCTATTTCCAGGGACAAGAAAGGTTATCCGTAGTAGGGATGTAAAATTCAATGAAAGTACCTTTCCACTCAAAAGGAGTGAAGATGTTGTTGTGACGAAGTCACAGAAAGAAATAGAATTTGTTGAATTCTTAGTACCAAGCTGTTGTGTTGCTCTGCACATCTCATGTTGTTTCTTAGTCTGTTTCCTTTACTTTCATTATTATTTTTTTTATTTTTTTTACATATATTATTTATCTGCTCCATGAAGGCTCATAGTATCTCAAAGCACATGATCTGCTGTAGTCAGGGTGACTGTGGATACTCTAAATTTAGTCATCACCCTCAAATCTCAATCTCGCTCTCACTCTGATACTGACGACTGGATCATTCCAACTTCAACCAACAAAAATTGATCAACTAAAAAACTAAAGTCAATCAACTCAAAGAACTCTCAAGATCTTCAATCAACACATCAAACGCCCAAACCAACAATTGCCTTCAATCACGTGTTCAAGTCAGGCAGCCTGTTTAATTAGAAAGAGGTTCAGAGCAACCAGTCTCAACTTCTTGCTCATCTCACTCACACAAACCTCTTCGTTAGTTATTCAAGGCGCCTTGTCTCATCTATCACAACATCTCAACTGGAATAGTCACTCCTCACACTGGCCCTTACATCTCAAGTCTCAATTCATATCTCAATTCTTTAACATCACCAGACTCTCCACCAGTGCAATCTTGTTGGTTGTTTTGTATTTCATAGTTTTATCAAGATTTCATACTTATATTTGGCAATTTGGTTGAAATGCATTTTAGCTTGGTCTTGGTGACCAATTAAAATTTCATCACATTTAAAAGCCTGCGCCAATCAACATGGAACGGCTGGGACCCTCTACGAAGCCAGGACCAGGGGGGGAATTGAGTACAAACTACAAATCTTTAGCCATCAAATCCTTAATAGAGTCAACACCTCTACTTACAGCTGATAACTATAGCATGTGGCAAAAGAAGTTTGAAAAAATATTCAAAATACATGGAATTTTTAAGATAATGAGTGATCCCAACGATCTGAGGCAACTGAATGAAGACCTGAATCAGGAATTTGTAGCACAAATCATCACTAAGCTTGATTCAAATACATACAATAATGTTATAGACAATGCCAAAAAGGATGATGCCAAGCTTATCTGGTTATTGACTCAGTCTCGCTTTGCTTCCTCTCAGTCTTAGAACAGAGCTAGGGTGTTCAACGGGTTCCTCCATCTCTCAATGGACACCAACATTGAGGTGTTTGTCACTGCCGTAAAGGTGTCTCTGAAGAAAATGTCCAAAGTGGGGATTGACTTGATGGGACCAATAAATCCAACGTCAAAAGGAGTGTTTTGCTATATACTTAACCTGATCAACTTGAACTCAGGCTACATAGCTTGTTTCCCTCTGCGCCTATAAGAACAATGCGGCGGAGAAAATCATCTTCATCATTGAAAAACAACACAGAAAAATGGGCTCCTATCCCACTGAGGTCTGCTCTGATGGGGGTGTAGAATTTTTCAACGCCAAACTCCAGAACTTTTATTCATTCCCGAACATTAATCAAATTGTAAGTGAGCCTTATAACTCTCAACACAAAGGAAGAGTAGAGAGGGAAAACAGAACCATCATTGAGTCAGCCAGAGCAATCATCTCCAACATTGGTTTGCCAAAGTCATTATGACATGAAGTTTTAGGCGGCTCCTGCCTCATGCTCAACCAAAGACCAAAGGAGAAGGACAGAGTATCACCCTGGTTACTAATGCACAAGAAAGATCTACCACCAGGCTACATCCAACAGATTGGGACTCCAGTCACCTATTGACTCAACTCCACTGACATTAAGTCAAAGTTTGACAAGAAAGGCGCGCCAGGGATTCTGGTTGGATTCAATCCAACACTCCTGTCCTACAAGATCATGCAGGCCACAGGTAAAATTGTGGAAACTAAAAATTTCATCTTCAACTCTCAGAAGACCTTCAAGGTTTTGATCAAAACAGAGGAGTTCAACTCAAACACCATTGAGCCAAACATATCCAAATCAAGAAACCCAACAAATTACGCAACCAATGATCCAAAAACCGTTGAATTCAAGCCTCCTGCAAATGTGAAAGACAAGTCCAAGTTGGAGACAGAATCCAACACTAATGAGGCATTTGAGGAGCGTCTTTGACCAAACTACAAGGGATTGAATGAGCAATTTTTACCAAACCTGAGAGACAGACAAAATCTGGCCAAACCTGAAAGTTACGGTCTTTTAGCTGATAAATTACCAACTTCTCTTGAGGAGGCAATGAGCATTCCCGTATTGAAGGAATCGGCCCTGAAAGAATTCAACAAAATAGAGGATAAAGGTGTTTGGGAGGACGCGGACTAAAGCGGCGTCATCAATCCTCTCAACACAGTTCCTGTGTTCAAAATAAAAATCAATGCCCATGGCAAAGCTCCAATCTTAAAGACTTGGCTGTGCGTTCAAGGGTTTAACCAGAGGTACGGCCTTGAATATCTTGATGCATATGCTCCAACAGGTAAATTTGCCTCTCTAAGGGGCCTCCTGACCTATGCATCGGATATGAAACTCAAAATCCTTCAACTGGATGTTAAGGGTGCCTTCCTTCATTCCGAACTTAACAAACAGCTCTTTATCAAATTGCCATACAGATGCAATAGAAAATCAAAGTACTTAAAACTCAATAAATCACTTTACGGTCTCAAACAAGCGCCAAGGAAATGGTACATAATGCTAAGCAAGTGAATAAAAAATCAAGGTTTCAAGGAATCTGACTGTGATCCGTGCCTCTACATGGGAGAAAACAAGATGAATGTTGTATTCTTTCACATAGATGATCTGATTGTGACGGGAAACACCAAACAATTTGAAGAAAACTTTCTTGGTAGATTCAAAAATTTGTCTTCTCATTCACCCAACGTGCTCCTTGGTATGAAGGTAGTGCAAAGCAATGGCCTAATTCATTTATCCTTACCCCTGCATATTGAAAAAGGGCTCAAAAAATGAATCTAATTGACTGCAAGCCAGTATCCACACCTCTCACGCCAGGCCTTCATCTCAAGACTTCCAACAATGACAACCATGCCAAGTTCCTGGCTCTGAATATGAATTATTGCTCTCCAATAGGAATACTGAACTTCATTGCCTGCCTGGCATGTCCAGATATCAGCTTTGCCATTTCTAGCCTAGCGAGACACTCCAAAAAGCCAGGTCTGAGTCACTGGCAAGAAGTTGTACACTTTTGGCGCTATCTATCCAGTAACAAAAACCTGATACTAACAATTGGTCCTTGGTCAATCACAGATTGACTGGTATGATTTAGAAATGCCACGTGGGCAGATGATCCTGAAACCAATATCTCACAGAGTGGATTCATTTGCACCGTCAAAGGGAGCCCATTATACTGGACCAGAAAACGTCAGCAATCTATCACACACTCTTTGACTGAGTCCAAATGCATCTCTCTTTCTAGCTGTCATCTAAAAGCCTACTGGCTACAGAGATTGATTGAAGACATCTACCACCTCAACTTCAAATTTACCCACCACTTAATTGACAACAAAGGCCTTGATGACAAAATCAATAAATTTGGCTCATTCTCAAAGGCCAAACACATAGACATTAAAACTAAGAGTCTTCAAAATGACTTCAAAGCCGGTCTCATAGATGTTAAATTGATCCTGTCTCCCTCCATGAGTGCGTATGCACTGACCAAAGTGGCCAACAAAACCTCAAACATTAGGCTGATAAACACATTCAGCTCCATTGTTCACTGACTGCAACGTTGTGGGGGAGTGTTGAATTCTTAGTACAAAGCTGTTGTGTTGCTCTGCACATCTCATGTTGTTTATTAGTCTGTTTCCTATACTTTCATTTGTTTATTTTATTTTGTTTTTTACATATATTATTTATCTGCTCCATGACTGCTCATAGTATCTCAAAGCACATGATTGGCTGTAGTCAGGGTGACTGTAGATACTCTACATTTAGTCATCACCCTCAAATCTTGATCCTGCTCTCACTCTGATACTGACGAATTGATCATCAACTTCAACCAACACAAATTGATCAACTCAAAAACTCAAGTCAATCAACTCAAACAACTCTCAAGATCTTCAATCAACACATAAAACGCCCAACCCAAAAATTGCCTTTAATCACGCATTCAAGTCAGGAATCCAGTTTAATCAGTAAGAGGTTCAGAGAAACCAGTCTTAAAGTCTTGCTCATCTCACTCACACAATACTTTTTATTAGTTATTCAAGGCTCCTCATCTCATCTATTGCAACATCTCAATTGGCGTAGTCACTCCTCACACTGGCCCTTATATTTCAATTCTCAAGTCATATCTCAATTCTTTAACATCACCAGACTCTCTGCCAGTGCAATCTTGTTGGTTGTTTTGTATTTCATAGTTTTATCAAGATTTAATACTTATATTTTGCAATTTTGTTGAAATGAATTTCAGCCTGGGCTTGGTGACCAATTCAAATTTCATCAGATTTAGCACCTATCTCAACAGCAAAGGCTGAGGAAAATGTGGTTCCAGAAGATGAAGAGATGGCAGACATGCCACCAGAGGGTTCAGTTCCCGCTTCAGGGGAGTCCCTTAATTCGGAACCTGATGAGCCTCCAACTCCAGGAAGAAGGAGTGGTAGGGTTAGAGTACCAGTTGATAGGTATGTGGAATGGAAGTCCCATTATGCTGCCGCAGGATATGAGTAAGATACATTTCAGGAACAGTGTATGCTCAATGAAGTCCTGGAGTTGAGTTCAGAAATGGGTAAAAGGGTTAACCTAAATAGCTTTGGCCAAGCTATGAATTCTGATGAGAAAGCCAACTGGAAGAGTGCTATTTTTGAGGAATTTGATTCTCTTGAAAATAATAGTGTCTTTGAAGTTGTTAAGCAGAATTCTGTTCAAAAAGGAAAGACCATTGTGGGGTCTAGATTGGTTTTAAACAAGAAGTTTGACACAAATGGAGTTTTGAAATAATTCAAAGCTAGATGCGTTGCACAGGGCTTTAAGAAGAGAGAGGGTATTGATTACCAAGAAACTTTATCACCAACTGGAAGGCTGTCCACCTTCAGGTAAATAATTGCTCTGGCAGTGGAGTTGGGAGAAGAAATCAGACAAGCTCATTTTTACCAGCAAACTTGAATGCAAAACTTGGAGAGGGGGAGACTGTTTATATGTCAATCCCTGATGGTTTTTGTGAATGGTTAGTAGAGGCTAAACCAGAAGCCATGCATAAAATCTGTTTTAGAATTTTTCTTTCAGAAGATAAGGGGGAATTTCTCCTCAAGCTGTGTAGATCCCTTTATGGATTGAAGCAAGCAGCTAGATTGAGGTATAATACCATGAGTGAGAAACTGATACAGATTGGTTTCAAGACATCTGAGGCCAACCCTTGTCTTTTTGTAAGAAAGGATGCAATTTTGTTTGTATGGATCAATGACATTATCATTATTGGAAATGGTAAAGAGAGAGTCATGGAGACACTCAAAAAGGAATTCAAGATAAAATATCATGGTCTGGCGCAACAGTTGCTAGGAATGAAAGTCAGTAAGAGCAAGAATGGTGTTAAGTTAGACCAAAGCCATTATGTGGTGGCTCTTCTAAAGCAAAATGGCTTAGAGGAAGAAAAGGAGTTTGGTACTCCCATGCAGTCAAACATTCAATTAGAGAATTTTACAGATGAAGAGTATCTGGAGTTTGTTCAATCTGGGAACGACTACAGGTCAGCTATTGGATTGCTTAATTATTTGGGGCAGTGTACAAGGCCAAATATTTCTTTTGCAATTGGTGTCTTCTTGCAACAATTAGAGAAGCCAAGCATGAGGCATTGGTCAACCTTTAAGAGAGTTACAAGGTATCTTAAGGGAACGCACAGTCTGGGACTGTTGTTTACAAAGTCAGAAAACTTTGATTTGGTTGGTTATTTGGATGCAAGTTGGGCATATGGTAACACTAGGGAATCAACAAGTGGTTTTGTATTCTTCTTAGGTAAGAATCTGGTGTCATGGATGTCCAAGAAGGTGTTGGCAATAAGTCTTTCATCAACAGAGGCTGAGTATAGAGCTTACTTAGCAGCTTCAAAGGAACAAAAATGGTTGAGAAAATTCTTAGAGGATACACATAAACTACAAGGGTTTGCATTGTTGTATTCTGATAATCAGAGTTCTGTTGCGCTGGTGCAAAACCAAGTGTTCCATTCAAGAACAAAACATATCAATGTTCACTATAACTATATTTGTGATGCAGTTAACTGCAAGGAGATTTTGTTGAGGTACATGCCCACTGGAGCAATAATTGCTGATATCTTGACTAAGGCTTTAGCTAGGAACAAGCATCAAGGCTTTGTGACTAACATGCGGATGTCACCCCTTTTTGATTAAGGGGGTGTTTTAAAATACGTATGCACTTACGCATGCGCTACATATAAGTGTAATCCAAATTGGATGCAAATATGGGCCTCTCTGGCCCATTGGACACTCACAAAGACCATACAGGTCTGTGTGTATGTCACTGATTTGAGGAAATTGGCCTCAAAACGCGTTAAACAGGCTCATTGGTACACAGGCCCTAAGGGGCCCGGTGAGGTATATTGGTAAATACAGCCAGGTGGGCTTGTATGGGCATAATTTGGCCCAAGGTTTATTTTGGAAATACTTGGACAGACGGGCTGGCCTGCCAAAGTATGTCTTATTTAGTCTTCAGGCTAGGGGCAGCTGGGGCCGCCGCCCATGTTGCAGCCTGGTTGGGGCTTCTACCAGCGTTTCAGCCCGCTTGGGGCCGCTGCTTTGGCCATTGGCCCGTCTATGAGGCCTGATGGCCTGCGCGGGGCCATCTTTGCTGCTGCCCCGCTGGTTGGTGGGCCTGGCTCCTCCCACTCTCCTTGCTTGCCATTGCAAGGGGAAGGGGGAGGGCTGGCTGGTTGTAACCAGCCAGCAACTGGTTGCAAGGTCATGGTGGGGGGACTTGATCACCCCCCAGCCAAAGGAGGTGGCCAGGCCGGTCACATTGAGGCAACTGGCGGTGGGGGGGGATTGACAACCCCCCACCATGAAAGGGGCGCTCTCCCCCCCCCTTTACCAAGGGGGAGGAGCGACAGGCTGAGGGGACCTGAAAACCCCCCAGCCCACTTACTGATGGAATAGGAGGATGCAATTTGAAAAAAAATGAAAAAAAAGGCCAAGACACAGAGGAACACTTGTTCTGAAGAGCTAATTTGTAAGGTCCCAAAAAAGATTGATTTAAATTCTAAAGAGACACCCATGATTGATGCTTCAAAGGTTATCTCCTCTAAAAGGAGAAAGATAAATCAACATCTGTCAATCAGGAAAGAAGGAAAGTGAAACCTGAAACAGTAAAGGAAAGAAAAGAACACAAAAAAGGAAAGATAGGAAAGGAAGATTGGGGTCATTGGAGTCTTACCAAATAACCAGATGATGGATGTGAGTTGAGGATTTGGTTGTCAGACTTTCTGAGGATCAATGAGTTGAAGTTATTGAGGAGTTGGAGTTATTGGATTGATATAGGAGGAGACAAGAAGGAGGAGTGGAGGAGTTGAGCAGCGTCGGTGAGAATGGAAGAGGGATGATTGGAAGAGGTTTGGATGGAGAAGGGATGAGGGAGCTCAAAGTGACCAAGGATGATGGGGGGAAATGGGAACAGGTGTGATACTCAGATGACACCGGTGAGGGCCTGGGCAAGAGATGAGGAGAGATATTTTCAACACGCCCCATTATTTGGTATGAGGAGACAGAAGGAAGGAAGAGATGAAGGTGTAAAGGGAGGCTCTGGTGCACGCCTTGGTGAGATAGTCAGCAATCATGTCTTTGGATTTGATGAGTGTGAGTGAGATGAGCTTTTTGTTGAGATCTTCTCTGAGTTTCTTTGCCTTGATGTTGAGATGTTTGGTTTTTGAGTTGTGTCCAAAGTGCTTGACCTTGTCAAGAAGTCCCTTATTATCATTTTTGAAATTTGAAGGTTCGAGATTGATTCCCCAGAGTTTTTGATTGGGTGGAAAGTCCGAGATTCTCTTGAAAAGCATTGGAAAGGGCGCATAGTTCAGCCTTGGTGGAGGAGAGTGTGATGTTTTTCTGACTAGAGCTACACCACAAGATGAGGCAGTTTTTCCATATGCATAGGTATCCACTTCTGGACCTTTTTGAATGGTGATTATCCCCCCAGGTTTAGTTGCTTTAGTATTGAATTTTGTGGAGTGGATCTTGACTTGGTTCAATTTTTAGAGAGACTTTGATAGAGCTGGCAAGATATTTGAAGACATGAATCACCTCTTTGCAGTGATTGATACTGGGTTCATTGTTGAATTGGGAGAGGATCAATACTGCGGGGGAGAGTTTGGGTCTGGTGCGGCAGGCTAGGAAGTTTAAAATTTCTGTGAATTTCTGGTAGTTTATATTCAGAGCTTTGAACTTATCTCTTTCTTCTTCACTGGCTGGGAGTAGTTGTATGTTGGGTGTAAGGGGAGTGGATACAGGTCTGAAGCCTTGCATGTTCAGAAGTTGGAGTCCCTTTTTTACTAAATTATGTTGGTTTAGTGTGATTTGGTTTTTTTTAATTTTAATTTCCATTCCAAGGAGAAGATCTGGGTCGTGAGCTGAGGATTCAGGGAATTGAGTGAGAAAGAGTTTTTTGAACTCATCAATCTTGCTGGAGACTATAAGATCATCAACTTAAAAGAATAGGAAGGAGTGTCTGTCCCAATGAATGAAGAGACAAGGTCAGCGTTGGAGGCAAGAAGATTGATACGTTTGAGCCAATTGGTTATAGTGTTGTACAAGTTGGCTGGGGCCTGTTTTAGGCCGTACAGTGATTTTTTTTAATTTTAGGAAGGGGGAAGACCGTTTTGAGTATTTTGGAGTTTACATGAAGATTTCCTCTTTTAGAGGAGAATAAAGAAAAGCAGCCTTGACGTTGAACTGTCTTAAGGGGAGAGATTTGTCTAAGCTAAGAGAGAGAAGGGCAAGAAGAGAAGGGAATTTTCCCGTAGGATTGTAGGTCTCAAAGTAGTTGACACCTGGAACTTGTTGAAATCAACCAATTCAGAGTTGTGCTTTCTTCCTTTCTTTGAATGAGGCCGTCTTAGGTTTGGTTCTTAGAATTAGAGTGGTGTCCAGGAAGTTATTGGGCCTCTCATGATGGTCCTCCCAGACATCTTTGGACTCTATGGATTCAAATTCTTCATCAATCGCGTCCTTGTACTTTTTGAGTTCTTTGGTGTGATAGGAGTATTTCACAAGCTTGACATTCTCTGATCGATTGCGTAGGTGGTATCTGGGAGTGGAGTCAGGAACTGGGGGGTCGGATTCCTCCAAGATTTTGTGGATAGTGACTTCATCATGGGGGTCGCAGGATATGAAGTGGTTGGAATTGGATTGTTCTTCATCCAACACATTGTTCAAGGGCGCATTTGGGTATTGATGTACGGTCTTGATTTGATCTGAGTGATTATCTAATGGAGAGCGAGGTGTTTTAATGAAATTTTTCCAATACAGTGGACAGTTGGATGCGTTCTCAGTATGGTTTTTGAATCCAAGACTTTGATGTGTCTTGAGGAGACAATTTGACCAGAGTCTGTTAGTAGTCTGTATGACCAAAGTTCATCATCATAGCAAATAAGGGTGGCTGTAACTCCTTTGGGATCAAGTTTGGAACTGTATTGAGCTGGCAATTTCAGAATCACCACCTCAGATCCTATAGGATGGAAAAAGTCAAGAGGAATGGATCTGTTTTTGAATAGTTCCAAAGGACATTTTTTACTTTTATGAGAAGGGAATTGATTGATTGTGAGAACACAAGCTTTGAGAACTTTGTCGCAGTGCTGAGTTTTTAGACCTGAATAAATAAGGACAGTATGTAGACTCTTGATGATTGTTCTGTTATATCTCTTGGCAAGTCCGTTTTGTTCAGGAGTAAAGGGATGGGAATAGCAAGCCCTTATGAATTTTTTTTCACAAAACTCTTTCATATTTTTATTAAAAAATTCCATACCTCTGTCTGAGTGTAGGACTGAGGGGTAATAGCCAAAGCGTTTTTGTTTGATTTTGATGGCATTCTGCAGAACGGTGGGGACAATGTCTTTGGACTTGATGGGAATGGAAGAACAAAATCTTGTAGAGATGTTGACAATTGTGAGAATATAACGGTGTCTGTTATATGAGGGAGGATGAATGGGGAAAATTAAGTCTAGATGAAGCTCTTGAAATGGTTTTTCAGCTCAATAGTGTGTGCTTTTAAAAGACCCTTAAGTGATTTTTCCCAGGGCACAGCTCTTACACTCTGAATCTGGGCTAATGGGAATGCTCAGCTTATTCCTTAGTTGGCTATAGCTTGAATGACCAAGTGCCTTGTGGATCATTTCAGATTGAAAGAATAGACAGTTGGAAGAGATGAATTTGTCATTGATGGAGAGAGTAGGAATATTGTTGTGATAATATCCGGAGAAAACAAGTTGGTTGTTTCTTGAGACAAAAAATCAATTTTTTTTTTGAATGAACACTGATATCCATCTGGCACTAAACATCTTACGGACAGGAAATTGGTGGAGAGGTCAGGGAAAAGGTGCACATTATTGATGAGGACAGCTCCAAGATTTCCCATGATACAAATCAACCCAATTCCTTCAATCAAAAGAGATTCTGAATTGGATCCCGTTTTCACTTGTCACAACTCTTTGTATGAGATAGCCACAAATAAGTCAGGGTCAGAGACCATGTGAGACAAGTACCCGGAATCAAGTACAATGTGACTTGTGAGAGGAGAGGGGTTTTTCAATAAGAAGCAACTAAATGAGATGGAAGACTTGTCTTCATTCTTCTTTTGGAGGTAGGCATTCCTGAGTTCTGGATGAAGAGCCCAGAAATTCCTGGGTGAGTGAGGAGCTAGATTATTGTGTTTTCCTCCCCTGAATCTAGGAAGGGGTTCTTGGTTGGTACGGAGCGCTGTGAGCTGAACTTTTCCTTCCTCCTTGATTCTCCTTTTGTTGGCAGAAATTTGGAGATGATCAAGTACCAGCTTGGGAGAGATGACTGAGGAATGGGTTATATGTTCCTTGACTACCCTGAAGCTTGGAGGAAGTTTATGAAGAAGCATATAGGCAACAATATTGGGAGGGAGATTGAAACCTACCTCATGGAGATGACGGATGCAAATTTTGGCAGAGGTGATAAAAGAAGGTATGTTGTTGACATTGAAGGGAAGATTATGGAGGTTGTCAAACACACAAGCTTAATTGGACAATTTGGACGAGGCAAAATATCTTATTATTGCCTTACAGATCAGTTTGGCATCCTTCTCATTGTTGATCGTGATGATATTGGCATGAACAGTAGGATTGAGTTTGGAGATAAGAATCAATCTAATGTATATTTTCTCTTTGAATGTGAGAAGAGTGTCCTCCAAAAGAAGAGCCAAATGGGTTCCTTGAATGTCCAGCATGTTCTCTACCCTGTTTTGCAAGAGTGAGAAGTTTTCCATGGTGAGAGTTGGAATGGCTTTGATAGCGGTTTTAAGGATGGTTTGAAGTAAGGGGTTTTTTGAGTTGAGTGTGGTGTCTTGGCTCATATTGAAGTGAGAAAATGATGGTTTGAGGTTGATTGCCATTGGAATTTGACTGTTAATTTTTATGAAATAGGAGGATTAAATTTCACAAAAAAGGAAAAAAACGCCAAGAAACAGAGGACCACTTGGTCTGAAGAGGTAAGTTGTAAGGTCCCAAAAAAGATTGATTAAAATTCTAAAGAGACACCCGTGATTGAAGTGTCAAATGTTATCTCCTCTAAAAGGAGAAAGATCAATCAAAATATGTCAATCAGGAAAGAAGGAAAGTCAAACGTGAAACAGTAAAGGAAATAAAAGAACACAAGGAAGGAAAGATAGGAAAGGGAGATTGGGGTTGTTGGAGTCATAAAAAATAACCAGATGATGGATGTGAGTTGAGGATTTGGTTGTCAGACGTTCTGAGGATTGATGATTTGAAGTTATGAAGGAGTTGGAGTTAGTCAAGTGATGTAGGAGGAGAAAAGAAGGAGGAGTGGAGGAGTTGAGCGGCTTTGGTGAGAATGGAAGAGGGATGATGGGAAGAGGTTGGATGGAGAAGGGATAAGGGAGGTTGAAGTGACAGAGGGTGATGAGGGGAAATGGGAACAGGTGTGATACTCAGATGACACCGGTGAGAGCGCGCGCAAGAGAAGAGTAGAGATTTTTTCAACACTTACCGTAGCAACGCCCTGGGGGTATTAATCCCAAGGGCCTCTGGTAGGGGGATTTGACTGCCCCCTCCAGGAATTTGAGGGAAAGAGGCGGGGGGACGGCATTTCTGCCGGTTACAACCCCCCCAGGTGTGATTTTGGTCAGACTCAGGTGAGTCCTGAGTCCCACCTGGCCCATATGAGGGGCCAGGGCTGTAAAAGTGCTAAGATAAGTAACCAGGCTGGTTGTAACGGACAACCAGCTAGGGTTTTGAACAGCTAAGGGGCTGGTTCAGCCCCATTGAGGTGAAAACACCAGAAATAACTAGAATAGGCTGGTTGTAAGGGTACAGGGACTGATGCCATGTGGGCTGATGTAGCCCAAACCAAGTAACAAGGCCTGTAGAGCCTGTAGAGCTCTTTTGGGGCGGAAAATTTGCCTTTTGGCTTGTTGTATCATGTGCTCACAAGAGGCCAATCTTTTTTAATGTAGGAGCTTTTCTTTCATGTTTTCCATTCATCCATTCATCATCCAATTTAATTCATCAACAATATTATCCAATTTATTTCCCCATTGTGAGAGCCCATAAAGCAATTATTGACACAAGGTGTCCATCATTTCTTTTGATTTGAATACTGCTCATTTGCCTAAGCTAATTGCTGGCCATAACTATAACAATGGTGAACCAATTGAACAAAAAATTGAAATGAACAAATGCCATATTGTTTGAATAGTTCTAATCAAGTAAAAAACTTGGGCAATGGATTAAAAAAAATCAGGAAATGAAAAATTTTCCAGGTATTCAAAAGGATAAGCAATTAAGAAAATAGTTTATATCATGGAAATATTGGCATTTAATTTCATTTCTGGATATCATTCCATACCTCATGGTGAACCATGTTGTCAGGTTCAAATAAGATATTTTTTGTAGTTTTCTGTTCAAACACTACCCAAGTTGAAATTTTGGATGAAAAAATTGACAATGCAACATAGAACTGCCCATGGGTGAAAAATTGATCCTAAATATAATGAATAAAAATTTTCATTTTCTGGCCTTGTTATTCTTTATTTATGAGAAAGAAATTTTGGAAGAAATAGTTTATTGAGGAGCTCTTTTTGTTATAAATTTTGAGTTTCATACTAAAGAAAGCCATGGCTTGAGTAATTAGTCATTATATTTTCTTCCTCATTCCC